>JARWAU010000032.1:600000-1001405 GCA_029958995.1 Bombus sonorus | reverse complement strand
AACCTAACCCCAACCTAAAACCCAACCTAACCCCACCTAACCCCAACCTAACCCCACCAACCACCTAACCCCAACCTAACCCCACCTAACCCTAACCCAACCCATAACACCCAACCTAACCCAACCTAACCCCCAACCTAACCCCAACCTAACCCCACCTAACCCCAACCTAACCCCACACCTAACCCAACCTAACCACCCACCTAACCCCTACCCTACCCCAACCCTAACCCCAACCTAACCCCAACCTAACCCAACCTAACCCCACCTCAACCTAACCCCAACCTAACCCCCAACCTCAACCTCCAACCTAACCCCAACCTAACCCCAACCTAACCCCAACCTAACCCCAACCTAACCCCAACCTAACCCCAACCTAACCCCAACCTAACCCCAACCTAACCCCAACCTACCCCAACCTAACCCCCTACCTAACCCCACCTAACCCACCTAACCCTAACCCCAACCTAACCCCAACCTAACCCCAACCTAACCCCAACCTAACCCCAACCTAACCCCAACCTAACCCCAACCTACCCCAACCTAACCCCAACCTACCCCCAACCTAACCCCCCTAACCCCCAACCAACCCCAACCTACCCCAACCTAACCCAACCTAACCCCAACCTAACCCCAACCTAACCCCAAACCTACCCAACCTAACCCCAACCTAACCCCAACCTAACCCCAACCTAACCCAACCTAACCCCAACCTAACCCCAACCTAACCCCAACCTAACCCAACCTAACCCCAACCTAACCCCAACCTAAACCCCAACCTAACCCCAACCTAACCCCACCTAACCCCAACCTAACCCCAACCTAACCCCAACCTAACCCCAACCTAACCCCAACCTAACCCCAACCTAACCCCAACCTAACCCCCAACCTAACCCCAACCCTAACCCCAACCTAACCCCACACCTACACCCCAACCTAACCCCAACCTAACCCCAACCTAACCCCAACCTAACCCCCAACCTAACCCCAACCTAACCCCAACCTAACCCCTAACCACTAACCCCAACCTAACCCCAACCTAACCCCAACCTAACCCCAACCTAACCCCAACCTAACCCCAACCTAACCCCAACCTAACCCCAACCTAACCCCAACCTAACCCCAACCTAACCCCAACCTAACCCCAACCTAACCCCAACCTAACCCCAACCTAACCCCAACCTAACCCCAACCTAACCCCAACCTAACCCCAACCTAACCCCAACCTAACCCCAACCTAACCCCAACCTAACCCCAACCTAACCCAACCTAACCCCAACCTAACCCCAACCTAACCCAACCTAACCCCAACCTAACCCAACCTAACCCCAACCTAACCCCAACCTAACCCCAACCTAACCCCAACCTAACCCAACCTAACCCCAACCTAACCCCAACCTAACCCCAACCTAACCCAACCTAACCCCAACCTAACCCCAACCTAACCCCAACCTAACCCCAACCTAACCCCAACCTAACCCCAACCTAACCCCAACCTAACCCCAACCTAACCCCAACCTAACCCCAACCTACCAACCCCAACCTAACCCCAACCTAACCCCAACCTAACCCCAACCTAACCCCAACCTAACCCCAACCTAACCCCAACCTAACCCCAACCTAACCCCAACCTAACCCAACCCAACCTAACCCCAACCTAACCCAACCTAACCCCAACCTAACCCCAACCTAACCCCAACCTAACCCCAACCTAACCCAACCTAACCCCAACCTAACCCCAACCTAACCCCAACCTAACCCAACCTAACCCCAACCACTAACCCCAACCTAACCCCAACCTAACCCCAACCTAACCCCAACCTAACCCCAACCTAACCCCAACCTAACCCCAACCTAACCCCAACCTAACCCCAACCTAACCCCAACCTAACCCCAACCTAACCCCAACCTAACCCCAACCTAACCCCAACCTAACCCCAACCTAACCCCAACCTAACCCCAACCTAACCCCAACCTAACCCCAACCTAACCCCAACCTAACCCCAACCTAACCCCAACCTAACCCCAACCTAACCCCAACCTAACCCCAACCTAACCCCAACCTAACCCCAACCTAACCCCAACCTAACCCCAACCTAACCCCAACCTAACCCCAACCTAACCCCAACCTAACCCCAACCTAACCCCAACCTAACCCCAACCTAACCCCAACCTAACCCCAACCTAACCCCAACCTAACCCCAACCTAACCCCAACCTAACCCCAACCTAACCCCAACCTAACCCCAACCTAACCCCAACCTAACCCCAACCTAACCCCAACCTAACCCCAACCTAACCCCAACCTAACCCCAACCTAACCCCAACCTAACCCCAACCTAACCCCAACCTAACCCCAACCTAACCCCAACCTAACCCCAACCTAACCCCAACCTAACCCCAACCTAACCCCAACCTAACCCCAACCTAACCCCAACCTAACCCCAACCTAACCCCAACCTAACCCCAACCTAACCCCAACCTAACCCCAACCTAACCCCAACCTAACCCCAACCTAACCCCAACCTAACCCCAACCTAACCCCAACCTAACCCCAACCTAACCCCAACCTAACCCCAACCTAACCCCAACCTAACCCCAACCTACCAACCTCCCAACCTAACCCCAACCTAACCCCAACCTAACCCCAACCTAACCCCAACCTAACCCCAACCTAACCCCAACCTAACCCCAACCTAACCCCAACCTAACCCCAACCTAACCCCAACCTAACCCCAACCTAACCCCAACCTAACCCCAACCTAACCCCAACCTAACCCCAACCTAACCCCAACCTAACCCCAACCTAACCCCAACCTAACCCCAACCTAACCCCAACCTAACCCCAACCTAACCCCAACCTAACCCCAACCTAACCCCAACCTAACCCCAACCTAACCCCAACCTAACCCCAACCTAACCCCAACCTAACCCCAACCTAACCCCAACCTAACCCCAACCTAACCCCAACCTAACCCCAACCTAACCCCAACCTAACCCCAACCTAACCCCAACCTAACCCCAACCTAACCCCAACCTAACCCCAACCTAACCCCAACCTAACCCCAACCTAACCCCAACCTAACCCCAACCTAACCCAACCTAACCCCAACCTAACCCCAACCTAACCCCAACCTAACCCCAACCTAACCCCAACCTAACCCCAACCTAACCCCAACCTAACCCCAACCTAACCCCAACCTAACCCCAACCTAACCCCAACCTAACCCCAACCTAACCCCAACCTAACCCCAACCTAACCCCAACCTAACCCCAACCTAACCCCAACCTAACCCCAACCTAACCCCAACCTAACCCCAACCTAACCCCAACCTAACCCCAACCTAACCCCAACCTAACCCCAACCTAACCCCAACCTAACCCCAACCTAACCCCAACCTAACCCCAACCTAACCCCAACCTAACCCCAACCTAACCCCAACCTAACCCCAACCTAACCCCAACCTAACCCCAACCTAACCCCAACCTAACCCCAACCTAACCCCAACCTAACCCCAACCTAACCCCAACCTAACCCCAACCTAACCCCAACCTAACCCCAACCTAACCCCAACCTAACCCCAACCTAACCCCAACCTAACCCCAACCTAACCCCAACCTAACCCCAACCTAACCCCAACCTAACCCCAACCTAACCCCAACCTAACCCCAACCTAACCCCAACCTAACCCCAACCTAACCCCAACCTAACCCCAACCTAACCCCAACCTAACCCCAACCTAACCCCAACCTAACCCCAACCTAACCCCAACCTAACCCCAACCTAACCCCAACCTAACCCCAACCTAACCCCAACCAACCCCAACCAACCCCAACCTAACCCCAACCTAACCCCAACCTAACCCCAACCTAACCCCAACTAACCCCAACCTAACCCCAACCTAACCCCAACCTAACCCCAACCTAACCCCAACCTAACCCCAACCTAACCCCAACCTAACCCCAACCTAACCCCAACCTAACCCCAACCTAACCCCAACCTAACCCCAACCTAACCCCAACCTAACCCCAACCTAACCCCAACCTAACCCCAACCTAACCCCAACCTAACCCCAACCTAACCCCAACCTAACCCCAACCTAACCCCAACCTAACCCCAACCTAACCCCAACCTAACCCCAACCTAACCCCAACCTAACCCCAACCTAACCCCAACCTAACCCCAACCTAACCCCAACCTAACCCCAACCTAACCCCAACCTAACCCCAACCTAACCCCAACCTAACCCCAACCTAACCCCAACCTAACCCCAACCTAACCCCAACCTAACCCCAACCTAACCCCAACCTAACCCCAACCTAACCCCAACCTAACCCCAACCTAACCCCAACCTAACCCCAACCTAACCCCAACCTAACCCCAACCTAACCCCAACCTAACCCCAACCTAACCCCAACCTAACCCCAACCTAACCCCAACCTAACCCCAACCTAACCCCAACCTAACCCCAACCTAACCCCAACCTAACCCCAACCTAACCCCAACCTAACCCCAACCTAACCCCAACCTAACCCCAACCTAACCCCAACCTAACCCCAACCTAACCCCAACCTAACCCCAACCTAACCCCAACCTAACCCCAACCTAACCCCAACCTAACCCCAACCTAACCCCAACCTAACCCCAACCTAACCCCAACCTAACCCCAACCTAACCCCAACCTAACCCCAACCTAACCCCAACCTAACCCCAACCTAACCCCAACCTAACCCCAACCTAACCCCAACCTAACCCCAACCTAACCCCAACCTAACCCCAACCTAACCCCAACCTAACCCCAACCTAACCCCAACCTAACCCCAACCTAACCCCAACCTAACCCCAACCTAACCCCAACCTAACCCCAACCTAACCCCAACCTAACCCCAACCTAACCCCAACCTAACCCCAACCTAACCCCAACCTAACCCCAACCTAACCCCAACCTAACCCCAACCTAACCCCAACCTAACCCCAACCTAACCCCAACCTAACCCCAACCTAACCCCAACCTAACCCCAACCTAACCCCAACCTAACCCCAACCTAACCCCAACCTAACCCCAACCTAACCCCAACCTAACCCCAACCTAACCCCAACCTAACCCCAACCTAACCCCAACCTAACCCCAACCTAACCCCAACCTAACCCCAACCTAACCCCAACCTAACCCCAACCTAACCCCAACCTAACCCCAACCTAACCCCAACCTAACCCCAACCTAACCCCAACCTAACCCCAACCTAACCCCAACCTAACCCCAACCTAACCCCAACCTAACCCCAACCTAACCCCAACCTAACCCCAACCTAACCCCAACCTAACCCCAACCTAACCCCAACCTAACCCCAACCTAACCCCAACCTAACCCCAACCTAACCCCAACCTAACCCCAACCTAACCCCAACCTAACCCCAACCTAACCCCAACCTAACCCCAACCTAACCCCAACCTAACCCCAACCTAACCCCAACCTAACCCCAACCTAACCCCAACCTAACCCCAACCTAACCCCAACCTAACCCCAACCTAACCCCAACCTAACCCCAACCTAACCCCAACCTAACCCCAACCTAACCCCAACCTAACCCCAACCTAACCCCAACCTAACCCCAACCTAACCCCAACCTAACCCCAACCTAACCCCAACCTAACCCCAACCTAACCCCAACCTAACCCCAACCTAACCCCAACCTAACCCCAACCTAACCCCAACCTAACCCCAACCTAACCCCAACCTAACCCCAACCTAACCCCAACCTAACCCCAACCTAACCCCAACCTAACCCCAACCTAACCCCAACCTAACCCCAACCTAACCCCAACCTAACCCCAACCTAACCCCAACCTAACCCCAACCTAACCCCAACCTAACCCCAACCTAACCCCAACCTAACCCCAACCTAACCCCAACCTAACCCCAACCTAACCCCAACCTAACCCCAACCTAACCCCAACCTAACCCCAACCTAACCCCAACCTAACCCCAACCTAACCCCAACCTAACCCCAACCTAACCCCAACCTAACCCCAACCTAACCCCAACCTAACCCCAACCTAACCCCAACCTAACCCCAACCTAACCCCAACCTAACCCCAACCTAACCCCAACCTAACCCCAACCTAACCCCAACCTAACCCCAACCTAACCCCAACCTAACCCCAACCTAACCCCAACCTAACCCCAACCTAACCCCAACCTAACCCCAACCTAACCCCAACCTAACCCCAACCTAACCCCAACCTAACCCCAACCTAACCCCAACCTAACCCCAACCTAACCCCAACCTAACCCCAACCTAACCCCAACCTAACCCCAACCTAACCCCAACCTAACCCCAACCTAACCCCAACCTAACCCCAACCTAACCCCAACCTAACCCCAACCTAACCCCAACCTAACCCCAACCTAACCCCAACCTAACCCCAACCTAACCCCAACCTAACCCCAACCTAACCCCAACCTAACCCCAACCTAACCCCAACCTAACCCCAACCTAACCCCAACCTAACCCCAACCTAACCCCAACCTAACCCCAACCTAACCCCAACCTAACCCCAACCTAACCCCAACCTAACCCCAACCTAACCCCAACCTAACCCCAACCTAACCCCAACCTAACCCCAACCTAACCCCAACCTAACCCCAACCTAACCCCAACCTAACCCCAACCTAACCCCAACCTAACCCCAACCTAACCCCAACCTAACCCCAACCTAACCCCAACCTAACCCCAACCTAACCCCAACCTAACCCCAACCTAACCCCAACCTAACCCCAACCTAACCCCAACCTAACCCCAACCTAACCCCAACCTAACCCCAACCTAACCCCAACCTAACCCCAACCTAACCCCAACCTAACCCCAACCTAACCCCAACCTAACCCCAACCTAACCCCAACCTAACCCCAACCTAACCCCAACCTAACCCCAACCTAACCCCAACCTAACCCCAACCTAACCCCAACCTAACCCCAACCTAACCCCAACCTAACCCCAACCTAACCCCAACCTAACCCCAACCTAACCCCAACCTAACCCCAACCTAACCCCAACCTAACCCCAACCTAACCCCAACCTAACCCCAACCTAACCCCAACCTAACCCCAACCTAACCCCAACCTAACCCCAACCTAACCCCAACCTAACCCCAACCTAACCCCAACCTAACCCCAACCTAACCCCAACCTAACCCCAACCTAACCCCAACCTAACCCCAACCTAACCCCAACCTAACCCCAACCTAACCCCAACCTAACCCCAACCTAACCCCAACCTAACCCCAACCTAACCCCAACCTAACCCCAACCTAACCCCAACCTAACCCCAACCTAACCCCAACCTAACCCCAACCTAACCCCAACCTAACCCCAACCTAACCCCAACCTAACCCCAACCTAACCCCAACCTAACCCCAACCTAACCCCAACCTAACCCCAACCTAACCCCAACCTAACCCCAACCTAACCCCAACCTAACCCCAACCTAACCCCAACCTAACCCCAACCTAACCCCAACCTAACCCCAACCTAACCCCAACCTAACCCCAACCTAACCCCAACCTAACCCCAACCTAACCCCAACCTAACCCCAACCTAACCCCAACCTAACCCCAACCTAACCCCAACCTAACCCCAACCTAACCCCAACCTAACCCCAACCTAACCCCAACCTAACCCCAACCTAACCCCAACCTAACCCCAACCTAACCCCAACCTAACCCCAACCTAACCCCAACCTAACCCCAACCTAACCCCAACCTAACCCCAACCTAACCCCAACCTAACCCCAACCTAACCCCAACCTAACCCCAACCTAACCCCAACCTAACCCCAACCTAACCCCAACCTAACCCCAACCTAACCCCAACCTAACCCCAACCTAACCCCAACCTAACCCCAACCTAACCCCAACCTAACCCCAACCTAACCCCAACCTAACCCCAACCTAACCCCAACCTAACCCCAACCTAACCCCAACCTAACCCCAACCTAACCCCAACCTAACCCCAACCTAACCCCAACCTAACCCCAACCTAACCCCAACCTAACCCCAACCTAACCCCAACCTAACCCCAACCTAACCCCAACCTAACCCCAACCTAACCCCAACCTAACCCCAACCTAACCCCAACCTAACCCCAACCTAACCCCAACCTAACCCCAACCTAACCCCAACCTAACCCCAACCTAACCCCAACCTAACCCCAACCTAACCCCAACCTAACCCCAACCTAACCCCAACCTAACCCCAACCTAACCCCAACCTAACCCCAACCTAACCCCAACCTAACCCCAACCTAACCCCAACCTAACCCCAACCTAACCCCAACCTAACCCCAACCTAACCCCAACCTAACCCCAACCTAACCCCAACCTAACCCCAACCTAACCCCAACCTAACCCCAACCTAACCCCAACCTAACCCCAACCTAACCCCAACCTAACCCCAACCTAACCCCAACCTAACCCCAACCTAACCCCAACCTAACCCCAACCTAACCCCAACCTAACCCCAACCTAACCCCAACCTAACCCCAACCTAACCCCAACCTAACCCCAACCTAACCCCAACCTAACCCCAACCTAACCCCAACCTAACCCCAACCTAACCCCAACCTAACCCCAACCTAACCCCAACCTAACCCCAACCTAACCCCAACCTAACCCCAACCTAACCCCAACCTAACCCCAACCTAACCCCAACCTAACCCCAACCTAACCCCAACCTAACCCCAACCTAACCCCAACCTAACCCCAACCTAACCCCAACCTAACCCCAACCTAACCCCAACCTAACCCCAACCTAACCCCAACCTAACCCCAACCTAACCCCAACCTAACCCCAACCTAACCCCAACCTAACCCCAACCTAACCCCAACCTAACCCCAACCTAACCCCAACCTAACCCCAACCTAACCCCAACCTAACCCCAACCTAACCCCAACCTAACCCCAACCTAACCCCAACCTAACCCCAACCTAACCCCAACCTAACCCCAACCTAACCCCAACCTAACCCCAACCTAACCCCAACCTAACCCCAACCTAACCCCAACCTAACCCCAACCTAACCCCAACCTAACCCCAACCTAACCCCAACCTAACCCCAACCTAACCCCAACCTAACCCCAACCTAACCCCAACCTAACCCCAACCTAACCCCAACCTAACCCCAACCTAACCCCAACCTAACCCCAACCTAACCCCAACCTAACCCCAACCTAACCCCAACCTAACCCCAACCTAACCCCAACCTAACCCCAACCTAACCCCAACCTAACCCCAACCTAACCCCAACCTAACCCCAACCTAACCCCAACCTAACCCCAACCTAACCCCAACCTAACCCCAACCTAACCCCAACCTAACCCCAACCTAACCCCAACCTAACCCCAACCTAACCCCAACCTAACCCCAACCTAACCCCAACCTAACCCCAACCTAACCCCAACCTAACCCCAACCTAACCCCAACCTAACCCCAACCTAACCCCAACCTAACCCCAACCTAACCCCAACCTAACCCCAACCTAACCCCAACCTAACCCCAACCTAACCCCAACCTAACCCCAACCTAACCCCAACCTAACCCCAACCTAACCCCAACCTAACCCCAACCTAACCCCAACCTAACCCCAACCTAACCCCAACCTAACCCCAACCTAACCCCAACCTAACCCCAACCTAACCCCAACCTAACCCCAACCTAACCCCAACCTAACCCCAACCTAACCCCAACCTAACCCCAACCTAACCCCCAACCTAACCCCAACCTAACCCCAACCTAACCCCAACCTAACCCCAACCTAACCCCAACCTAACCCCAACCTAACCCCAACCTAACCCCAACCTAACCCCAACCTAACCCCAACCTAACCCCAACCTAACCCCAACCTAACCCCAACCTAACCCCAACCTAACCCCAACCTAACCCCAACCTAACCCCAACCTAACCCCAACCTAACCCCAACCTAACCCCAACCCCCAACCTAACCCACCAACCCCTAACCCCAACCTAACCCCAACCTAACCCCAACCTAACCCCAACCTAACCCCAACCTAACCCCAACCTAACCCCAACCTAACCCCAACCTAACCCCAACCTAACCCCAACCTAACCCCAACCTAACCCCAACCCCAACCCACCCCAACCTAACCCCCAACCCTAACCCCAACCTAACCCCCAACCTAACCCCCCCAACCTAACCCCAACCTAACCCCCCAACCTACCCCAACCTAACCCCACCTAACCCCAACCTAACCCCAACCTAACCCCAACCTAACCCCAACCTAACCCCAACCTAACCCCAACCTAACCCCAACCTAACCCCAACCTAACCCCAACCTAACCCCAACCTACCCCCAACCCCAACCTAACCCCAACCTAACCCCAACCTAACCCCAACCTAACCCCAACCTAACCCCCAACCTAACCCCAACCTAACCCCAACCTAACCCCCAACCTAACCCCAACCTAACCCCAACCTAACCCCCCAACCCCCCTAACCCCAACCTAACCCCAACCTAACCCCAACCTAACCCCAACCTAACCCCACCAACCACCCAACCTAACCCCAACCTAACCCCACCAACCCCACCCCAACCTAACCCCAACCTAACCCCAACCTAACCCAACCTAACCCCAACCTAACCCCAACCTAACCCCAACCCAACCTACCCCAACCACCCCACCTAACCCCAACCTAACCCCAACCTAACCCCAACCTAACCCCAACCTAACCCAACCTAACCCCAACCTAACCCCAACCTAACCCCAACCTAACCCCAACCTACCCCCAACCTAACCCCAACCTAACCCCAACCTAACCCCAACCTAACCCCAACCTAACCCCAACCTAACCCCAACCTAACCCCAACCAAACCCCCAACCTAACCCCAACCTAACCCAACCAAACCCCAACCTAACCCCAACCTAACCCCAACCTAACCCCAACCTAACCCCAACCTAACCCCAACCTAACCCCAACCTAACCCCAACCTAACCCCAACCTAACCCCAACCTAACCCCAACCTAACCCCAACCTAACCCCAACCTAACCCCAACCTAACCCCAACCTAACCCCAACCTAACCCCAACCTAACCCCAACCTAACCCCAACCTAACCCCAACCTAACCCCAACCTAACCCCAACCTAACCCCAACCTAACCCCAACCTAACCCCAACCTAACCCCAACCTAACCCCAACCTAACCCCAACCTAACCCCAACCTAACCCCAACCTAACCCCAACCTAACCCCAACCTAACCCCAACCTAACCCCAACCTAACCCCAACCTAACCCCAACCTAACCCCAACCTAACCCCAACCTAACCCCAACCTAACCCCAACCTAACCCCAACCTAACCCCAACCTAACCCCAACCTAACCCCAACCTAACCCCAACCTAACCCCAACCTAACCCCAACCTAACCCCAACCTAACCCCAACCTAACCCCAACCTAACCCCAACCTAACCCCAACCTAACCCCAACCTAACCCCAACCTAACCCCAACCTAACCCCAACCTAACCCCAACCTAACCCCAACCTAACCCCAACCTAACCCCAACCTAACCCCAACCTAACCCCAACCTAACCCCAACCTAACCCCAACCTAACCCCAACCTAACCCCAACCTAACCCCAACCTAACCCCAACCTAACCCCAACCTAACCCCAACCTAACCCCAACCTAACCCCAACCTAACCCCAACCTAACCCCAACCTAACCCCAACCTAACCCCAACCTAACCCCAACCTAACCCCAACCTAACCCCAACCTAACCCCAACCTAACCCCAACCTAACCCCAACCTAACCCCAACCTAACCCCAACCTAACCCCAACCTAACCCCAACCTAACCCCAACCTAACCCCAACCTAACCCCAACCTAACCCCAACCTAACCCCAACCTAACCCCAACCTAACCCCAACCTAACCCCAACCTAACCCCAACCTAACCCCAACCTAACCCCAACCTAACCCCAACCTAACCCCAACCTAACCCCAACCTAACCCCAACCTAACCCCAACCTAACCCCAACCTAACCCCAACCTAACCCCAACCTAACCCCAACCTAACCCCAACCTAACCCCAACCTAACCCCAACCTAACCCCAACCTAACCCCAACCTAACCCCAACCTAACCCCAACCTAACCCCAACCTAACCCCAACCTAACCCCAACCTAACCCCAACCTAACCCCAACCTAACCCCAACCTAACCCCAACCTAACCCCAACCTAACCCCAACCTAACCCCAACCTAACCCCAACCTAACCCCAACCTAACCCCAACCTAACCCCAACCTAACCCCAACCTAACCCCAACCTAACCCCAACCTAACCCCAACCTAACCCCAACCTAACCCCAACCTAACCCCAACCTAACCCCAACCTAACCCCAACCTAACCCCAACCTAACCCCAACCTAACCCCAACCTAACCCCAACCTAACCCCAACCTAACCCCAACCTAACCCCAACCTAACCCCAACCTAACCCCAACCTAACCCCAACCTAACCCCAACCTAACCCCAACCTAACCCCAACCTAACCCCAACCTAACCCCAACCTAACCCCAACCTAACCCCAACCTTTTTTTTTTTTTTTTTTTTTTTTTCGTGGAGGAAACCTTCATAGGCGCCCCACGCCCTCCGGGGAGAGGGCGCCGGGTAGTGCCGGATTCGTACCGGCTAAAACCTCCACGGTGGCCGTACTTGGCGCATGGCGGAAGGGGCCCTAGAACCACTCATAAGCATGACATCACGAGCTCCTTCCACGCCGAATTCACCTCGAATTATGCGAATATAACTAAAGACGCGATGCGCGGCCACCTAAACCTAACCCCAACAAAACCATATAACGTATAACGTTTTATAGTATTACGTTATAACGTATAACGTTGTATATTATTACGTTGTGACGTTCAACGTTATGTAGCGTTACGACATAACGTATAACGTTATAAGGTATTACGTTATAACGTCTAACGTTGTATACTATTACGTTGTGACGTTCAACGTTATGTAGCGTTACGTTATAACGTATAACGTAATATACTATTACCATGTCATGATTAACGTTATATACTGTTACCATGTTACGTATAACGTTATATGGTATTACGTTATAACGTATAACGTTATATAATATTACCATGTAACGTATAACGTTATATAGTATTACCATATAACGTATAACGTTATATACTACTACCTTATAACGTATAACGTTATATGGTATTACGTTGAAACGTATAACGTTATATACTATTACCGTGTAACGTATAACGTTATGTAGCGTTACGTTATAACGTATAAAGTTATATACTATTTCCATGTAACGTATAACGTTATATAGTATTACGTTATAACGTATAACAATGTATACTATTACGTTTAACGAATTACGATGTATACTATTACGTTGTAACGTATAACGTCTAGTAGCGTTACCTTATAACGTATAACGTTATATACTATTTAGATGTAACGTATAACGTTATATAGTATAACGTTATAACGTATAACGTATAACGATGTATACTATTACGTAGTAACGTATAAAGTTATGTAGCGTTACGTTATAACGTATAACGTTATATACTATTACCATGTAATGCATAACGTTATATACTGTTACCATGTCACGTATAACGTTATATAGTATTACCTTATAACGTATAACGTTATATACTACTACCTTATAACGTATAACGTTATATGGTATTACGTTGAAACGTATAACGTTATATACTATTACGTTGTGACGTTCAACGTTATGTAGCGTTACGTTATAACGTATAACGTTATATACTATTACCATGCCATGTATAACGTTATATACTGCTACCATGTAACGCATAACGATATATGGCATCACGTTATAAAGTATAACGTTATATAATATTACCATGTAACGTATAACGTTATACAGTATTACGTTACAACGTATAACGTTATATACTACTACCTTATAACATATGATCTCATATAGCATTACGTTATAAAGTATAACGTTATGTGGTATCACGTCATAACGTATAACGTAGTATACTATTTCCAAGTAACGTATAACGTTATATAATATAGTGTTATGACGTATAACGATATAAGGCATTACCTTATAACGTATAACGTTGTATACTATTACGTTGCAGCGTATAACGGTATGTAGCATTACGTTATAACGTGTCACGTTATATACAATTTCCATGTAACGTATAACGTTATATAGTATTACGTTATAACGTATAACAATGTATACTATTACGTTTAACGAATTACGATGTATACTGCTACGTTGTAACATATAACGTTATGTAGCGTTACGTTATAACGTATAACGTTATATACTATTACCGTGTAACGTATAACGTTATGTAGCGTTACGTTATAACGTATAAAGTTATATACTATTTCCATGTAACGTATAACGTTATATAGTATTACGTTATAACGTATAACAATGTATACTATTACGTTTAACGAATTACGATGTATACTATTACGTTGTAACGTATAACGTTTAGTAGCGTTACGTTATAACGTATAACGTTATATACTATTTAGATGTAACGAATAACGTTATATAGTATAACGTTATAACGTATAACGTATAACGATGTATACTATTACGTAGTAACGTATAAAGTTATGTAGCGTTACGTTATAACGTATAACGTTATATACTATTACCATGTAATGTATAACGTTATATACTGTTACCATGTCACGTATAACGTTATATAGTATTACCTTATAACGTATAACGTTATATACTACTACCTGATAACGTATAACGTTATATGGTATTACGTTGAAACGTATAACGTTATATACTATTACGTTGTGACGTTCAACGTTATGTAGCGTTACGTTATAACGTATAACGTAATATGGCATTGCGTTATAACGTATAACGTTATATGGTATTACGATATAACGTATAACGTTCTGTAGTATCAGGTTATAACGTATAACGATGTATACTGCTACGTTGAAACATATATCGTTATGTAGCGTTACGTTATAACGTATAAAGTTATATACTATTTCCATGTAACGTATAACATTATATAGTATAACGTTATAACGTATAACGTTATATAGTATTACGTTATAACGTAGAAGGTTTTATGGTATAACTTTAAAACGTATAACGTTATATCGTATTACGTTATAACGTATAACGTTGTATACTATTACGTTGCAGCGTATAACGGTATGTAGCATTACGTTATAACGTGTCACGTTATATACAATTTCCATGTAACGTGTAACGTTATATAGTATTACGTTATAACGTATAACAATGTATACTATTACGTTTAACGAATTACGATGTATACTGCTACGTTGTAACATATAACGTTATGTAGCGTTACGTTATAACGTATAACGTTATATACTATTACCGTGTAACGTATAACGTTATGTAGCGTTACGTTATAACGTATAAAGTTATATACTATTTCCATGTAACGTATAACATTATATAGTATAACGTTATAACGTATAACGTTATATAGTATTACGTTATAACGTAGAAGGTTTTATGGTATTACTTTAAAACGTATAACGTTATATCGTATTACGTTATAACGTATAACGTTGTATACTATTACGTTGTGACGTTCAACGTTATGTAGCGTTACGTTATAACGTATAACGTTATAAGGTATTACGTTATAACGTATAACGTTGTATACTATTACGTTGCAGTGTATAACGGTATGTAGCATTACGTTATAACGTGTAACGTTATATACTATTACTATGTAACGTAAAACGTTATATACTGTTACCATGTAACGTATAACGTTATGTAGTATTACGTTATAACGAATACCGTTATCTACTACTGCCGTATAACGTATAACGTTATGTAGCATTATGTTACAACGTATAACGTCATATACTGCTATCTTATATCGTATAACGTTATGTAGCATTACGTTATAACGTATAACGTTATATACTGCTACTTTATATCGTATAACGTTATGTTGCATTACGTTATAACGTATAACGTTATGTAATGATACGTTATAACGTATAACGTTACTTACTATTTCCATGTAATGTATCACGTTATATGGTATTACGTTATAACGTATAATGCTATATAATATTACCATGTAACGTATAACGTTATGTAGCATTACGTTATAACGTATAACGTTATGTAATGATATGTTATAACGTATAACGTTACTTACTATTTCCATGTAACGTATAACGTTATACAGTACTACGTTGTAATATATAACGTTATTTATGATTACGTTATAACGTATAACGTTATGTAGCATTACGTTATAACATATAACGTTGTATACGATTACGGTGTAACGTATAACGTTATGTAGCATTACGTTAGAAAGTATAACGTTATTTACTATTACAATATAACGTATAACGTTATATACTTTTACGTTATATCGTGTAACGTAATACAGCATTACGTTATACCGTATAACGTTATATAGTATTACGTTATAACGTATAACGATATCTAGCATTACGTTATAACGTGTAACGTTATATACTATTACCATGTAACGTATAACGTTATGTAGTATTACGTTATAACGTATAACGTTATATGGCATTACGTTATAACGTATAACGTTATATACTATTACCATGTAACGTATAACGTTATGTACTATTACCTCATAAAGTATAACGTTATATAAAATTACGTTATAATGTGTAACGTTATATAGCATTACCTTATAAAGTATAACCTTATATAGTATTACGTTATTACTTATTACGTTATATGGTATTACGTTATAACGTATAACGTTATATGGTATTACGTTATAACGTATAACGTTACATGGTATTACGTAATAACGTATAACGTTGTATACGATTACGTCGTAACGTATAACGTTTATGGCATTACGTTCTAACGTATAACGTTATATGGTATTACGTTATAACGCTTAACGTTATATTATATTGCGTTATAAAATAAAACGTTGTATACTATTACGTTATAACGTATAACGTTATATAGAATTACGTTGTAATGCATAACGTTATATACTATTGCGTTGTAACGTATAACGATATGTAGCGTTACGTTATATCGTATCTCGTTATATATTATTACCATATAACGTATACCGCTATATACTATTACGTTATAACGTATAACGTTATATGGTATGTATAAAGTTATGTAGCGTTACGTTAAAACGTATAACGTATAACAATGTATACTATTACGTTTATCGTATTACGATGTATACTATTACGTTATAACGTATAACGTTATGTAGCGTTACGTTATAACGCATAACGTTGTATACTATTACGTTATACCGTATAACGTTGTATACAATTACGTTGTAACGTATAACGTTATGTAGCATTATGTTATAACGTATAACGTTATATACTATTACGTTCTAACGTATAACGTTATGTAGCATTACGTTATAACGTATAACGTTATATACTGCTACGACCTAACTTATAACGTTATATACTACTATGTTATAACGGATAACGTTATATACTATTACGTTATAACGTGTATCGTTATATATCATTACCTTATAAATTGTAACGTTATGTAGCATTACCTTATAATGTATAACGTTGTATACTATTACGTTGTAACGTATAACGTTATGTAGCATTACGTTGTAACGTATAACGTTATATACTATTACGTTGTAACGTATAACGGTATGTATTATTACCTTATAATGAATAACGTTATATAGTATTACGTTATAACGTGTCTCGTTATATAGCATTTGTCACGTCCCGCGCTCCGCACGTGCCGTAACAAGAACAAGAAAACTACTCTATACAAAACGCGCGAATAAGGATTTGAATGTACAAACGAACACACGGCACTACGAAACGAAAGAAAGGATTAACAAAATGAGGGCGACTAATAGATCCACACAATAAACAAAATACATATGCACACAGCTCTAAATAAACCTACCAATAACCGACTTGCAATTTGAAAACCTATGGTTGTATATAACATAAAACCAACCAGTATAAAATAAAATAAATAGAACCAACTAATGGATTGAACGAGTCACGAACCAAACAAATAAACCAGGAAATAAGAATAACTACAGAAACGGAAGTGATTGGAACACTAGGAATATATGTATATATAAATATATTTTAATCAATTAACGCCGCAACAACTCGGACAGATACATATGAGTATAAACATATATGCCAAACATGTAATAACCTAGTAAATATTAGAGACAGTACTTCCAATACTATGCAACAAGTACAATATTATCAATTTATGAAACATATGTATATATGAAATCAAAAACTAATAGTCTAACGAATACATAAAACATACAATATTATATTATTAAAGAAATAAAGGTTACATTGTCAGAAATATATATATGTGTGCGCATTCTACATCATTAAATCAAATCAGTAATCTAAGATACATACTTAAAACTAGCCTAAGTTCCGATAAAGATTTATAAAATAAGAACTACATTAAGAAACATGCATGTCTATATATAAAAATATATATATAATCTATATTATAAACTAAAACTACTACTAATAATCTACAAAAGAAATAGAACACGCAACGCAACACTTGGGACTAAGTAACAACCTGTCGATAGGCCAAACGTTCAAAATAATTAATACCGCAACGACTTGAAGGTTTGCATATAGAAATTCTACCATCAAACACAAATATGTAAAAACACATTAAACACACAATAATTTAGAAATAAAACCTTCAATACTATGTTGTCACAATACAAGATATATATATATATGTATATATGAAATCAAATAATTGACACATAACCTCAAATACACAACATTACATCGCTAAAGAATCTAAATAAAAATCACACTGCCAAAATTATATACATATATACGTGCGTGTGTGTGTGTTCTATCTTATTAAATGAAGTTAATATAAAATAAATAATTAACATTTCATTTGGTATAAATACTACACTGCCTAAAATATGTATATATATATATATATATATCTGTGTGTGTATGAGTGTGGTTTATATTATCGAACACTCTGTAAAATAAACTACTCAAAACAATAAATAACACTATCGAAGAATTACAAAACATTAGTCATATTAAAATGACACACAATATAAATATATATATATATATTTATTATATTTATATTCACACGAACAATACTATTGTCACTTTAAAGTAATAATAATAACAATATTAATAAATAAATGTTCTAATTGCGGTAGAATAAGGAAAAACAAGCGGCAGAAAATTACTTCGATATCAATCAAAACTAAAGACCCGCCACTATAACCACACTGATGACATTTATGAGCAGCCATGTTAGATTTACACACGCGCATCGGACACAATTACACGCGTGATGGCGATAGGAATATAAGGGATTAATGGAAATCAGGCGCGAGAAACAAATCATGAAAACACATTGTTAACATTTTTCTTTAATAAATTCTATGCGCAACTACATTGTCAAATATAAATGTAAAAATATATATATATAATTAATTAAAAAAAAAAGAAAAAAACAAGAAAGAACAATTTTTTTTAATTTATATATATATTAACTGTTTTATATATATGTACAGAACGGGCGACGAGTTCATCAACTCTGACATAGTGGACCCAGATGGGCCCGTTCCCGCATTCGATGTGGAGGAGACGGAGGATGTTCAATCTTGCCTCTGTGTTCGGTTGATACGCTCCGTCTACCATTTAGATAACGGCTATCTTTGTCAAGACTGTTTCGACAACTTAGATCCAGACGACCAGGACCTATGTGACGAGCCGCCCACTCATTTCCTATGCGGAATACCTGCAAGAACACATATAAAATACTGTCGTATGTGCGATATAAACATAGCGGACCTACAACCCGCTATATCATGCATCCCATACATGATCGTTTACAATAATCTGACTCACATTGAAAGACACTTTTTAGTTCAAGGAATAGCATTCTGCACCGTAGAACCATAAAGTACTTGTATGCTACGCACAAAACCAAATACTTATGCTATCCATCTGTAAACAAACAACATTTATAACTATACATGTAATTTTTACTTATGTTTACCAATATATACACACGCATGTTGTAAAGTAGGCGATATTTACAACACTCACTTCCATTGATAATGCAAGTGACTCATAAATAAGCCGTCATATTTACCATTACACGCACATATATATATTCGAAAACAAGCTACATTTGTAATATCTGTTCTATTGATAATATATACATATATATTTATAACGATAAAACAAATCTCATTACTTACCAATACGTATGCATATATGTATATAATTATAACCCAAGTAGCTTTCATAATATTTATTTTCACTGATAACATATACGTAAAACCTAAAATAAAACAAACGTTTTAATAAAAAAAAAAGAGAAAAAATATATATATATATATAAATATAAAAATTTTCTTTTTTATGTATATTAATAATAATAAAAGGTTATTCTTATTTCTAATAAACTCGAGAGTAAGAAACGATTTAATAAATTGTTAATATGAAGATGAATCACCTGGTCATCGTACTTACCCTCATCAAAATAGCATATGGCCTGGTAGGATACGACTGCAATGGCAACCACCTCAACGTTACCACCATCTCTTCAAACTCCATCGGGGACTGCAGCATACAGCCCGCGATAACAGAAACCCAAGATATTTATACTCAACTACTGCAACTCTCAGAATTCGAATTTACCAGTGCAAGGCAATGCAAGGTGCAAATAACTCGAATTATATATTATTGTGGCATGCACTCCCACACGTCGGCAGTGCATAACGGATTCGCCGAATACCTCCGTGAAACAACCACCCAACAATGTGCAAGGATGCATCAAGACGGCACGTTTTCATTCGGATCACAAAACTTTATAGTAGGCCTAAAGGACAATGCAACAGAAACAAGGTCGCTTGTCCTATCCGGCAAGTTAACGGACGACGGCAGCTGCCAGGGAGCACAGTATGTAGACCCATACGGGAGCTGGGAAAGAGTCGTCGTACAAGCCACTGTAAAGATAAGTTTAAGATCAGCAGTTGTGCCAGTACGGATCGAAGCAAACAAAATTCTACTGAGATCAGGAACGATATGTACCTTTAGCGAAGGAAACTGTCTAGACGCTGAGGACGGATACACTTACTGGCAACCACAACCGCCCTCACCATGCAAATTTGATCAGTACGATGTGCTATATGAAGGAATTGCTACAAAGATCCAGGAAATAAGAACCAACAGGGAACCAGCACAGCCAGTTTACGCACTAACAACGCAGGAAGTAACATTTGCGCTGACTAAAACTGGAGAACAGCCACTGTGTGGATATACCCTACTATCCACCGAACACCCCAAATTGTTCCTGTTAGAAACAACAAGAGGAAATACGTTCATTTCCAAAAGCAAGACAGCAGTCGAAAATCTGTATATATATTCGCATATGTCAACTCAAAATTCATTTACGTAGAGAAACATATTAAACGACAAATGACGACATTATACCATGATATACTGACACAAAGATGCAACACACAGAAGAAACTAATAGAGAATGCTTTAAGCTTAGCAATCTTACTGCCCGACGAATTTGCATACACCATAACCAAAATACCAGGACACATGGCACTGATAGCAAGAGAAGCCGTCCATATAGTCAAATGCATTCCGGTACAAGTAAAGATACGACATACAACAGAATGTTACTCGGAGCTACCCGTTTGGCAAGGGAATCGCACCGCATTTCTAACGCCAAAAACACACATCCTAACGCAACACGGAAACCATAGAGAATGTAGCGCAGTACTACCCACGTTATACAACATCGACGGACTCTGGCACAAATTCGTACCAAAACCCATGGAAACAATCGCACCACATGAACTCCGCCCGGACGTGCGCCAAACGTGGCGATATTCAGCACCATCGTCATTGGCCACGAGCGGAATATATACCCAAAAGGACCTGGACGCACTAAGGGACCTCGTCATGTTCCCGGCAGAAAAAACTGCAGTCTTGAACACAATGGCCAGAGGAGCGACAGGAAAAACAATCGTCCCTGGAACAGTAAACATCCTGGGAATCATGGACGAAAACACATTGACCACAATAGCGAAAAATACAGTTTCAAGTTTATGGACTGGTATCATGGAATTTGGAACTGTCAGTGCAGCGATATTTGCAATACTCGTAATATTTAAATTAATCAAGACGATAATAGATATAGCCATACACGGATACCAGTTACGTGAAACTTACGGATGTGGAATCGCCCTATTAGGAGCAATGTGCGGCTCAGTCACATAGGTCCTGGTCGCCTGGATTTAAGTTGTCGAAACAGTCTTGACAAAGATAGCCGTTATCTAAATGGTAGACGGAGCGTATCAACCGAACATAGAGGCAAGATTGAACATCCTCCGTCGCCACCACATCGAATGCGGGAACGGGCCCACCTGGGTCCACTACGTCAGAGTTGATGAACTCGTCGCCCGTTCTGTACATACATATAAAACAGTTAATATATATATATAAATTAAAAAAAATTGTTCTTTCTTGTTTTTTTTTTTTTTAATTAATTATATATATATATTTTTTTTACATTTATATTTGACAATGTAGTTGCGCATAGAATTTATTAAAGAAAAATGTTAACAATGTGTTTTCATGAATTGTTTCTCGCGCCTGATTTCCATTAATCCCTAATATTCCTGTCGCCATCACGCGTGTTATTATGTCCGATGTGGGAGTGTAAATCTAACATGGCTGCTCATAAATGTCATCAGTGAGGTTATAGTGGCGGGTCTTTAGTTTTGTTTGATATCGAAGTAATTTTCTGCCGCTTGTTTTTCCTTATTCTACCGCAATTAGAACATTTATTTATTAATATTGTTATTATTATTACTTTAAAGTGACAATAGTATTGTTCGTGTGAATATACATATATGTATATATATATATATATATATTTATATTGTGTGTCATTTTAATATGACTAATGTTTTGTAATTCTTCGATAGCGTTATTTATTGTTTTGAGTAATTTATTTTACAGAGTGTTCGATAATATAAACCACACTCATACACACACACAGATATATATATATATATACATATTTTAGGCAGTGTAGTATTTATACCAAATGAAATGTTAATTATTTATTTTATATTAACTTCATTTAATAAGATAGAACACACACACGCGCACGTATATATGTATATAATTCTGGCAGTGTGATTTTCATTTAGATTCTTTAGCGATGTAATGTTGTGTATTTGAGGTTATGTGTCAATTATTTGATTTCATATATACATATATATATATATCTTGTATTGTGACAACATAGTATTGAAGGTTTTATTTCTAAATTATTGTGTGTTTAATGTGTTTTTACATATTTGTGTTTGATGGTAGAGTTTCTATATGCAAACCATCAAGTCGTTGCGGTATTAATTATTTTGAACGTTTGGCCTATCGACAGGTTGTTACTTAGTCCCAAGTGTTGCGTTGTGTGTTCTATTTCTTTTGTAGATTATTAGTAGTAGTTTTAGTTTAAAATATAGATTATATATATATATTTATATATATATACATGCATGTTTCTTAATGTAGTTCTTATTTTATAACTCTTTATCGGAACGTAGGCTAGTTTTAAGTATGTATCTTAGATTACTGATTTGATTTAATGATGTAGAATGCGCACACATATATATATTTCTGATAATGTAACCTTTATTTCTTTAATAATTTAATATTGTATGTTTTATGTATTTGTTAGACTATTAGTTTTTGATTTCATATATACATATATTTCATAAATTGATAATATTGTATTTGTTGCATAGTATTGGAAGTACTGTCTCTAATATTTACTAGGTTATTACATGTTTGGCATATATGTTTATACTTATATGTAACTGTCCGAGTTGTTGCGGCGTTGATTGATTAAAATATATTTATATATACATATATTCCTAGTGTTTCAATCATTTCCGTTTCTGTAGTTATTCTTATTTCCTGGTTTATTTGTTTGGTTCGTGACTCGTTCAATCCATTAGTTGGTTCTATTTATTTTATTTTATACTGGTTGGTTTTATGTTATATTGAACCATAGGTTTTCAAATTGCAAGTTGGTTATTGGTAGGTTTATTTAGAGTTGTGTGTATATGTATTTTGTTTATTGGTAGGATCTATTAGTCGCCCTCATTTTGTTAATCCTTCCTTTCGTTTCGTAGTGCCGTGTGTTCGTTTGTACATTCAAATCCTTATTCGCGCGTTTTGTATAGAGTAGTTTTCTTGTTCTTGTTACGGCAAGTGCGGAGCACGGGACGTGACACCCCCGCCCTTGGAGTTCAAATTTCCAAATCAAATTTGACTGATGGTGTTTCTGAGTTCGTTCAAGGCGGATGTAGATGTCGTTGGTTGTTGAGTGACTACCGGTGTTATCGATATCCCTTGAGGTTGTGCTGTTTGATCATCGATATTTCGTCTTCTTTTGAGGTATAGTAGCAGGTGGGTATGTAAGCCGCATATTGCTCCTAATAGGGCGATTCCACATCCATAAATTTCACGTAACTGGTATCCGTGTATGGCTATATCTATTATCGTCTTGATTAATTTAAATATTACGAGTATTCCAAATATTGCTGCACTGACAGTTCCAAATTCCATGATACCAGTCCATAAATTTGAAACTGTATTTTTCGCTATTGTGGTCAATGTGTTTTCGTCCATGATTCCCAGGATGTTTACTGTTCCAGGGACGATTGTTTTTCCTGTCGCTCCTCTGGCCATTGTGTTCAAGACTGCAGTTTTTTCTGCCGGGAACATGACGAGGTCCCTTAGTGCGTCCAGGTCCTTTTGGGTATATATTCCGCTCGTGGCCAATGACGATGGTGCTGAATATCGCCACGTTTGGCGCACGTCCGGGCGGAGTTCATGTGGTGCGATTGTTTCCATGGGTTTTGGTACGAATTTGTGCCAGAGTCCGTCGATGTTGTATAACGTGGGTAGTACTGCGCTACATTCTCTATGGTTTCCGTGTTGCGTTAGGATGTGTGTTTTTGGCGTTAGAAATGCGGTGCGATTCCCTTGCCAAACGGGTAGCTCCGAGTAACATTCTGTTGTATGTCGTATCTTTACTTGTACCGGAATGCATTTGACTATATGGACGGCTTCTCTTGCTATCAGTGCCATGTGTCCTGGTATTTTGGTTATGGTGTATGCAAATTCGTCGGGCAGTAAGATTGCTAAGCTTAAAGCATTCTCTATTAGTTTCTTCTGTGTGTTGCATCTTTGTGTCAGTATATCATGGTATAATGTCGTCATTTGTCGTTTAATATGTTTCTCTACGTAAATGAATTTTGAGTTGACATATGCGAATATATATACAGATTTTCGACTGCTGTCTTGCTTTTGGAAATGAACGTATTTCCTCTTGTTGTTTCTAACAGGAACAATTTGGGGTGTTCGGTGGATAGTAGGGTATATCCACACAGTGGCTGTTCTCCAGTTTTAGTCAGCGCAAATGTTACTTCCTGCGTTGTTAGTGCGTAAACTGGCTGTGCTGGTTCCCTGTTGGTTCTTATTTCCTGGATCTTTGTAGCAATTCCTTCATATAGCACATCGTACTGATCAAATTTGCATGGTGAGGGCGGTTGTGGTTGCCAGTAAGTGTATCCGTCCTCAGCGTCTAGACAGTTTCCTTCGCTAAAGGTACATATCGTTCCTGATCTCAGTAGAATTTTGTTTGCTTCGATCCGTACTGGCACAACTGCTGATCTTAAACTTATCTTTACAGTGGCTTGTACGACGACTCTTTCCCAGCTCCCGTATGGGTCTACATACTGTGCTCCCTGGCAGCTGCCGTCGTCCGTTAACTTGCCGGATAGGACAAGCGACCTTGTTTCTGTTGCATTGTCCTTTAGGCCTACTATAAAGTTTTGTGATCCGAATGAAAACGTGCCGTCTTGATGCATCCTTGCACATTGTTGGGTGGTTGTTTCACGGAGGTATTCGGCGAATCCGTTATGCACTGCCGACGTGTGGGAGTGCATGCCACAATAATATATAATTCGAGTTATTTGCACCTTGCATTGCCTTGCACTGGTAAATTCGAATTCTGAGAGTTGCAGTAGTTGAGTATAAATATCTTGGGTTTCTGTTATCGCGGGCTGTATGCTGCAGTCCCCGATGGAGTTTGAAGAGATGGTGGTAACGTTGAGGTGGTTGCCATTGCAGTCGTATCCTACCAGGCCATATGCTATTTTGATGAGGGTAAGTACGATGACCAGGTGATTCATCTTCATATTAACAATTTATTAAATCGTTTCTTACTCTCGAGTTTATTAGAAATAAGAATAACCTTTTATTATTATTAATATACATAAAAAAGAAAATTTTTATATTTATATATATATATATATTTTTTCTCTTTTTTTTTTATTAAAACGTTTGTTTTATTTTAGGTTTTACGTATATGTTATCAGTGAAAATAAATATTATGAAAGCTACTTGGGTTATAATTATATACATATATGCATACGTATTGGTAAGTAATGAGATTTGTTTTATCGTTATAAATATATATGTATATATTATCAATAGAACAGATATTACAAATGTAGCTTGTTTTCGAATATATATATGTGCGTGTAATGGTAAATATGACGGCTTATTTATGAGTCACTTGCATTATCAATGGAAGTGAGTGTTGTAAATATCGCCTACTTTACAACATGCGTGTGTATATATTGGTAAACATAAGTAAAAATTACATGTATAGTTATAAATGTTGTTTGTTTACAGATGGATAGCATAAGTATTTGGTTTTGTGCGTAGCATACAAGTACTTTATGGTTCTACGGTGCAGAATGCTATTCCTTGAACTAAAAAGTGTCTTTCAATGTGAGTCAGATTATTGTAAACGATCATGTATGGGATGCATGATATAGCGGGTTGTAGGTCCGCTATGTTTATATCGCACATACGACAGTATTTTATATGTGTTCTTGCAGGTATTCCGCATAGGAAATGAGTGGGCGGCTCGTCACATAGGTCCTGGTCGTCTGGATCTAAGTTGTCGAAACAGTCTTGACAAAGATAGCCGTTATCTAAATGGTAGACGGAGCGTATCAACCGAACACAGAGGCAAGATTGAACATCCTCCGTCTCCTCCACATCGAATGCGGGAACGGGCCCATCTGGGTCCACTATGTCAGAGTTGATGAACTCGTCGCCCGTTCTGTACATATATATAAAACAGTTAATATATATATAAATTAAAAAAAATTGTTCTTTCTTGTTTTTTTCTTTTTTTTTTTTATAAGTTTCGTTCGGACTTGTTCCTTTGTACGAATACTGTATCCCTGTATGTAATATAATATATATAATATGTTATGATTATGTCAGTTGTTATTTAATATATATATTTTCCTTATCTCTCTCTGTCTCTTCCTCCTTTTTTTTCTCTTTTTTTTTTTTTAGTACCTAACATTGCTATTATGATGCTGTATTACATTGTATTGGCTATTATTCGTATTGAGGTGTGTATGTGTGGGGTGCGCGACGAATTTTTCAACATGGCCGCTCGCGTGTATCTTTGGTATGGCGTTGGTTTAATGTCGACAGTAGTGTGTTGTTGAAATAGCTAATTAATTATGATTTTATTTAGTAGTGTTTTGTAATATTGTTTTGTGTTTCATGATATTGTGTGTGTAAATATCGTGTGCTACTTTAATGTAATAGTCGTGACTTGCATTTATATAAGTCTCGTTTAATTTAGTTAATGCTTTGTGTATTGTGTTACCAGTCATTTTCGTGTAGCATAACTTTATTCCTTTGTACCGAGTTCAGTCATGTCTTGTTGTTAACATTTAGTTAGTCTATCTTGATTAATTTCTAACCTATTTCTGTGTTTATTGACCTTTCTTATTTTCCCTATTAATTTATTATTGCTTGTACTTGCTATTTGTTATTATTTTATGTATGATATGTATTAGTTTCCTTATTAGTGATTAAAATTTATTTATTAGATTAACATTGTCTGTGATTCTTCAGATTCTACTCTTTCGATGCTGCGACACTTACCTGGATTATTCCCACAATATCATCCGATTCTTCGATATGCCTTGGATACTTACTACGGTTGCCTTCAATCGTCCTATATCTGTGGCCTTAAAGGTACTGTTTAATTTATTTAATTTAATATGTGTATAATGCATTGTGTGTGCGACAGCTATTGTGCATTACAAAATCCGATTCTACATGTTAGATATAATAATATAACAATACTACGTAGATTAATACATAATAAAATATCCTTTTACTCCGGTTATATTTATTACTAACTCTCAATTAATCTATCTTAATTATTTCCTAACCACTTTTTATTCTTATCAGCTATTTTATTTCTTCTTATTAATCTGCGAAATTCATGCATGTACACTTCCTTGTATGGTGATTGATTGTTCACGAGGTAAGTTGCACTTTCACTGTTTTAGTTATTCGTTAAACTAACACGTTTTACATTCAAACAGTAATTGGAGCACTCGTAATAATCTTCTTTTCCTTCTTTCAGGTTTTCGCTGTCTATGTTATTCGACGAACAGTGTCATGCTTCCGCAGTTTTGTTATAACATTTAGTAATGTATTAAGGCTATTAGTAATGCATTAAGGCTATTGAAGTTAATTCGTTCGTTTATTTTAAGCTGGCTGTTGTACATGGTGTTCCGCAAACAGGGATCCATAACCTATTTTGCACGTAAACCTTCTTGTATGATGATTACTTGTTCACAAGGTAACTTTCACTTTCACTCTTTTAATTATTTATTGAATCAACACGTTTTATATTCAAACAATAATTGGAGTACACATAATAAATTTTCCCTTTTCTTTTTAGGTTTCCGCTATCTGTACTATTCGACGAACAGTGTCACAGCTCCTTTTGATTTAACCACAATATAGTTATAACATTTAGTAACCTTGTATTTTGCACTGAAACAATTGAAACTAATTTATTCACTTATTTTAGGTAGTTGTCATACATTACGTTCCACGAACAAGGAATCATAACCTATATTTGCACATACACTTTCTTGTTCACAAGGTAACTTCCACTTTCACTAGTTAATTATTCATTGAGTTAACACGTTTTATATTTAAACGATAATTGAAGCACGCATAATAATTTTCCTTTTTCCCTTTTAGGTTTTCGCTATCTGTATTATTCGACGAACAGCACTACAACATACACTACTGCACTACGTTGCCCACTGCAATCACTTTATTCATTGTTTATTTCGATTATGCGCTAGTTTTAACTTGTTTAAGTGCACTGTTCGCGGAATCCCTTTTACTTCAATCTTGACGTTTTGGTTCTGCAAGATTTCTAGCACCTTGTATGGTCCAGTATATTGATCGGAGAACTTTCCTTTACTAGATTCTTTTAGTAGATATATCAAATCTCCTATTTTAAAATTTTGAGGGTTGATTCGTCGGTCGTAATATTCTTTTTATTTTAGTTTGGATTTTATCAAATTTTCTCTTGCTGTTTGCTGCACGGTGTTGATTTTATCGAACAGGTCTCTGAGATATTCCGCATAAGTTGGTTCTACGTTTTCTTCGATTGGTATTTCGCCAGTGGGTTCTCTGGCCAAGTATCCAAAGACTAATTCGTACGGAGAGAATTTCGTTCCTTCGTGTACAGAGGTGTTATAGGAAAACATGGCTAATTCCACCCATTTGTCCCAATTTCTGGAATTTTCGATATATAACTTGAGATATTCAATCAGTACGTGGTGAGATCTTTCGATTGAACCGTTACTTTGTGGATGATATGTCGTCGTGGTATACTGTTTGATGCGTAATCTTTTTGCTACTTTCTTCATTAGTGAGGATGTAAATTTTCTTCCTTAATCAGTGAGAATAGCTCTCGGTGACCCGAAACGACAAATAAATCGTTTTACAAAAGCGTCCGCTATCTCGACTGAAGAGATTCCTCCTATTGGAATCCCGATTGAATATTTCGTTAATAAATCTTGAATTGTTAATATGTATTCGTTTCCTTTTGCTGTCTTTGGTAATGGGCCGACGATATGCATACTAATTTTGTCGAAAGCCCTGCCCGGTGTATCAGTGAGTACCATTGGTTGCTTTGTTTTTATTCTAGTTAACTTTTTCAATTGGCATTCTTTACATGTTCTTACGTATTCCTGGATCTTCTTCTTCATATTTTCCCAATAATAACATTGTCGTATTCTTTGATACGTCTTCGTTACTCCTTTATGTCCTGCTACGGATGATTCGTGTTTTTCTCTTATTATGTTATTTCGTATTTCAACTGGTGGTGTGACTACTTCCCCAGTGCAAATGGTGATGGTTAAGGTTTTTTCCATAAATATTTCTTTTAATCTTCTGATTGTATGTCGCCAGGGTATCTCTTCTAAATTTCCTTTGCTGATGCTAAAGGATGTTAATTGTTTTTCATTTACTACATCTAGTAGAGATCTTAGCGAGTTTAATAAATTTTCTGGTGTTATTGGGACATTTCTATTTTTCTTTATCGGTAGGGATACGATGTATTTCCCGGAATCGTAATTCAATCTTGCTTTTTCTAACATTAAATCTTCATAACGAGGCAATTTTCCCGTCTCCTTTATTTCTAAGGCTCCTTTATCTATCGGATTCCCATGTACATCTATAAATATTACTCTATGGTCATTTACTCTCGTAATTGAGTCTCGGGTTTCTGAAATTCTTAGTTCCGCGATTATCGTAGATCTCGTGTCCTTTTCTCGTTGTTGAATTAATTCTGGATTTACAATGGAGGGCTCTTCTTCGCTTGTTGTATCCGTGTCTTCTTTTTCTCGATCGAGCTCGGCTAGTGCTTCGTCAAAATATTTTACGGGTGTTTCTTCTATGGTGAGATGCTTTCGAGTAGAAGGTTTTCCCTGTTTATCGTAATGCGACAATACGCATGGCTTAGCCTCGAATATCGGAGAGTCCTCGGTCGAGGTATCCAATTGAAATCTTTTTAGATGTGGATATCGATCTGGCGAATCTTCTTCTCGCTTCCTGATTGGCAAGCACATCTCTGGCGGATTTCGGGATAATGCATCTGCGTTCGCGTTCGCTCTACCTTCTTTATATTGGATATCAAATTCAAAGTCCGACAATTTCAATTTCCATTTCCAAATTCTCGACGTGGGGTCTTTAATGGAATTCATCCATACTAACGGTTTGTGATCAGTTATTATCGTAAACTTTCTACCATACAGGTATGGTCTGAAATGCATCGTACAGTAAACGATTGCCAGACACTCCTTTTCTATGGTAGAGTAGTTTTGTTCGGCGGAATTTAATAGTCTTGAGGCATATGCAATCAGTAAATCCTTTCCGATTGGCCCTTAACTCAGTACACCGCTTATTGCGTATCCTGATGCGTCTGTAGTGAGGTTAAAGGGTTTAGAAAAGTCTGGATATTGTAAAATGGGTTTTGTCATTAGCGCTGTCTTTAAATTATTGAATGCATTTTCCTGATTTTCTGTCCATTTAAAGGGAGTGTCTTTCTTCAATAGTTGTGTCAATGGTTTCGCGACCTTGGAGAAATCGGGTATAAATTTTCTGTAGTATCCTGCTAGTCCCAGAAATTGTTTGATATTTTTCACCCTTTTCGGTCGTGGAAATTTTGATACGGCTTCGATTTTCTTTGGGTCGGGTTTCACACCATCCTCACTAATTATATGTCCTAAATAATTCACCTCGTGTCGTAAAAATTCGCACTTATCAGGCTGTAATCGTAATTTAGCTTTCCTCAGTCTTTCCATTAACTTATTAAATTTAATTTCGTGTTCTTGGAGAGACCTCGAATAAATCACTATGTCATCCAGATAGACGAATAGTTCTATTCCTTTCAGACCTGATAACACTGAGTTCATCAAACGTTGAAATGTTGCTGGGGCATTTTTTAATCCAAAGGGCATTCTTTTCAATTGAAAATGTCCGTATGGTGTCGAAAATGCAGTTTTGTGGGCATCTTCCTGTGACATACGGATCTGGTGAAAGCCCGATGCTAAGTCAAACGTGGAAAAATATTTTGCACTTCCTAATTGATCCAATATTTCTGTAATGTTGGGTAGTGGGAAAGCATCGCCGATCGTTTTATCGTTCAACTTTCTATAATCGATAACTAGTCTCCAGCGTTTATTTCCTTGCGAATCGCGTTTTTTAGGTACAATCCAAAGCGGGAAGTTATATGGAGATACTGATGGTTCCACTACGTCCGTATCTAGTAATTCTTGAATTTGTCGATTTATCTCTTCTCGATGTACTGGTGGATATCGATACTGTTTAGTATTAATTGGTATATTATCCGTTGTAATTATTCTATGTTCCAAAACTTCAGTTGCTTCCAATGTATCTCCTGGAATATGAAACCCTTTCCTTTATGATTCCTCACAACTGCATTAGCAAAATAGATTCCTTTGATCGGCTCGATTCTGGGAATAAATCCCTCTTTTATCTCTGGATTCGCGATATTAATTGAACACGTTACTGAACTTCGCTTCGGTATAATTATTTTTTCTCTAGTATCGAAGGGTATATAAATATTTCCTCATTTGATATGCTTTTCCTCATAATCTAAACGAGCTTTACAACCTGCAAAAAATTCGGATCCTAGGATTCCGTCTTGATCGATTAGCAATGAATCATCAACTACATGAAAATTAACCGGATGGCCCGCAACCTGTATTACCGTCTGCCCTAGGGAGACCAGGCTCGTTGCCGTAATTCCTCGCACTTCGATTGATTCCTTCTCGTCGATGATGGCTGAATCGGGTAAAGCAGGTTTTTTGATAATATTAATTTCCGATCCAGAGTCTAATAATAAACTCGTCTTAGTTTTTAGATCTGGGGAAACTATTCGTGCAGTTGGAGTCGTTGGGGAATCATTAAATTTTACTGAAATAATTCGGAGAGGTCGTTGTCCGAATCTGAGTCCGACTCTTGGTGATTTTCCTTCGCCGGTTGCTTGAGCTTCACTCTTTCCTTTTTGTCTTGAGATTCCGGATTCTCCGTTTGTGACCTCGTTTGGTTGTGGGATGACTCCCCCACAGTGTTTAACGGTTGTTCGTTCGACCTTACGATCGGCATTGCGCTCGCTCTGTCTTTCGTTATGGGTGGTAGAGTCGATCTCGCGGGGGTGGCTGCCTTTATTCTGTTTGTTGCCGCCGGCGCCGGTCTCCTCGTTGCCGCCTGTACTCTTGGGCGATTCGGCGTATCGTTCCTTCGTGGCTCGCCCCATTCTCCCGAAGGACGTGTTTGGTTTCCCGATGGTCTCGAAGTATAGGGTACGATTAATCCGGTATCTACTCGGGCTTTAAATTTGTAACAATCTTTCACTAAATGCCCGGGTTTTTTACAATAATTACATGTGATATTTTGTCTCGTAGTATTCGAAAAATTCTGCGATGGAGGTGCCGATCTTCGATCTTGGATGTTGTTCCTGGCGTAGTTATTATTAGGAGGGTTAACGTTGTTTCGGTTGTTCCCGGTGTAATTGTTATTAGAAGGACGAGCGTTGTTTCGGTTATTCTCGATGTAATTATTATTAGGGGGACGAACGTTGTTTCGGTTGTTATTACTTGAGAATGTCGGACGTTGGTATCGCATTCTGTCGTTTACTTGTTTTAGTTCCCGCGTTGCTTTTACGGCTTGGCGATACGCGTCTTCTAAGGATTGGTATTCCGATAACTTTACTCGTAAATATACTTCGTTCGGGAGCCCCTTGACGAAAGCCTCCCTGGTGTCCCAATCGATCGTATCTTGAACGTCTTGCGATATGGAGCCGTATTGACATCTTTCTCCATCAATTATAGCTAATCTGAGGTTTCTGACGCGGTCTATGTAATCTAATATATTTTCTCCTGGTCGTTGGAATACCGTTCCCAACTCTCCCCTGTATTCGTTAACGGTTTTTCCTGGGCCGAACATATCTTTTGATTTATTCCCGAAATCGTTTAAGGTCACTACCTCATTGTCCTCTACGGCGAGCAACGCGTGTCCGCGAAGTTTATTCATTAATAGTTTTACCAACTGAGGCTCTTGATGCCTATGAGGAATCATACTTCGCGCTCGCTCGCATGATCTCAAAAATTGGAACACAGACGGTCGGTATCCGTCGAACACTGGTACTGATTCAATCGCGTCCTTTAATTTAATCGACTGGTAATTATCAGTCAGTCTTGTTTCTCGCGGTGTTATCGGTGATACGGGTATTTCGGTCTCGTTCGTCTGTCTGCTTACGCGCACGTCTTCTTCTAATTTAATTAGTCTTGAGCTTATGTCGGTCAATACACGGAAATTTTCGTCCCACGCTTTCAATTTTTCCGTCAACGCCAAAAGCGTATCTTCGCCTAGCGGATCCCGGGCGATCGACATTTTCCTACTTATTTTTTAGTTGATATTCGTAAGAGCTTTAATCCTCTGTGGAGCGTATCCCACCGCTGCCACCAAAAATTTCTATATATCTGTTACGTATTTATTTGTTTTAAGTCAAATTAAGATTAAAATTCTGTAAAAAATTTTTTTTTTTTTATTTAGAGTTTAGTCGGAAGGGAAATATTGAAATGATATTATTGTGTATGAAATATTTATTTGGATTTCTGATTAATACGGTAGTTGCTGCCACCAGAAATAGTCTAAGGACTATTTCAAAATTTTTATTTATTTCAAACGTTACGGATAGCGTCGACTAGAGTTTAATGCGACTGGCAAACGGATTCCACTTTTCGGCTAACCTGCTATGTGCAGGGATACTAGCACAGGAGAGGATTAAAGCTGGGTACAATATTTGAATGTCAAATTTTTCGTTGCTTGATATGAATTTATTTTTTACGTTTGCCTTCTTCTTCTCTTTTAATTTCGCTATAATAATTTGTTGTTAGAACTAAAGCTCAGTTTATTTGCCACGATGGATTCTATTGCCACGATTTTCTTGCCTTTGGGTTTGATTATCGAGGATGATTCTAACGATCCTCTCTGTGTGGAACTTGTGTGATTTCGCAAGCCTTGCCCAAAGACGGGCAATATTTTGCCAACAATGGGAGGAGGAATGCGAAGATCGATAGGTGTTTTCGATAATCGAGAACACCGTTTGTACAAGCCAACACAGCGAACGATCCTTCAGTTAAATTTACAAAGGAAATTGTTCTACTATTTCTCTCTCTCTTTTTTTTTTTTATAATTGCATGCAATGATGGCAAGGAAATCGGTTAATAGCAATGCCGGTATTGCTCTGCCGCGATGATTTGCTCTTAATTTTCGATCGACGTTAACGATGTATTTAATGGTCCTCTCTGTGCGGGACTTGTGTGATTTCGCAAGCCTTGCCCAAAGACGGGCAATATTTTGCCAACAATGGGAGGAGGAATGCGAAGATCAGTGGGTGTTTCAGTAGCTGAAAACACCGTTTGCACAAGCCAACACACGAACAACCCCTTTGTCTAAAGTTTAAAATAGTGATTTTACCTTCAAACCGTTCACGGAAATAAAACGAGATCGATGATAGGAAATACTCGAGTGCAACGAAATTATCGGAAAAGAAGGAAATTTTTAGAATTAATTTTCTTACCTTGAGAAACAAGTGCTGTAGGGTGCCATTACTTCGTCTGCTCTGATGGTCGTCGGTGTTTTTATTTCTGGGTTTATTTCTCGAACTCGGATATAATTTATTATCAATCTTTTACTTTATTTATTTATTTCGATACACGGTTTACAAATTACTAACCGGATTAATACCGCAATTACAATGTGCTTTTTTTTTTTTGTTTAAGCGATGAAATGAGGACTTCAAAAATATTTTTTTTTTCTTAGTCGCGACTTTCTTTTCTTGCCTGGACAACTAAAGACCGCCGAAACGCAAAATGTTATACAAAATTTCTAAACGCACGATATAGAACGTAAGAATGAGCACGGTATAAAACGTATTAATGAACACTTTAATAATAAAATGAACACGGAATAATAATGAGCACGTAACAATACGTATAAAAAATGAACGTAATAAAACGTATTAATGAACACTTTAATAAAAATGAACGTTATAAAAACGAGCGTATTAATGACCACGGAATAATAATGAGCGTAATAAAACGTATTAATGGACACTTTAATAAAAAATGGACACGATAATGAACGCTGCTCTATGTTGCTACGCTTATTTATAATGCCATCCCCCACGAGGTGGTGGTGGTAGTGGTGGTCCACTGGGGGTACCCTACTGTGGGAATCGGGATTTTGCAGTTTGGGCTTCCAGAAATCGTACGTGAGAGAATGTAAGTTTCATATCTCGACTTAGTTCCCATCGGTCCAGTGTTTCTGCTGAGCTAGCGTCTAGGAGACTTGAGGCGTTCCATGCTGGTCTAGACTTTTCGAGAAACTTCCACGTTTGTACCGTGGGATTTACCTGTGTTTCTTCGGCACGTGCAAGGGCAAACGTTCCATGCTGGTCTAGTCTTTTCGAGAAGCTTCCACGTTTGTACCGTGGGAATTACCTGTGTTTCTTCGGCGCGTGCAAGGGCTGGCGGCTGCAGCATCATTATCATTTCGATGTTTGCTCGGGCAACACGCGCGATCCGCTGCTCTCCCACAAGGGCCTCCTCCTTCGAGTTAGTTTGCGTAAGTTTGGTTTAGATGGATATTTGCGTATTATGGTTGTTTTCGTGATTTTTGATCCTTTTTCCTTTTCTTGTTGTTTCTCTAGCCTTCGGTGATCGACATTTGAACAATGTTTGCGGAGGCATTTCCATCAGGGGTTCCTATCCAGACTTCTATGGTGTGTATTTTGTCTTGTCTTTAATCCGCTTGATTCGTTCTGTTTCGTTCTATTTAAACTATATTGTGTTGTTTCAGCACAAGCGAAAGAGGGATTCCGAAGAACCCATGGGCGACTCGAGAAGGCCCATCAAACGCATGCGGCGCTGTGATGAACCAGAGTGGTCGGAGAAAATATTCGACATTGATGCCGAGGCCGTGGATTTCCCGTCGGAGTTGAGTTTTGACAATTTTGTTACTGTCGATGAGAGTTTCTTCGATGCGGAGACCGTCGTATTGGAGTGGGAACCCCCTCTGGTTGAAGTCGTTGATACAGATCGTTGTGTAAAAGTTCATTTTGCAAATGAAATTCCTGGAGAGGTTTTGGAGGCACATCTTCGTCACCATGCTTCTGGGAGAAAGGGAATTTCCCCTGTTGTGCGTTATTGGTGTATGCGTGAGTTCAGCGAACTTTGTCCTCGAGTTCCTTGCTTCGATTTTGATTTGGTGTAGGTGCTTCAATTTCGTTGGTTCGTTGTTTGATAATCGTGGGTTCGTTGTTTGATAATCGTGGGTTCCTTATTATTATAATTTTTGTTTTGATGCATTTTGTTTTTTTTTTGTGTTCAATATATATATACATTTTAAACGTGATAGTGTAAGGTTATCTTTTTTTTTTCATGTTTGTTAAATATATGTGTATTTATTTAATTTTATATTTCCCCTTTTTTTAATTAATTATATATATATATATTTTTTTACATTTATATTTGACAATGTAGTTGCGCATAGAATTTATTAAAGAAAAATGTTAACAATGTGTTTTCATGATTTGTTTCTCGCGCCTGATTTCCATTAATCCCTAATATTCCTGTCGCCATCACGCGTGTCATTGTGTCCGATGTGTGAGTGTAAATCTAACATGGCTGCTCATAAATGTCATCAGTGAGGTTATAGTGGCGGGTCTTTAGTTTTGTTTGATATCGAAGTAATTTTCTGCCGCTTGTTTTTCCTTATTCTACCGCAATTAGAACATTTATTTATTAATATTGTTATTATTATTACTTTAAAGTGACAATAGTATTGTTCGTGTGAATATACATATATGTATATATATATATATATTTATATTGTGTGTCATTTTAATATGACTAATGTTTTCTAATTCTTCGATAGCGTTATTTATTGTTTTGAGTAATTTATTTTACAGAGTGTTCGATAATATAAACCACACTCATACACACACACAGATATATATATATATATACATATTTTAGGCAGTGTAGTATTTATACCAAATGAAATGTTAATTATTTATTTTATATTAACTTCATTTAATAAGATAGAACACACACACGCGCACGTATATATGTATATAATTCTGGCAGTGTGATTTTCATTTAGATTCTTTAGCGATGTAATGTTGTGTATTTGAGGTTATGTGTCAATTATTTGATTTCATATATACATATATATATATATCTTGTATTGTGACAACATAGTATTGAAGGTTTTATTTCTAAATTATTGTGTGTTTAATGTGTTTTTACATATTTGTGTTTGATGGTAAAATTTCTATATGCAAACCTTCAAGTCGTTGCGGTGTTAATTATTTTGAACGTTTGGCCTTTCGACAGGTTGTTACTTAGTCCCAAGTGTTGCGTTGTGTGTTCTATTTCTTTTGTAGATTATAAGTAGTAGTTTTAGTTTAGAATATAGATTATATATATATTTTTATATATAGACATGCATGTTTCTTAATGTAGTTCTTATTTTATAACTCTTTATCGGAACGTAGGCTAGTTTTAAGTATGTATCTTAGATTACTGATTTGATTTAATGATGTAGAATGCGCACACATATATATATTTCTGACAATGTAACCTTTATTTCTTTAATAATATAATATTGTATGTTTTATGTATTCGTTAGACTATTAGTTTTTGATTTCATATATACATATATTTCATAAATTGATAATATTGTATTTGTTGCATAGTATTGGAAGTACTGTCTCTAATATTTACTAGGTTATTACATGTTTGACATATATGTTTATACTTATATGTAACTGTCCGAGTTGTTGCGGCGTTGATTGATTAAAATATATTTATATATACATATATTCCTAGTGTTTCAATCATTTCCCTTTCTGTAGTTATTCTTATTTCCTGGTTTATTTGTTTGGTTCGTGACTCGTACAATCCATTAGTTGGTTCTATTTATTTTCTTTTATACTGGTTGGGATTATGTTATATTGAACCATAGGTTTTCAAATTGCAAGTCGGTTATTGGTAGGTTTATTTAGAGTTGTGTGTATATGTATTTTGTTTATTGGTTGGATCTATTAGCCGCCCTCATTTTGTTAATCCTCCCTTTCGTTTCGTAGTGTCGTGTGTTCGTTTGTACATTCAAATCCTTATTCGCGCGTTTTGTATAGAGTAGTTTTCTTGTTCTTGTTACGGCACGTGCGGAGCGCGGGACGTGACACATTACCTTATAAAGTATAACATTAAGTAGCGTTACATTATAATGTATAACGTTATATACTATTACTTTGTAACGTATAACGTTATGTAGCATTTCGTTATAACGTATAACGTTATATACTGCTACGTTCTAACTTATACCGTTATATACTATTATGTTATCACTATTATATTATAACGTTTAACGTTATGTAGCATTACCTTATAACGTATAACGTTATATATTATTGCGATATAGCGTATAACCTTATGTACTATTACGTTATAACGTATAACGTTACGTAGCATTACCTTATAATGTATAACGTTATATGGTATTACGTTATAACCCATAACGTTATGTAGCATTACGTTATAACGTATTACGTTATATACTGCTACGTCCTAACACATAACGTTATATACTATTATGTTATAACGTATAACGTTATGTAGCATTACCTTATAATTTATAACGTTATATACTATGACGTTATAACGTAAAAGTCATGTAGTATTACCTTATAACGCATAACGTTATATACTAATACCTTATAACGAGTAACGTTATGTAGCGTAACGTTATAAACTATAACGTTATATACTGCTACGTTAAAATGTATAACGTAATATACTATTACGCTATACTGTATAACGTTATGTATCATTATCTTATAATGTATAACGTTATATACTATTGCGATATAACGTATAACTTTATGTACTATTACGTTATAACATATAACGTTATGTACCATTACCTTATAACGTATAATGTTATATACTAATACCTTATAACGAGTAACGTTATATAGCATTTGTCACGTGCCGCGCTCCGCACGTGCCGTAACAAGAACAAGAAAACTACTCTATACAAAACGCGCGAATAAGGATTTGAATGTACAAACGAACACACGACACTACGAAACGAAAGGGAGGATTAACAAAATGAGGGCGGCTAATAGATCCAACCAATAAACAAAATACATATACACACAACTCTAAATAAACCTACCAATAACCGACTTGCAATTTGAAAACCTATGGTTCAATATAACATAATCCCAACCAGTATAAAAGAAAATAAATAGAACCAACTAATGGATTGTACGAGTCACGAACCAAACAAATAAACCAGGAAATAAGAATAACTACAGAAAGGGAAATGATTGAAACACTAGGAATATATGTATATATAAATATATTTTAATCAATCAACGCCGCAACAACTCGGACAGTTACATATAAGTATAAACATATATGTCAAACATGTAATAACCTAGTAAATATTAGAGACAGTACTTCCAATACTATGCAACAAATACAATATTATCAATTTATGAAATATATGTATATATGAAATCAAAAACTAATAGTCTAACGAATACATAAAACATACAATATTATATTATTAAAGAAATAAAGGTTACATTGTCAGAAATATATATATGTGTGCGCATTCTACATCATTAAATCAAATCAGTAATCTAAGATACATACTTAAAACTAGCCTACGTTCCGATAAAGAGTTATAAAATAAGAACTACATTAAGAAACATGCATGTCTATATATAAAAATATATATATAATCTATATTCTAAATTAAAACTACTACTTATAATCTACAAAAGAAATAGAACACACAACGCAACACTTGGGACTAAGTAACAACCTGTCGAAAGGCCAAACGTTCAAAATAATTAACACCGCAACGACTTGAAGGTTTGCATATAGAAATTTTACCATCAAACACAAATATGTAAAAACACATTAAACACACAATAATTTAGAAATAAAACCTTCAATACTATGTTGTCACAATACAAGATATATATATATATGTATATATGAAATCAAATAATTGACACATAACCTCAAATACACAACATTACATCGCTAAAGAATCTAAATGAAAATCACACTGCCAGAATTATATACATATATACGTGCGCGTGTGTGTGTTCTATCTTATTAAATGAAGTTAATATAAAATAAATAATTAACATTTCATTTGGTATAAATACTACACTGCCTAAAATATGTATATATATATATATATCTGTGTGTGTGTATGAGTGTGGTTTATATTATCGAACACTCTGTAAAATAAATTACTCAAAACAATAAATAACGCTATCGAAGAATTAGAAAACATTAGTCATATTAAAATGACACACAATATAAATATATATATATATATACATATATGTATATTCACACGAACAATACTATTGTCACTTTAAAGTAATAATAATAACAATATTAATAAATAAATGTTCTAATTGCGGTAGAATAAGGAAAAACAAGCGGCAGAAAATTACTTCGATATCAAACAAAACTAAAGACCCGCCACTATAACCTCACTGATGACATTTATGAGCAGCCATGTTAGATTTACACTCACACATCGGACACAATGACACGCGTGATGGCGACAGGAATATTAGGGATTAATGGAAATCAGGCGCGAGAAACAAATCATGAAAACACATTGTTAACATTTTTCTTTAATAAATTCTATGCGCAACTACATTGTCAAATATAAATGTAAAAAAATATATATATATATAATTAATTAAAAAAAGGGGAAATATAAAATTAAATAAATACACATATATTTAACAAACATGAAAAAAAAAAGATAACCTTACACTATCACGTTTAAAATGTATATATATATTGAACACAAAAAAAAAACAAAATGCATCAAAACAAAAATTATAATAATAAGGAACCCACGATTATCAAACAACGAACCCACGATTATCAAACAACGAACCAACGAAATTGAAGCACCTACACCAAATCAAAATCGAAGCAAGGAACTCGAGGACAAAGTTCGCTGAACTCACGCATACACCAATAACGCACAACAGGGGAAATTCCCTTTCTCCCAGAAGCATGGTGACGAAGATGTGCCTCCAAAACCTCTCCAGGAATTTCATTTGCAAAATGAACTTTTACACAACGATCTGTATCAACGACTTCAACCAGAGGGGGTTCCCACTCCAATACGACGGTCTCCGCATCGAAGAAACTCTCATCGACAGTAACAAAATTGTCAAAACTCAACTCCGACGGGAAATCCACGGCCTCGGCATCAATGTCGAATATTTTCTCCGACCACTCTGGTTCATCACAGCGCCGCATGCGTTTGATGGGCCTTCTCGAGTCGCCCATGGGTTCTTCGGAATCCCTCTTTCGCTTGTGCTGAAACAACACAATATAGTTTAAATAGAACGAAACAGAACGAATCAAGCGGATTAAAGACAAGACAAAATACACACCATAGAAGTCTGGATAGGAACCCCTGATGGAAATGCCTCCGCAAACATTGTTCAAATGTCGATCACCGAAGGCTAGAGAAACAACAAGAAAAGGAAAAAGGATCAAAAATCACGAAAACAACCATAATACGCAAATATCCATCTAAACCAAACTTACGCAAACTAACTCGAAGGAGGAGGCCCTTGTGGGAGAGCAGCGGATCGCGCGTGTTGCCCGAGCAAACATCGAAATGATAATGATGCTGCAGCCGCCAGCCCTTGCACGCGCCGAAGAAACACAGGTAATTCCCACGGTACAAACGTGGAAGCTTCTCGAAAAGACTAGACCAGCATGGAACGTTTGCCCTTGCACGTGCCGAAGAAACACAGGTAAATCCCACGGTACAAACGTGGAAGTTTCTCGAAAAGTCTAGACCAGCATGGAACGCCTCAAGTCTCCTAGACGCTAGCTCAGCAGAAACACTGGACCGATGGGAACTAAGTCGAGATATGAAACTTACATTCTCTCACGTACGATTTCTGGAAGCCCAAACTGCAAAATCCCGATTCCCACAGTAGGGTACCCCCAGTGGACCACCACTACCACCACCACCTCGTGGGGGATGGCATTATAAATAAGCGTAGCAACATAGAGCAGCGTTCATTATCGTGTCCATTTTTTATTAAAGTGTCCATTAATACGTTTTATTACGCTCATTATTATTCCGTGGTCATTAATACGCTCGTTTTTATAACGTTCATTTTTATTAAAGTGTTCATTAATACGTTTTATTACGTTCATTTTTTATACGTATTGTTACGTGCTCATTATTATTCCGTGTTCATTTTATTATTAAAGTGTTCATTAATACGTTTTATACCGTGCTCATTCTTACGTTCTATATCGTGCGTTTAGAAATTTTGTATAACATTTTGCGTTTCGGCGGTCTTTAGTTGTCCAGGCAAGAAAAGAAAGTCGCGACTAAGAAAAAAAAAATATTTTTGAAGTCCTCATTTCATCGCTTAAACAAAAAAAAAAAAGCACATTGTAATTGCGGTATTAATCCGGTTAGTAATTTGTAAACCGTGTATCGAAATAAATAAATAAAGTAAAAGATTGATAATAAATTATATCCGAGTTCGAGAAATAAACCCAGAAATAAAAACACCGACGACCATCAGAGCAGACGAAGTAATGGCACCCTACAGCACTTGTTTCTCAAGGTAAGAAAATTAATTCTAAAAATTTCCTTCTTTTCCGATAATTTCGTTGCACTCGAGTATTTCCTATCATCGATCTCGTTTTATTTCCGTGAACGGTTTGAAGGTAAAATCACTATTTTAAACTTTAGACAAAGGGGTTGTTCGTGTGTTGGCTTGTGCAAACGGTGTTTTCAGCTACTGAAACACCCACTGATCTTCGCATTCCTCCTCCCATTGTTGGCAAAATATTGCCCGTCTTTGGGCAAGGCTTGCGAAATCACACAAGTCCCGCACAGAGAGGACCATTAAATACATCGTTAACGTCGATCGAAAATTAAGAGCAAATCATCGCGGCAGAGCAATACCGGCATTGCTATTAACCGATTTCCTTGCCATCATTGCATGCAATTATAAAAAAAAAAAAGAGAGAGAGAAATAGTAGAACAATTTCCTTTGTAAATTTAACTGAAGGATCGTTCGCTGTGTTGGCTTGTACAAACGGTGTTCTCGATTATCGAAAACACCTATCGATCTTCGCATTCCTCCTCCCATTGTTGGCAAAATATTGCCCGTCTTTGGGCAAGGCTTGCGAAATCACACAAGTTCCACACAGAGAGGATCGTTAGAATCATCCTCGATAATCAAACCCAAAGGCAAGAAAATCGTGGCAATAGAATCCATCGTGGCAAATAAACTGAGCTTTAGTTCTAACAACAAATTATTATAGCGAAATTAAAAGAGAAGAAGAAGGCAAACGTAAAAAATAAATTCATATCAAGCAACGAAAAATTTGACATTCAAATATTGTACCCAGCTTTAATCCTCTCCTGTGCTAGTATCCCTGCACATAGCAGGTTAGCCGAAAAGTGGAATCCGTTTGCCAGTCGCATTAAACTCTAGTCGACGCTATCCGTAACGTTTGAAATAAATAAAAATTTTGAAATAGTCCTTAGACTATTTCTGGTGGCAGCAACTACCGTATTAATCAGAAATCCAAATAAATATTTCATACACAATAATATCATTTCAATATTTCCCTTCCGACTAAACTCTAAATAAAAAAAAAAAAATTTTTTACAGAATTTTAATCTTAATTTGACTTAAAACAAATAAATACGTAACAGATATATAGAAATTTTTGGTGGCAGCGGTGGGATACGCTCCACAGAGGATTAAAGCTCTTACGAATATCAACTAAAAAATAAGTAGGAAAATGTCGATCGCCCGGGATCCGCTAGGCGAAGATACGCTTTTGGCGTTGACGGAAAAATTGAAAGCGTGGGACGAAAATTTCCGTGTATTGACCGACATAAGCTCAAGACTAATTAAATTAGAAGAAGACGTGCGCGTAAGCAGACAGACGAACGAGACCGAAATACCCGTATCACCGATAACACCGCGAGAAACAAGACTGACTGATAATTACCAGTCGATTAAATTAAAGGACGCGATTGAATCAGTACCAGTGTTCGACGGATACCGACCGTCTGTGTTCCAATTTTTGAGATCATGCGAGCGAGCGCGAAGTATGATTCCTCATAGGCATCAAGAGCCTCAGTTGGTAAAACTATTAATGAATAAACTTCGCGGACACGCGTTGCTCGCCGTAGAGGACAATGAGGTAGTGACCTTAAACGATTTCGGGAATAAATCAAAAGATATGTTCGGCCCAGGAAAAACCGTTAACGAATACAGGGGAGAGTTGGGAACGGTATTCCAACGACCAGGAGAAAATATATTAGATTACATAGACCGCGTCAGAAACCTCAGATTAGCTATAATTGATGGAGAAAGATGTCAATACGGCTCCATATCGCAAGACGTTCAAGATACGATCGATTGGGACACCAGGGAGGCTTTCGTCAAGGGGCTCCCGAACGAAGTATATTTACGAGTAAAGTTATCGGAATACCAATCCTTAGAAGACGCGTATCGCCAAGCCGTAAAAGCAACGCGGGAACTAAAACAAGTAAACGACAGAATGCGATACCAACGTCCGACATTCTCAAGTAATAACAACCGAAACAACGTTCGTCCCCCTAATAATAATTACATCGAGAATAACCGAAACAACGCTCGTCCTTCTAATAACAATTACACCGGGAACAACCGAAACAACGTTAACCCTCCTAATAATAACTACGCCAGGAACAACATCCAAGATCGAAGATCGGCACCTCCATCGCAGAATTTTTCGAATACTACGAGACAAAATATCACATGTAATTATTGTAAAAAACCCGGGCATTTAGTGAAAGATTGTTACAAATTTAAAGCCCGAGTAGATACCGGATTAATCGTACCCTATACTTCGAGACCATCGGGAAACCAAACACGTCCTTCGGGAGAATGGGGCGAGCCACGAAGGAACGATACGCCGAATCGCCCAAGAGTACAGGCGGCAACGAGGAGACCGGCGCCGGCGGCAACAAACAGAATAAAGGCAGCCACCCCCGCGAGATCGACTCTACCACCCATAACGAAAGACAGAGCGAGCGCAATGCCGATCGTAAGGTCGAACGAACAACCGTTAAACACTGTGGGGGAGTCATCCCACAACCAAACGAGGTCACAAACGGAGAATCCGGAATCTCAAGACAAAAAGGAAAGAGTGAAGCTCAAGCAACCGGCGAAGGAAAATCACCAAGAGTCGGACTCAGATTCGGACAACGACCTCTCCGAATTATTTCAGTAAAATTTAATGATTCCCCAACGACTCCAACTGCACGAATAGTTTCCCCAGATCTAAAAACTAAGACGAGTTTATTATTAGACTCTGGATCGGAAATTAATATTATCAAAAAACCTGCTTTACCCGATTCAGCCATCATCGACGAGAAGGAATCAATCGAAGTGCGAGGAATTACGGCAACGAGCCTGGTCTCCCTAGGGCAGACGGTAATACAGGTTGCGGGCCATCCGGTTAATTTTCATGTAGTTGATGATTCATTGCTAATCGATCAAGACGGAATCCTAGGATCCGAATTTTTTGCAGGTTGTAAAGCTCGTTTAGATTATGAGGAAAAGCATATCAAATGAGGAAATATTTATATACCCTTCGATACTAGAGAAAAAATAATTATACCGAAGCGAAGTTCAGTAACGTGTTCAATTAATATCGCGAATCCAGAGATAAAAGAGGGATTTATTCCCAGAATCGAGCCGATCAAAGGAATCTATTTTGCTAATGCAGTTGTGAGGAATCATAAAGGAAAGGGTTTCATATTCCAGGAGATACATTGGAAGCAACTGAAGTTTTGGAACATAGAATAATTACAACGGATAATATACCAATTAATACTAAACAGTATCGATATCCACCAGTACATCGAGAAGAGATAAATCGACAAATTCAAGAATTACTAGATACGGACGTAGTGGAACCATCAGTATCTCCATATAACTTCCCGCTTTGGATTGTACCTAAAAAACGCGATTCGCAAGGAAATAAACGCTGGAGACTAGTTATCGATTATAGAAAGTTGAACGATAAAACGATCGGCGATGCTTTCCCACTACCCAACATTACAGAAATATTGGATCAATTAGGAAGTGCAAAATATTTTTCCACGTTTGACTTAGCATCGGGCTTTCACCAGATCCGTATGTCACAGGAAGATGCCCACAAAACTGCATTTTCGACACCATACGGACATTTTCAATTGAAAAGAATGCCCTTTGGATTAAAAAATGCCCCAGCAACATTTCAACGTTTGATGAACTCAGTGTTATCAGGTCTGAAAGGAATAGAACTATTCGTCTATCTGGATGACATAGTGATTTATTCGAGGTCTCTCCAAGAACACGAAATTAAATTTAATAAGTTAATGGAAAGACTGAGGAAAGCTAAATTACGATTACAGCCTGATAAGTGCGAATTTTTACGACACGAGGTGAATTATTTAGGACATATAATTAGTGAGGATGGTGTGAAACCCGACCCAAAGAAAATCGAAGCCGTATCAAAATTTCCACGACCGAAAAGGGTGAAAAATATCAAACAATTTCTGGGACTAGCAGGATACTACAGAAAATTTATACCCGATTTCTCCAAGGTCGCGAAACCATTGACACAACTATTGAAGAAAGACACTCCCTTTAAATGGACAGAAAATCAGGAAAATGCATTCAATAATTTAAAGACAGCGCTAATGACAAAACCCATTTTACAATATCCAGACTTTTCTAAACCCTTTAACCTCACTACAGACGCATCAGGATACGCAATAAGCGGTGTACTGAGTTAAGGGCCAATCGGAAAGGATTTACTGATTGCATATGCCTCAAGACTATTAAATTCCGCCGAACAAAACTACTCTACCATAGAAAAGGAGTGTCTGGCAATCGTTTACTGTACGATGCATTTCAGACCATACCTGTATGGTAGAAAGTTTACGATAATAACTGATCACAAACCGTTAGTATGGATGAATTCCATTAAAGACCCCACGTCGAGAATTTGGAAATGGAAATTGAAATTGTCGGACTTTGAATTTGATATCCAATATAAAGAAGGTAGAGCGAACGCGAACGCAGATGCATTATCCCGAAATCCGCCAGAGATGTGCTTGCCAATCAGGAAGCGAGAAGAAGATTCGCCAGATCGATATCCACATCTAAAAAGATTTCAATTGGATACCTCGACCGAGGACTCTCCGATATTCGAGGCTAAGCCATGCGTATTGTCGCATTACGATAAACAGGGAAAACCTTCTACTCGAAAGCATCTCACCATAGAAGAAACACCCGTAAAATATTTTGACGAAGCACTAGCCGAGCTCGATCGAGAAAAAGAAGACACGGATACAACAAGCGAAGAAGAGCCCTCCATTGTAAATCCAGAATTAATTCAACAACGAGAAAAGGACACGAGATCTACGATAATCGCGGAACTAAGAATTTCAGAAACCCGAGACTCAATTACGAGAGTAAATGACCATAGAGTAATATTTATAGATGTACATGGGAATCCGATAGATAAAGGAGCCTTAGAAATAAAGGAGACGGGAAAATTGCCTCGTTATGAAGATTTAATGTTAGAAAAAGCAAGATTGAATTACGATTCCGGGAAATACATCGTATCCCTACCGATAAAGAAAAATAGAAATGTCCCAATAACACCAGAAAATTTATTAAACTCGCTAAGATCTCTACTAGATGTAGTAAATGAAAAACAATTAACATCCTTTAGCATCAGCAAAGGAAATTTAGAAGAGATACCCTGGCGACATACAATCAGAAGATTAAAAGAAATATTTATGGAAAAAACCTTAACCATCACCATTTGCACTGGGGAAGTAGTCACACCACCAGTTGAAATACGAAATAACATAATAAGAGAAAAACACGAATCATCCGTAGCAGGACATAAAGGAGTAACGAAGACGTATCAAAGAATACGACAATGTTATTATTGGGAAAATATGAAGAAGAAGATCCAGGAATACGTAAGAACATGTAAAGAATGCCAATTGAAAAAGTTAACTAGAATAAAAACAAAGCAACCAATGGTACTCACTGATACACCGGGCAGGGCTTTCGACAAAATTAGTATGCATATCGTCGGCCCATTACCAAAGACAGCAAAAGGAAACGAATACATATTAACAATTCAAGATTTATTAACGAAATATTCAATCGGGATTCCAATAGGAGGAATCTCTTCAGTCGAGATAGCGGACGCTTTTGTAAAACGATTTATTTGTCGTTTCGGGTCACCGAGAGCTATTCTCACTGATTAAGGAAGAAAATTTACATCCTCACTAATGAAGAAAGTAGCAAAAAGATTACGCATCAAACAGTATACCACGACGACATATCATCCACAAAGTAACGGTTCAATCGAAAGATCTCACCACGTACTGATTGAATATCTCAAGTTATATATCGAAAATTCCAGAAATTGGGACAAATGGGTGGAATTAGCCATGTTTTCCTATAACACCTCTGTACACGAAGGAACGAAATTCTCTCCGTACGAATTAGTCTTTGGATACTTGGCCAGAGAACCCACTGGCGAAATACCAATCGAAGAAAACGTAGAACCAACTTATGCGGAATATCTCAGAGACCTGTTCGATAAAATCAACACCGTGCAGCAAACAGCAAGAGAAAATTTGATAAAATCCAAACTAAAATAAAAAGAATATTACGACCGACGAATCAACCCTCAAAATTTTAAAATAGGAGATTTGATATATCTACTAAAAGAATCTAGTAAAGGAAAGTTCTCCGATCAATATACTGGACCATACAAGGTGCTAGAAATCTTGCAGAACCAAAACGTCAAGATTGAAGTAAAAGGGATTCCGCGAACAGTGCACTTAAACAAGTTAAAACTAGCGCATAATCGAAATAAACAATGAATAAAGTGATTGCAGTGGGCAACGTAGTGCAGTAGTGTATGTTGTAGTGCTGTTCGTCGAATAATACAGATAGCGAAAACCTAAAAGGGAAAAAGGAAAATTATTATGCGTGCTTCAATTATCGTTTAAATATAAAACGTGTTAACTCAATGAATAATTAACTAGTGAAAGTGGAAGTTACCTTGTGAACAAGAAAGTGTATGTGCAAATATAGGTTATGATTCCTTGTTCGTGGAACGTAATGTATGACAACTACCTAAAATAAGTGAATAAATTAGTTTCAATTGTTTCAGTGCAAAATACAAGGTTACTAAATGTTATAACTATATTGTGGTTAAATCAAAAGGAGCTGTGACACTGTTCGTCGAATAGTACAGATAGCGGAAACCTAAAAAGAAAAGGGAAAATTTATTATGTGTACTCCAATTATTGTTTGAATATAAAACGTGTTGATTCAATAAATAATTAAAAGAGTGAAAGTGAAAGTTACCTTGTGAACAAGTAATCATCATACAAGAAGGTTTACGTGCAAAATAGGTTATGGATCCCTGTTTGCGGAACACCATGTACAACAGCCAGCTTAAAATAAACGAACGAATTAACTTCAATAGCCTTAATGCATTACTAATAGCCTTAATACATTACTAAATGTTATAACAAAACTGCGGAAGCATGACACTGTTCGTCGAATAACATAGACAGCGAAAACCTGAAAGAAGGAAAAGAAGATTATTACGAGTGCTCCAATTACTGTTTGAATGTAAAACGTGTTAGTTTAACGAATAACTAAAACAGTGAAAGTGCAACTTACCTCGTGAACAATCAATCACCATACAAGGAAGTGTACATGCATGAATTTCGCAGATTAATAAGAAGAAATAAAATAGCTGATAAGAATAAAAAGTGGTTAGGAAATAATTAAGATAGATTAATTGAGAGTTAGTAATAAATATAACCGGAGTAAAAGGATATTTTATTATGTATTAATCTACGTAGTATTGTTATATTATTATATCTAACATGTAGAATCGGATTTTGTAATGCACAATAGCTGTCGCACACACAATGCATTATACACATATTAAATTAAATAAATTAAACAGTACCTTTAAGGCCACAGATATAGGACGATTGAAGGCAACCGTAGTAAGTATCCAAGGCATATCGAAGAATCGGATGATATTGTGGGAATAATCCAGGTAAGTGTCGCAGCATCGAAAGAGTAGAATCTGAAGAATCACAGACAATGTTAATCTAATAAATAAATTTTAATCACTAATAAGGAAACTAATACATATCATACATAAAATAATAACAAATAGCAAGTACAAGCAATAATAAATTAATAGGGAAAATAAGAAAGGTCAATAAACACAGAAATAGGTTAGAAATTAATCAAGATAGACTAACTAAATGTTAACAACAAGACATGACTGAACTCGGTACAAAGGAATAAAGTTATGCTACACGAAAATGACTGGTAACACAATACACAAAGCATTAACTAAATTAAACGAGACTTATATAAATGCAAGTCACGACTATTACATTAAAGTAGCACACGATATTTACACACACAATATCATGAAACACAAAACAATATTACAAAACACTACTAAATAAAATCATAATTAATTAGCTATTTCAACAACACACTACTGTCGACATTAAACCAACGCCATACCAAAGATACACGCGAGCGGCCATGTTGAAAAATTCGTCGCGCACCCCACACATACACACCTCAATACGAATAATAGCCAATACAATGTAATACAGCATCATAATAGCAATGTTAGGTACTAAAAAAAAAAAAAAGAGAAAAAAAAGGAGGAAGAGACAGAGAGAGATAAGGAAAATATATATATTAAATAACAACTGACATAATCATAACATATTATATATATTATATTACATACAGGGATACAGTATTCGTACAAAGGAACAAGTCCGAACGAAACTTATAAAAAAAAAAAAGAAAAAAACAAGAAAGAACAATTTTTTTTAATTTATATATATATTAACTGTTTTATATATATGTACAGAACGGGCGACGAGTTCATCAACTCTGACATAGTGGACCCAGATGGGCCCGTTCCCGCATTCGATGTGGAGGAGACGGAGGATGTTCAATCTTGCCTCTGTGTTCGGTTGATACGCTCCGTCTACCATTTAGATAACGGCTATCTTTGTCAAGACTGTTTCGACAACTTAGATCCAGACGACCAGGACCTATGTGACGAGCCGCCCACTCATTTCCTATGCGGAATACCTGCAAGAACACATATAAAATACTGTCGTATGTGCGATATAAACATAGCGGACCTACAACCCGCTATATCATGCATCCCATACATGATCGTTTACAATAATCTGACTCACATTGAAAGACACTTTTTAGTTCAAGGAATAGCATTCTGCACCGTAGAACCATAAAGTACTTGTATGCTACGCACAAAACCAAATACTTATGCTATCCATCTGTAAACAAACAACATTTATAACTATACATGTAATTTTTACTTATGTTTACCAATATATACACACGCATGTTGTAAAGTAGGCGATATTTACAACACTCACTTCCATTGATAATGCAAGTGACTCATAAATAAGCCGTCATATTTACCATTACACGCACATATATATATTCGAAAACAAGCTACATTTGTAATATCTGTTCTATTGATAATATATACATATATATTTATAACGATAAAACAAATCTCATTACTTACCAATACGTATGCATATATGTATATAATTATAACCCAAGTAGCTTTCATAATATTTATTTTCACTGATAACATATACGTAAAACCTAAAATAAAACAAACGTTTTAATAAAAAAAAAAGAGAAAAAATATATATATATATAAATATAAAAATTTTCTTTTTTATGTATATTAATAATAATAAAAGGTTATTCTTATTTCTAATAAACTCGAGAGTAAGAAACGATTTAATAAATTGTTAATATGAAGATGAATCACCTGGTCATCGTACTTACCCTCATCAAAATAGCATATGGCCTGGTAGGATACGACTGCAATGGCAACCACCTCAACGTTACCACCATCTCTTCAAACTCCATCGGGGACTGCAGCATACAGCCCGCGATAACAGAAACCCAAGATATTTATACTCAACTACTGCAACTCTCAGAATTCGAATTTACCAGTGCAAGGCAATGCAAGGTGCAAATAACTCGAATTATATATTATTGTGGCATGCACTCCCACACGTCGGCAGTGCATAACGGATTCGCCGAATACCTCCGTGAAACAACCACCCAACAATGTGCAAGGATGCATCAAGACGGCACGTTTTCATTCGGATCACAAAACTTTATAGTAGGCCTAAAGGACAATGCAACAGAAACAAGGTCGCTTGTCCTATCCGGCAAGTTAACGGACGACGGCAGCTGCCAGGGAGCACAGTATGTAGACCCATACGGGAGCTGGGAAAGAGTCGTCGTACAAGCCACTGTAAAGATAAGTTTAAGATCAGCAGTTGTGCCAGTACGGATCGAAGCAAACAAAATTCTACTGAGATCAGGAACGATATGTACCTTTAGCGAAGGAAACTGTCTAGACGCTGAGGACGGATACACTTACTGGCAACCACAACCGCCCTCACCATGCAAATTTGATCAGTACGATGTGCTATATGAAGGAATTGCTACAAAGATCCAGGAAATAAGAACCAACAGGGAACCAGCACAGCCAGTTTACGCACTAACAACGCAGGAAGTAACATTTGCGCTGACTAAAACTGGAGAACAGCCACTGTGTGGATATACCCTACTATCCACCGAACACCCCAAATTGTTCCTGTTAGAAACAACAAGAGGAAATACGTTCATTTCCAAAAGCAAGACAGCAGTCGAAAATCTGTATATATATTCGCATATGTCAACTCAAAATTCATTTACGTAGAGAAACATATTAAACGACAAATGACGACATTACACCATGATATACTGACACAAAGATGCAACACACAGAAGAAACTAATAGAGAATGCTTTAAGCTTAGCAATCTTACTGCCCGACGAATTTGCATACACCATAACCAAAATACCAGGACACATGGCACTGATAGCAAGAGAAGCCGTCCATATAGTCAAATGCATTCCGGTACAAGTAAAGATACGACATACAACAGAATGTTACTCGGAGCTACCCGTTTGGCAAGGGAATCGCACCGCATTTCTAACGCCAAAAACACACATCCTAACGCAACACGGAAACCATAGAGAATGTAGCGCAGTACTACCCACGTTATACAACATCGACGGACTCTGGCACAAATTCGTACCAAAACCCATGGAAACAATCGCACCACAGGAACTCCGCCCGGACGTGCGCCAAACGTGGCGATATTCAGCACCATCGTCATTGGCCACGAGCGGAATATATACCCAAAAGGACCTGGACGCACTAAGGGACCTCGTCATGTTCCCGGCAGAAAAAACTGCAGTCTTGAACACAATGGCCAGAGGAGCGACAGGAAAAACAATCGTCCCTGGAACAGTAAACATCCTGGGAATCATGGACGAAAACACATTGACCACAATAGCGAAAAATACAGTTTCAAATTTATGGACTGGTATCATGGAATTTGGAACTGTCAGTGCAGCAATATTTGGAATACTCGTAATATTTAAATTAATCAAGACGATAATAGATATAGCCATACACGGATACCAGTTACGTGAAATTTATGGATGTGGAATCGCCCTATTAGGAGCAATATGCGGCTTACATACCCACCTGCTACTATACCTCAAAAGAAGACGAAATATCGATGATCAAACAGCACAACCTCAAGGGATATCGATAACACCGGTAGTCACTCAACAACCAACGACATCTACATCCGCCTTGAACGAACTCAGAAACACCATCAGTCAAATTTGATTTGGAAATTTGAACTCCAAGGGCGGGGGTGTCACGTCCCGTGCTCCGCACTTGCCGTAACAAGAACAAGAAAACTACTCTATACAAAACGCGCGAATAAGGATTTGAATGTACAAACGAACACACGGCACTACGAAACGAAAGGAAGGATTAACAAAATGAGGGCGACTAATAGATCCTACCAATAAACAAAATACATATACACACAACTCTAAATAAACCTACCAATAACCAACTTGCAATTTGAAAACCTATGGTTCAATATAACATAAAACCAACCAGTATAAAATAAAATAAATAGAACCAACTAATGGATTGAACGAGTCACGAACCAAACAAATAAACCAGGAAATAAGAATAACTACAGAAACGGAAATGATTGAAACACTAGGAATATATGTATATATAAATATATTTTAATCAATCAACGCCGCAACAACTCGGACAGTTACATATAAGTATAAACATATATGCCAAACATGTAATAACCTAGTAAATATTAGAGACAGTACTTCCAATACTATGCAACAAATACAATATTATCAATTTATGAAATATATGTATATATGAAATCAAAAACTAATAGTCTAACAAATACATAAAACATACAATATTAAATTATTAAAGAAATAAAGGTTACATTATCAGAAATATATATATGTGTGCGCATTCTACATCATTAAATCAAATCAGTAATCTAAGATACATACTTAAAACTAGCCTACGTTCCGATAAAGAGTTATAAAATAAGAACTACATTAAGAAACATGCATGTATATATATATAAATATATATATATAATCTATATTTTAAACTAAAACTACTACTAATAATCTACAAAAGAAATAGAACACACAACGCAACACTTGGGACTAAGTAACAACCTGTCGATAGGCCAAACGTTCAAAATAATTAATACCGCAACGACTTGATGGTTTGCATATAGAAACTCTACCATCAAACACAAATATGTAAAAACACATTAAACACACAATAATTTAGAAATAAAACCTTCAATACTATGTTGTCACAATACAAGATATATATATATATGTATATATGAAATCAAATAATTGACACATAACCTCAAATACACAACATTACATCGCTAAAGAATCTAAATGAAAATCACACTGCCAGAATTATATACATATATACGTGCGCGTGTGTGTGTTCTATCTTATTAAATGAAGTTAATATAAAATAAATAATTAACATTTCATTTGGTATAAATACTACACTGCCTAAAATATGTATATATATATATATATCTGTGTGTGTGTATGAGTGTGGTTTATATTATCGAACACTCTGTAAAATAAATTACTCAAAACAATAAATAACGCTATTGAAGAATTACAAAACATTAGTCATATTAAAATGACACACAATATAAATATATATATATATATATATACATATATGTATATTCACACGAACAATACTATTGTCACTTTAAAGTAATAATAATAACAATATTAATAAATAAATGTTCTAATTGCGGTAGAATAAGGAAAAACAAGCGGCAGAAAATTACTTCGATATCAAACAAAACTAAAGACCCGCCACTATAACCTCACTGATGACATTTATGAGCAGCCATGTTAGATTTACACTCCCACATCGGACATAATAACACGCGTGATGGCGACAGGAATATTAGGGATTAATGGAAATCAGGCGCGAGAAACAATTCATGAAAACACATTGTTAACATTTTTCTTTAATAAATTCTATGCGCAACTACATTGTCAAATATAAATGTAAAAAAAATATATATATATAATTAATTAAAAAAAAAAAAAACAAGAAAGAACAATTTTTTTTAATTTATATATATATATTAACTGTTTTATATGTATGTACAGAACGGGCGACGAGTTCATCAACTCTGACGTAGTGGACCCAGGTGGGCCCGTTCCCGCATTCGATGTGGTGGCGACGGAGGATGTTCAATCTTGCCTCTATGTTCGGTTGATACGCTCCGTCTACCATTTAGATAACGGCTATCTTTGTCAAGACTGTTTCGACAACTTAAATCCAGGCGACCAGGACCTATGTGACTGAGCCGCACATTGCTCCTAATAGGGCGATTCCACATCCGTAAGTTTCACGTAACTGGTATCCGTGTATGGCTATATCTATTATCGTCTTGATTAATTTAAATATTACGAGTATTGCAAATATCGCTGCACTGACAGTTCCAAATTCCATGATACCAGTCCATAAACTTGAAACTGTATTTTTCGCTATTGTGGTCAATGTGTTTTCGTCCATGATTCCCAGGATGTTTACTGTTCCAGGGACGATTGTTTTTCCTGTCGCTCCTCTGGCCATTGTGTTCAAGACTGCAGTTTTTTCTGCCGGGAACATGACGAGGTCCCTTAGTGCGTCCAGGTCCTTTTGGGTATATATTCCGCTCGTGGCCAATGACGATGGTGCTGAATATCGCCACGTTTGGCGCACGTCCGGGCGGAGTTCATGTGGTGCGATTGTTTCCATGGGTTTTGGTACGAATTTGTGCCAGAGTCCGTCGATGTTGTATAACGTGGGTAGTACTGCGCTACATTCTCTATGGTTTCCGTGTTGCGTTAGGATGTGTGTTTTTGGCGTTAGAAATGCGGTGCGATTCCCTTGCCAAACGGGTAGCTCCGAGTAACATTCTGTTGTATGTCGTATCTTTACTTGTACCGGAATGCATTTGACTATATGGACGGCTTCTCTTGCTATCAGTGCCATGTGTCCTGGTATTTTGGTTATGGTGTATGCAAATTCGTCGGGCAGTAAGATTGCTAAGCTTAAAGCATTCTCTATTAGTTTCTTCTGTGTGTTGCATCTTTGTGTCAGTATATCATGGTATAATGTTGTCATTTGTCGTTTAATATGTTTCTCTACGTAAATGAATTTTGAGTTGACATATGCGAATATATATACAGATTTTCGACTGCTGTCTTGCTTTTGGAAATGAACGTATTTCCTCTTGTTGTTTCTAACAGGAACAATTTGGGGTGTTCGGTGGATAGTAGGGTATATCCACACAGTGGCTGTTCTCCAGTTTTAGTCAGCGCAAATGTTACTTCCTGCGTTGTTAGTGCGTAAACTGGCTGTGCTGGTTCCCTGTTGGTTCTTATTTCCTGGATCTTTGTAGCAATTCCTTCATATAGCACATCGTACTGATCAAATTTGCATGGTGAGGGCGGTTGTGGTTGCCAGTAAGTGTATCCGTCCTCAGCGTCTAGACAGTTTCCTTCGCTAAAGGTACATATCGTTCCTGATCTCAGTAGAATTTTGTTTGCTTCGATCCGTACTGGCACAACTGCTGATCTTAAACTTATCTTTACAGTGGCTTGTACGACGACTCTTTCCCAGCTCCCGTATGGGTCTACATACTGTGCTCCCTGGCAGCTGCCGTCGTCCGTTAACTTGCCGGATAGGACAAGCGACCTTGTTTCTGTTGCATTGTCCTTTAGGCCTACTATAAAGTTTTGTGATCCGAATGAAAACGTGCCGTCTTGATGCATCCTTGCACATTGTTGGGTGGTTGTTTCACGGAGGTATTCGGCGAATCCGTTATGCACTGCCGACGTGTGGGAGTGCATGCCACAATAATATATAATTCGAGTTATTTGCACCTTGCATTGCCTTGCACTGGTAAATTCGAATTCTGAGAGTTGCAGTAGTTGAGTATAAATATCTTGGGTTTCTGTTATCGCGGGCTGTATGCTGCAGTCCCCGATGGAGTTTGAAGAGATGGTGGTAACGTTGAGGTGGTTGCCATTGCAGTCGTATCCTACCAGGCCATATGCTATTTTGATGAGGGTAAGTACGATGACCAGGTGATTCATCTTCATATTAACAATTTATTAAATCGTTTCTTACTCTCGAGTTTATTAGAAATAAGAATAACCTTTTATTATTATTAATATACATAAAAAAGAAAATTTTTATATTTATATATATATATATATTTTTTCTCTTTTTTTTTTATTAAAACGTTTGTTTTATTTTAGGTTTTACGTATATGTTATCAGTGAAAATAAATATTATGAAAGCTACTTGGGTTATAATTATATACATATATGCATACGTATTGGTAAGTAATGAGATTTGTTTTATCGTTATAAATATATATGTATATATTATCAATAGAACAGATATTACAAATGTAGCTTGTTTTCGAATATATATATGTGCGTGTAATGGTAAATATGACGGCTTATTTATGAGTCACTTGCATTATCAATGGAAGTGAGTGTTGTAAATATCGCCTACTTTACAACATGCGTGTGTATATATTGGTAAACATAAGTAAAAATTACATGTATAGTTATAAATGTTGTTTGTTTACAGATGGATAGCATAAGTATTTGGTTTTGTGCGTAGCATACAAGTACTTTATGGTTCTACGGTGCAGAATGCTATTCCTTGAACTAAAAAGTGTCTTTCAATGTGAGTCAGATTATTGTAAACGATCATGTATGGGATGCATGATATAGCGGGTTGTAGGTCCGCTATGTTTATATCGCACATACGACAGTATTTTATATGTGTTCTTGCAGGTATTCCGCATAGGAAATGAGTGGGCGGCTCGTCACATAGGTCCTGGTCGTCTGGATCTAAGTTGTCGAAACAGTCTTGACAAAGATAGCCGTTATCTAAATGGTAGACGGAGCGTATCAACCGAACACAGAGGCAAGATTGAACATCCTCCGTCTCCTCCACATCGAATGCGGGAACGGGCCCATCTGGGTCCACTATGTCAGAGTTGATGAACTCGTCGCCCGTTCTGTACATATATATAAAACAGTTAATATATATATAAATTAAAAAAAATTGTTCTTTCTTGTTTTTTTCTTTTTTTTTTAATTAATTATATATATATATTTTTACATTTATATTTGACAATGTAGTTGCGCATAGAATTTATTAAAGAAAAATGTTAACAATGTGTTTTCATGATTTGTTTCTCGCGCCTGATTTCCATTAATCCCTTATATTCCTATCGCCATCACGCGTGTAATTGTGTCCGATGCGCGTGTGTAAATCTAACATGGCTGCTCATAAATGTCATCAGTGTGGTTATAGTGGCGGGTCTTTAGTTTTGATTGATATCGAAGTAATTTTCTGCCGCTTGTTTTTCCTTATTCTACCGCAATTAGAACATTTATTTATTAATATTGTTATTATTATTACTTTAAAGTGACAATAGTATTGTTCGTGTGAATATAAATATAATAAATATATATATATATTTATATTGTGTGTCATTTTAATATGACTAATGTTTTGTAATTCTTCGATAGTGTTATTTATTGTTTTGAGTAGTTTATTTTATAGAGTGTTCGATAATATAAACCACACTCATACACACACACAGATATATATGTCGGAGTTGAGTTGGGAGAGTTTTGATTAAGGGCGTGTACAGAATCTTCGCCTGGGTTGTTCATTGTTGTTGCACAATCAAGACAGCGTTTATTATCACGAATACAGATGAAATAAAATCGACCAGTGACCGCGGTAACTAGACAATAATGGCAATGACCTTAGGTTCGATATAGCGAATCCACGGTCCACGGGCTCACTCTTTATTCAAATTCAGAATAGAATTTCAATGCACAAAAGTATCGCTCACTATGAAATTTCAATGCACAAAAGTATCGCTCACTATGACGCTCTTTATATTGCTCTCTAGACGATGTATCACTCACTGAGGAAATCACACGAAAACTGGAGTGATGAAAACTTTCCTGTCCTTACGATTGCGTCAGCTTTGTTTATCGTTGGCTCGGGATATCAACAAACTGCTACCGTTGCGAGACAGACCCGCGTAACTGCAACATTTCTCTTGCCCGGGGTTTGATTGTAAATACAACATGTGTCTCATAATATTGGTACTTTTCTGTTAAGTGAAACATTCATCCCGTGGCCGCGGCTACGCTCGGCGATCGGTTGTCGCCTCGAGCCTAAGCTCATTGTCTTAAGTTTCGAATGACTGTGTCTTGGTTATTTCGTGAATGCTATTGAGACTTTTCCAAGTAATTCCAACGGGTGACCCCGTTGTCCTTTCATCTCCGACATATATATATATATATATATATATATATATATATACATATTTTAGGCAGTGTAGTATTTATACCAAATGAAATGTATATTATTTATTTTATATTAACTTCATTTAATAAGATAGAACACACACACACGCACGTATATATGTATATAATTCTGGCAGTGTGATTTTCATTTAGATTCTTTAGCGATATAATGTTGTGTATTTGAGGTTATGTGTCAATTATTTGATTTCATATATACATATATATATATATATATATCTTGTATTGTGACAACATGGTATTGAAAGTTTTATTTCTAAATTATTGTGTGTTTAATGTGTTTTTACATATTTGTGTTTGATGGTAGAATTTCTATATGCAAACCTTCAAGTCGTTGCGGTGTTAATTATTTTGAACGTTTGGCCTATCGACAGGTTGTTACTTAGTCCCAAGTGTTGCGTTGTGTGTTCTATTTCTTTTGTAGATTATTAGTAGTAGTTTTAGTTTAAAATATAGATTATATATATATTTTTATATATAGACATGCATGTTTCTTAATGTAGTTCTTATTTTATAACTCTTTATCGGAACGTAGGCTAGTTTTAAGTATGTATCTTAGATTACTGATTTGATTTAATGATGTAGAATGCGCACACATATATATATTTCTGACAATGTAACCTTTATTTCTTTAATAATAGAATATTGTATGTTTTATGTATTCGTTAGACTATTAGTTTTTGATTTCATATATACATATGTTTCATAAATTGATAATATTGTATTTGTTGCATAGTATTGGAAGTACTGTCTCTAATATTTACTAGGTTATTACATGTTTGACATATATGTTTATACTTATATGTAACTGTCCGAGTTGTTGCGGCTTTGATTGATTAAAATATATTTATATATACATATATTCCTAGTGTTTCAATCATTTCCCTCTCTGTAGTTATTCTTATTTCCTAGTTTATTTGTTTGGTTTGTGACTCCTTCAATCCATTAGTTGGTTCTATTTATTTTATTTTATACTGGTTGGGATTATGTTATATTGAACCATAGGTTTTCAAATTGCAAGTCGGTCATTGGTAGGTTTATTTAGAGTTGTGTGTATATGTATTTTGTTTATTGGTTGGATCTATTAGTCGCCCTCATTTTGTTAATCCTTCCTTTCGTTTCGTAGTGTCGTGTGTTCATTTGTACATTCAAATCCTTATTCACGCGTTTTGTATAGAGTAGTTTTCTTGTTCTTGTTACGGCAAGTGCGGAGCGCGGGACGTGACACATTACCTTATAAAGTATAACATTAAGTATAGTTACATTATAATGTATAACGTTATATACTATTACTTTGCAACGTATAACGTTATGTAGCATTTCGTTATAACGTATAACGATATAAGGGACTACGTTATAACGTACGATGTTATCTGGTATTATGTTACAACGTATAACGTTATTTGGTATTACGTTATAACGTATAACGTTATATACTACTACCTTATAACGTATAACGTTATATAGTATTACGTTATAACGTATAACGTTATATACTATTTCCATGTAACGTATAACGTTATATGGTAGGACGTCATAACGTATAACGTTATATACTACTTCCATGTAACGTAGAACGTTATAAGGTATTACGTTATAACGTACAACGTTATATGGTAGTATGTTATAACGTAAAATGTTATATACTACCACCTTATAACGTATAACGTTATATAGTATTATGTTATAACGTATGACGTTATATGGTATTACGTTATAACGTATAACGTTATATGGTATTATGTTATAACGTAAAACGTTATATGGTATTATGTTAGAACGTATAACGTTATATAGTATTACGTTATAACGTGTAACGTTGTATGTTATTATGTTATAACGTATAACGTTATACGGTATTAAGTTATAACGTATAACGTTATATGGTATTATGTTATAACGTATAATGTTATATACTACCACCTTATAACGTATAACGTTATATAGTATTATGTTATAACGTATGACGTTATGTGGTATTATGTTAGAACGTATAACGTTATATAGTATTACGTTATAACGTGTAACGTTGTATGTTATTATGTTATAACGAATATCGTTATACGGTATTAAGTTATAACGTATAACGTTATATGGTATTATGTTATAACGTATAATGTTATATACTACCACCTTATAACGTATAACGTTATATAGTATTGTGTTATAACGTATAACGTTATATGGTATTACGTTAAAACTTATAACGTTATATACTATTTCCATGTAACGTATAACGATATAAGGTACTATGTTATAACGTACAACGTTATATGGTATTATGTTATAACGTATAACGTTATATGGTATTACGTTATAACGTATAACGTTAGATACTATTACGTTATAACATATAACGATATATACTATTTCCATTTAACGTATAGCGTTATAAGGTATTACGGTATAACGTACAACGTTATATGGTATTATGTTATAACATATAAAGTTATATGGTATTACGTTATAGCGTGACACGTTATATGGTATTGCGTTATATCGTATAACGTTACAAGGTATTGCGTTATAACGTATAATGTTGTATACTATTACGTTGCAACATATATCGTTATATAACGCTCCGTTATAACGTATAACGTTATATACTACTACCTTATAATATATATAGCGTATGACGTTATATACTATTTGCATGTTACGCATAACGTTACATGGTATTACGTTATAACGTATAACGTTATATACTACTACCTTATAACGTATAACGTTATATAGTATTACGTTAGAACGTATAGCGTCATATACTTCTATCTTATAACGTATAACGTTATATAGTATCACGTGATATAGTATAACGTTATATACTACTTCCATGTAGCGTATAACGTTATATGGTATTACGTTATAATGTATAACGTTATATACTACTACCTCTTAACTTATAGCGTTATGTAGCATTACGTCATAACGTGTAACGTTATATGGTATTACGTTGGAACGTATAACGTTATGTGGTATTACGTTATAACGTATAACGTTATATGCTATTACGTTATATCGTATAACGTTGTACACAATTACGTTATAACGTATAACGTTTGCACATTATTACGTTATAACGTATTACGTTATATGGTATTACGTTATAACGTATAATGTTATATAGTATTACGTTATAACGCATAACGTTATAAGGTATTACGTTATAACGTACAACGTTATATGGTATTATGTTATAACGTATAACGGTATATGGTATTACGTTATAACGTGTAACGTTGTATGTTATTATGTTATAACGTATAACGTTATACGGTATTAAGTTATAACGTATAACGTTGTACACAATTACGTTATAACGTATAACGTTTGCACATTATTACGTTATAACGTATTACGTTATATGGTATTACGTTATAACGCATAACGTTATATACTACTTCCATGTAACGTATAACGTTATAAGGTATTACGTTATAACGTACAACGTTATATGGTATTATGTTATAACGTATAACGTTATACGGTATTAAGTTATAACGTATAACGTTATATGGTATTATGTTATAACGTATAATGTTATATACTACCACCTTATAACGTATAACGTTATATAGTATTACTTTATAACGTATAACGTTATATACGACTACATTATGACGTATAACGTTATATAGTACTACGTTACAACGTATAACGTTATATACTATTTCCATGTAACGTATAACGTTACATGGTATTACGTTATAACGTATAACGTTGTATGGTATTACGTTATAATGTATAAAGTTGTATGCCGTTACGTTGCGACGTATAACGTCATGTGCGGCTCCGTTATAACGTATAAGGTTATATACTACTACCTTATAAAATATAACGTATAACGTTATATACTATTATGTTATAACTTATAACGTTATATACTATTTCCATGTAACGTATAACGTTATAACGTATAACGTTATATGGTATTATGTTATAACGTATAACGTTATATAGTATTACGTTATAACGTGTAACGTTGTATGTTATTATGTTATAACGTATAACGTTATACGGTATTAAGTTATAACGTATTACGTTATATGGTATTATGCTATAACGTATAACGTTATATAGTATTACTTTATAACGTATAACGTTATATACGACTACCTGATGACGTATAACGTTATATAGTACTACGTTATAACGTATAACGTTATATACTGCGACCTTATAACGTATAACGTTTTGTAGTATCACGTTATAACGTATAACGCTATATACTACTACCTTATAACGTATAACGTTATATGCTACTACCTTATGACGTATAAAGTTATATGGTATTATGTTATAACGTATTACGTTATATACTACGACCTTATGACGTATAACGTTATGTAGTATTACGTTATAACGTATAACGCTATATACTATTACCTTATAACGTATAACGTTATATGGTATTACGTTATAATGCATAACGTTATCATGTAATACCTGGTAACGCTGTACGTTATAACGGAACGCTACATAACATTATACGTTACAACGTAATAGTGTACAACGTTATACGTTATAACGTATAACATTATATGGTATTATGTTATAACGTATAACGTTATATAGTATGACCTTATAACGTATAACGTTATATGGTATTAAGTTATAACGTATAACGTTATATGGTATTATGTTATAACGTATAATGTTATATACTACCACCTTATAACGTATAACGTTATATAGTACTACGTTATAACGTATAACGTTATATACTATTTCCATGTAACGTATAACGATATAAGGTACTACGTTATAACCTACAACGTCATATGGTATTATGTTATAACGTATAACGTTATATGGTATTACGTTATAACGTATAACGTTAGATACTATTACATTATATCATATAACGATATATACTATTTCCATCTAACGTATAGCGTTATAAGGTATTACGTTATAACGTACAACGTTATATGGTATTATGTTATAACGTATAATGTTATATGGTATTGCGGTTTAACGTATAACGTTATATACTACGACCTTATAACGTATAACGTTATATACTACGAGCTTATAACGTATAACGTTATGTAGTATTAGGTTATAACGTATAACGCTATATACTATTACCTTATAACGTATAACGTTATATGCTACTGCCTTATAACGTATAAAGTTATATGGTATTATGTTATAACGTATAACGATATATGGTATTATGTTATAACGTATAACGTTATATAGTATGACCTTATAACGTATAACGTTATATAGTATTACGTTATAACGTGTAGCGTTATATGGTAGTACGTTATAACGTATTACGTTATATACTACCACCTTATAACGTATAAAGTTATATGGTATTATGTTATAACGTATAACGATATATGGTATTATGTTATAACGTATAACGTTGTATAGTATGACCTTATAATTTATAACGTTATATACTACCACCTTATAACGTATAACGTTATATGGTATTACGTTATAATGTATAACGTTATCATGTAATACCTGGTAACGCTGTACGTTATAACGGAGCGCTACATAACATTATACGTTACAACGTAATAGTGTACAACGTTATACGTTATAACGTATAACATTATATGGTATTATGTTATAACGTATAACGTTATATACTATGACCTTATAACGTATAACGTTATATAGTATTACGTTATAACGTGTAACGTTATATGGTAGTACGTTATAACGTATTACGTTATATACTACCACGTTATAACGTATAACGTTATACGGTATTAAGTTATAACGTATAACGTTATATGGTATTATGTTATAACGTATAATGTTATATACTACCACCGTATAACGTATAACGTTATATAGTACTACGTTATAAGGTATAACGTTATATACTATTTCCATGTAACGTATAACGATATAAGGTACTACGTTATAACCTACAACGTCATATGGTATTATGTTATAACGTATAACGTTATATGGTATTACGTTATAACGTATAACGTTAGATACTATTACATTATATCATATAACGATATATACTATTTCCATCTAACGTATAGCGTTATAAGGTATTACGTTATAACGTACAACGTTATATGGTATTATGTTATAACGTATAAAGTTATATGGTATTACGATATAACGTATAACATTATATAGTATTATGTTATAACGTATAACGCTATATACTATTACCTTATAACGTATAACGTTATATGCTACTACCTTATAACGTATAAAGTTATATGGTATTATGTTATAACGTATAACGATATATGGTATTATGTTATAACGTATAACGTTATATAGTATGACCTTATAACGTATAACGTTATATGGTATTATGCTATAACGTATAATGTTATATACTACCACCTTATAACGTATAACGTTATATAGTATTACTTTATAACGTATAGCGTTATATACGACTACCTGATGACGTATAACGTTATATAGTACTAAGTTATAACGTATAACGTTATATCCTACTTCCATGTAACGTATAACGTTATAAGGTATTACGTTATAACGTACAACGTTATATGGTATTATGTTATAACGTATAACGTTATATAGTATTACGTTATAACGTGTAACGTTGTATGTTATTATGTTATAACGTATAACGTTATACGGTATTAAGTTATAACGTATAACGTTATATGGTATTATGTTATAACGTATAATGTTATATACTACCACCTTATTACGTATAACGTTAGATAGTATTACTTTAGAACGTATAACGTTATATACGACTACATTATGACGTATAACGTTATATAGTACTACGTTACAACGTATAACGTTATATACTATTTCCATGTAACGTATAACGTTACATGGTATTACGTTATAACGTATAACGTTGTATGGTATTACGTTATAATGTATAAAGTTGTATACCGTTACGTTGCGACGTGTAACGTCATGTGCGGCTCCGTTATAACGTATAAGGTTATATACTACTACCTTATAAAATATAACGTATAACGTTATATACTATTATGTTATAACGTATAACGTTATATACTATTTCCATGTAACGTATAACGTTATAACGTATAACGTTATATGGTATTAAGTTATAACGTATAACGTTATATGGTATTATGTTATAACGTATAATGTTATATACTACCACCTTATAACGTATAACGTTATATAGTATTGTGTTATAACGTATAACGTTATATGGTATTACGTTATAACTTATAACGTTATATAATATTTCCATGTAACGTATAACGATATAAGGTACTACGTTATAACGTACAACGTTATATGGTATTATGTTATAACGTATAACGTTATATGGTATAACGTTATAACGTATAACGTTAGATACTATTACGTTATAACATATAACGATATATACTATTTCCATCTAACGTATAGCGTTATAAGGTATTACGGTATAACGTACAACGTTATATGGTATTATGTTATAACATATAAAGTTATATGGTATTACGTTATAGCGTGACACGTTATATGGTATGGCGTTATATCGTATAACGTTACAAGGTATTGCGTTATAACGTATAATGTTGTATACTATTACGTTGCAACATATATCGTTATATAACGCTCCGTTATAACGTATAACGTTATATACTACTACCTTATAAAATATATAGCGTATGACGTTATATACTATTTGCATGTTACGCATAACGTTACATGGTATTACGTTATAACGTATAACGTTATATACTACTACCTTATAACGTATAACGTTATATAGTATTACGTTAGAACGTATAGCGTCATATACTTCTAGCTTATAACGTATAACGTTATATAGTATCACGTGATATAGTATAACGTTATATACTACAGCCATGTAACGTATAACGTTATATGGTATTACGTTATAATGTATAACGTTATATACTACTACCTCTTATCTTATAGCGTTATGTAGCATTACGTCATAACGTGTAACGTTATATGGTATTACGTTGGAACGTATAACGTTATGTGGTATTACGTTATAACGTATAACGTTATATGGTATTACGTTATATCGTATAACGTTGTACACAATTACGTTATAACGTATAACGTTTGTACATTATTACGTTATAACGTATAATGTTATGTAGCGTTCCGTTATAACGTATAACGTTATATGATATTACTTTATAACGTGAAACCTTATATGGTATTACGTTAGAACGTATAGCGTTATATGGTATTACGTTATAACGTATAATGTTATATAGTATTACGTTATAACGCATAACTTTATAAGGTATTACGTTATAACGTACAACGTTATATGGTATTATGTTATAACGTATAACGGTATATGGTATTACGTTATAACGTGTAACGTTGTATGCTATTATGTTATAACGTATAACGTTATAGGGTATTAAGTTATATCGTATAACGTTGTACACAATTACGTTATAACGTATAACGGTGTACACTATTACGATGTAACGTATAATGTTCTGTAGCGTTCCGTTATAACGTATAACGATATAAGGGACTACGTTATAACGTACAACGTTATATGGTATTATGTTACAACGTATAACGTTATATAGTATTACGTTATAACGTGTAACGTTGTGTGTTAATATGTTATAACGTTTAACGTTATACGGTATTAAGTTATAACGTATAACGTTATATGGTATTATGTTATAACGTATAATGTTATATACTACCACCTTATAACGTATAACGTTATATAGTATTACTTTATAACGTATAACGTTATACGACTACCTGACGACGTATAACGTTATATAGTACTACGTTATAACGTATAACGTTATATTCTACTTCCATGTAACGTCTAACGTTATATGGTATTATGTTATAACGTATAATGTTATATACTACCACCTTATAACGTATAACGTTATATAGTATTACTTTATAACGTACAACGTTATACGACTCCCTGACGACGTATAACGTTATATAGTACTACGTTATAACGTATAACGTTATATACTATTTCCATGTAACGTATAACGATATAAGGTACTACGGTATAACGTACAACGTTATATGGTATTATGTTATAACGTATAACATTATATGGTATTACGTTATAGCGTGATACGTTATATGGTATTGCGTTATATCGTACAACGTTACAAGGTATTGCGTTATAACGTATAATGTTGTATACTATTACGTTGCAACATATAACGTTATATAACGCTCCGTTATAACGTATAACGTTATATACTACTACCTTATAACGTATAACGTTATATAGTATTACGCTAGAACGTATAGCGTCATATACTTCTAACTTATAACGTATAACATTATATAGTATCACGTGATATATTATAACGTTATATACTACTTCCATGTAACGTATAACGTTATATGGTATTACGTTATAATGTATAACGTTATATACTACTACCTCTTAACTTATAGCGTTTTGTAGCATTACGTCATAACGTGTAACGTTATATGGTATTACGTTAGACCGTATAACGTTATATGGTATTACGTTATAACGTATAACGTTATATGGTATTATGTTATAACGTATAACGTTGTACACAATTACGTTATAACGTATAACGTTTGTAGATTATTACGTTATAACGTATAATGTTATGTAGCTTTCCGTTATAACGTATAACGTTATATGGTATTACGTTATAACGTATAACGTTATATGGTATTACGTTAACACGTATAACGTTATATGGTATTACGTTATAACGTGAAACCTTATATGGTATCACGTTAGAACGTATAACGTTATATGGTATTACGTTATAACGTATAATGTTATATAGTATTACGTTATAACGCATAACGTTATAAGGTATTACGTTATAACGTACAACGTTATATGGTATTATGTTATAACGTAGAACGTTATATAGTATTACCTTATTACGTGTAACGTTGTATGTTATTATGTTATAACGTATAACGTTATACGGTATTAAGTTATAACGTATAACGTTATATGGTATTATGTTATAACGTATAATGTTATATACTACCACATTATAACGTATAACGTTATATAGTATTTCTGTATAACGTATAGCGTTATATGCGACTACCTGATGACGTATAACGTTATATAGTACTACGTTATAACGTATAACGTTATATCCTACTTCCATGTAACGTATAACGTTATAAGGTATTACGTTATAACGTACAACGTTATATGGCATTATGTTATAACGTATAACGTTATATAGTATTACGTTATAACATGTAACGTTGTATGTTATTATGTTATAACGTATAACGTTATGCGGTATTAAGTTATAACGTATAACGTTATATGGTATTACGTTATAACGTATAACGTTATATGGTATTACGTTATAACGTATAACGTTGTACACAATTACGTTATAACGTATAACGTTTGTAGATTATTACGTTATAACGTATAATGTTATGTAGCGTTCCGTTATAACGTATAACGTTATATGGTATTACGTTATAACGTATCACGTTATGTGGTATTACGTTAACACGTATAACGTTATATGGTATTACGTTATAACGTGAAACCTTATATGGCATCACGTTAGAACGTATTACGTTATATGGTATTACGTTATAACGTATAATGTTATATAGTATTACGTTATAACGCATAACGTTATAAGGTATTACGTTATAACGTACAACGTTATATGGTATTATGTTATAACGTAGAACGTTATATAGTATTACCTTATTACGTGTAACGTTGTATGTTATTATGTTATAACGTATAACGTTATACGGTATTAAGTTATAACGTATAACGTTATATGGTATTATGTTATAACGTATAATGTTATATACTACCACATTATAACGTATAACGTTATATAGTATTACTGTATAACGTATAGCGTTATATACGACTACCTGATGACGTATAACGTTATATAGTACTACGTTATAACGTATAACGTTATATCCTACTTCCATGTAACGTATAACGTTATAAGGTATTACGTTATAACGTACAACGTTATATGGTATTATGTTATAACGTATAACGTTATATAGTATTACGTTATAACATGTAACGTTGTATGTTATTATGTTATAACGTATAACGTTATGCGGTATTAAGTTATAACGTATAACGTTATATGGTGTTATGTTATAACGTATAATGTTATATACTACCGCCTTATTACGTATAACGTTATATAGTATTACTTTATAACGTATAACGTTATATACGACTACATTATGACGTATAACGTTATATAGTACTACGTTACAACGTATAACGTTATATACTATTTCCATGTAACGTATAACGTTACATGGTATTACGTTATAACGTATAACGTTGTATGGTATTACGTTATAATGTATAAAGTTGTATACCGTTACGTTGCGACGTATAACGTCATGAGCGGCTCCGTTATAACGTATAAGGTTATATACTACTACCTTATAAAATATAACGTAAAACGTTATATACTATTATGTTATAACGTATAGCGTTATATACTATTTCCATGTAACGTATAACGTTATAACGTATAAAGTTATATGGTATTATGTTACAACGTATAACGTTATATGGTAAGACGTTATAACGTATAACGTTATATACTACTTCCATGTAACGTATGACGTTATAAGGTATTACGTTATAACGTACAACGTTGTATGGTATTATGTTGTAACGTATAACGTTATATAGTATTACGTTATAACGTGTAACGTTGTATGTTATTATGCTATAACATATAACGTTATACGGTATTAAGTTATAACGTATAAGGTTATATGGTATTATGTTATAACGTATAACGTTATATAGTATTACTTTATAACGTATAACGTTATATACGACTACCTTATGACGTATAACGTTATATAGTACTACGTTATAACGTATAACGTTAGAAACTATTACGTTATAACATATAACGATTTATACTATTTCCAGCTAACGTATAACGTTATAAGTTATTACGATATAACGTACAACGTTATATGGTATTATGTTATAACGTATAACGTTATATGGTATTGCGGTTTAACGTATAACGTTATATACTACGACCTTATAACGTATAACGTTATATGCTACTACCTTATAACGTATAAAGTTATATGGTATTATGTTATAACGTATAACGTTATATACTACGACCTTATAACGTATAACGTTATGTAGTATTACGTTATAACGTATAACGCTATATACTATTACCTTATAACGTATAACTTTATATGCTACTACCTTATAACGTATAAAGTTATATGGTATTATGTTATAACGTATAACGATATATGGTATTATGTTATAACGTATAACGTTGTATAGTATGACCTTATAATTTATAACGTTATATACTACCACCTTATAACGTATAACGTTATATGGTATTACGTTATAATGTATAACGTTATCATGTAATACCTGGTAACGCTGTACGTTATAACGGAACGCTACATAACATTATACGTTACAACGTAATAGTGTACAACGTTATACGTTATAACGTATAACATTATATGGTTTTATGTTATAACGTATAACGTTATATGGTATTGCGGTTTAACGTATAACGTTATATACTACGACCTTATAACGTATAACGTTATATACTACGAGCTTATAACGTATAACGTTATGTAGTATTACGTTATAACGTATAACGCTATATACTACTACCTTATAACGTATAACGTTATATGCTACTACCTTATAACGTATAAAGTTATATGGTATTATGTTATAACGTATAACGTTATATACTACGACCTTATAACGTATAACGTTATGTAGTATTACGTTATAACGTATAACGCTATATACTATTACCTTATAACGTATAACGTTATATGCTACTACCTTATAACGTATAAAGTTATATGGTACTATGTTATAACGTATAACGATATATGGTATTATGTTATAACGTATAGCGTTATATAGTATGACCGTATAACGTATAACGTTATAAAGTATTACGTTATGGCGTATAACGTTATATAGTATTACGTTATAGCGTATAACGTTATATAGTATTACGTTATAAGTATAACGATATATACGACTGCCTCATAACTTATAGCGTTATGTAGCACTACGTCATAAAGTGTAACGTTATATGGTATTACGTTATAACGTATAACGCTATATGGCATTACGTTATAACGTATAACGTTGTACACAATTACGTTATAACGTATAACGTTGTACATTATTACGTTATAACGTATAACGTTATATACTACTTCCATGTAACGTATAACGTTATAAGTTATTACGTTATAACGTACAACGTTATAAGGTATTATGTTATAACGTATAACGTTATATAGTATTACGTTATAACGTGTAACGTTTTATGTTATTATGTTATAACGTATAACGTTATACGGTATTATGTTATAACGTATAACGTTATATGGTATTACGTTATAACGTATAACGTTAGATACTATTACGTTATAACATATAACGATATATACTATTTCAATCTAACGTATAGCGTAATAAGGTATTACATTATAACGTACAACGTTAAATGGTTTTATGTTATAACGTATAAAGTTATATGGTATTACGTTATAGCGTGAAGCGTTATATGGTATTGCGTTATAACGTATAATTTTGTATACTATTACGTTGCAACATGTAACGTTATATAACGCTCCGTTATAACGTATAACGTTATATACTACTACCTTATAAAATATAACGTATGACGTTATATGCTATATCCATGTTACGCATAACGTTACATGGTATTACGATATAACGTATAACGTTATATGGTATTACGTTATGACGTATAACGTTAGATACTATTACGTTATAACATATAACGATATATACTATTTCCATCTAACGTATAGCGTTATATGGTATTACGTTATAGCGTGAAACGTTATAAGGTATTGCGTTATAACGTGTTACGTAACAAGGTATTGCGTTATAACGTATAATGTTGTATACTATTACGTTGCAACATGTAACGTTATATAACGCTCCGTTATAACGTATAACGTTATATACTACTACCTTGTATAATATAACGTATGACGTTATATGCTATATCCATGTTACGCATAACGTTACATGGTATTACGATATAACGTATAACGTTATATGGTATTACGTTATAACGTATAACGTTAGATACTATTACGTTATAACATATAACGATATATACTATTTCCATCTAACGTATAGCGTTATAAGGTATTACGTTATAACGTACAACGTTATATGGTATTATGTTATAACGTATAAAGTTATATGGTATTACGATATAAGGTATATCGTTATATAGTATTATGTTATAACGTATAACGATTTATACTATTTCCAGCTAACGTACAACGTTATAAGTTATGACGATATCACGTACAACGTTATATGGTATTATGTTATAGCGTATAACGTTATATGCAATTGCGTTTTAACGTATAACGTTATATACTACGACCTTATAACGTATAACGTTATGTAGTATTACGTTATAACGTACAACGTTATATACTACTACCTTATAACGTATAACGTTATATGCTACTACCTTATAACGTATAAAGTTATATGGTATTATGTTATAACGTATAACGTTATATAGTATTACGTTATAACGTGTAACGTTGTATGTTATTATGTTATAACGTATAACGTTACACGGTATTAAGTTATAACGTATAAAGTTATATAGTATTACTTTATAACATATAACGTTATATACGACTACCTGATGACGTATAACGGTATATAGTACTACGTTATAACGTATAACGTTATATACTATTTCCATGTAACGTATAACGTTATATGGTATTACGTTATAACGTATAACGTTGTATGGTATTACGTTATAACTTATAACGTTATATGGTATTATGTTATAACGTATAACGTTATATAGTATTATGTTATAACCTATAACGTTATATAGTATTACGTTATAACGTGTAACGTTGTATGTTATTATGTTATAACGTATAACGTTATAGGGTATTATGTTATAACGTATAACGTTATATGGTATTATGTTATAACGCATAACGTTATATAGTATGACCTTATAATGTATAACGTTATATACTACCACCTTATAACGTATAACGTTATATAGTATTACGTTATAACGTGTAACGTTATATGGTAGTACGTTATAGCGTATAACGTTATATACTACCACCTTATAACGTATAACGTTATATAGTATTACGTTATAGCGTACACCGTTATATAGTATTACGTTATAACGTATAACGTTATATACTACTGCCTCATAACTTATAGCGTTATGTAGCATTACGTCATAACGTGTAACATTATATGGTATTACGTTATAGCGTGAAACGTTATATGGTATTGCGTTATAACGTATTACGTAACAAGGTATTGCGTTATAACGTATAATGTTGTATACTATTACGTTGCAACATGTAACGTTATATAACGCTCCGTTATAACGTATAACGTTATATACTACAACCTTGTAAAATATAACGTATGACGTTATATGCTATATCCATGTTACGCATAACGTTACATGGTATTACGATATAACGTATAACGTTATATGGTATTACGTTATAACGCATAACGATAGATACTATTACGTTATAACATATAACGATATATACTATTTCCATCTAACGTATAGCGTTATAGGGTATTACGTTATAACGTACAACGTTATATGGTATTATGTTATAACGAATAAAGTTATATGGTATTACGATATAAGGTATAACGTTATATAGTATTATGTTATAACGTATAACGATTTATACTATTTCCAGCTAACGTACAACGTTATAAGTTATGACGATATCACGTACAACGTTATATGGTATTATGCTATAGCGTATAACGTTATATGCTATTGCGTTTTAACGTATAACGTTACATACTACGACCTTATAACGTATAACGTTATGTAGTATTACGTTATAACGTATAACGCTATATACTACTACCTTATAACGTATAACGTTATATGCTACTACCTTATAACGTATAAAGTTATATGGTATTATGTTATAACGTATAACGTTACATACTACGACCTTATAACGTATAACGTTATGTAGTATTACGTTATAACGTATAACGCTATATACTATTACCTTATAACGTATAACGTTATATGCTACTACCTTATAACGTATAAAGTTATATGGTATTATGTTATAACGTATAACGATATATGGTATTATGTTATAACGTATAACGTTATATAGTATGACCTTATAACGTATAACGTTATATAGTATTACGTTATAACGTGTAACGTTTTATGGTAGTACGTTATAACGTATTACGTTATATACTACCACCTTATAACGTATAACGTTATAAAGTATTACGTTATGGCGTATAACGTTATATAGTATTACGTTATAGCGTATAACGTTATATAGTATTACGTTATAAGTATAACGATATATACGACTGCCTCATAACTTATAGCGTTATGTAGCACTACGTCATAAAGTGTAACGTTATATGGTATTACGTTATAACGTATAACGCTATATGGCATTACGTTATAACGTATAACGTTGTACACAATTACGTTATAACGTATAACGTTGTACATTATTACGTTATAACGTATAACGTTATATACTACTTCCATGTAACGTATAACGTTATAAGTTATTACGTTATAACGTACAACGTTATAAGGTATTATGTTATAACGTATAACGTTATATAGTATTACGTTATAACGTGTAACGTTTTATGTTATTATGTTATAACGTATAACGTTATACGGTATTATGTTATAACGTATAACGTTATATGGTATTACGTTATAACGTATAACGTTAGATACTATTACGTTATAACATATAACGATATATACTATTTCAATCTAACGTATAGCGTAATAAGGTATTACATTATAACGTACAACGTTAAATGGTTTTATGTTATAACGTATAAAGTTATATGGTATTACGTTATAGCGTGAAGCGTTATATGGTATTGCGTTATAACGTATAATTTTGTATACTATTACGTTGCAACATGTAACGTTATATAACGCTCCGTTATAACGTATAACGTTATATACTACTACCTTATAAAATATAACGTATGACGTTATATGCTATATCCATGTTACGCATAACGTTACATGGTATTACGATATAACGTATAACGTTATATGGTATTACGTTATGACGTATAACGTTAGATACTATTACGTTATAACATATAACGATATATACTATTTCCATCTAACGTATAGCGTTATATGGTATTACGTTATAGCGTGAAACGTTATAAGGTATTGCGTTATAACGTGTTACGTAACAAGGTATTGCGTTATAACGTATAATGTTGTATACTATTACGTTGCAACATGTAACGTTATATAACGCTCCGTTATAACGTATAACGTTATATACTACTACCTTGTATAATATAACGTATGACGTTATATGCTATATCCATGTTACGCATAACGTTACATGGTATTACGATATAACGTATAACGTTATATGGTATTACGTTATAACGTATAACGTTAGATACTATTACGTTATAACATATAACGATATATACTATTTCCATCTAACGTATAGCGTTATAAGGTATTACGTTATAACGTACAACGTTATATGGTATTATGTTATAACGTATAAAGTTATATGGTATTACGATATAAGGTATATCGTTATATAGTATTATGTTATAACGTATAACGATTTATACTATTTCCAGCTAACGTACAACGTTATAAGTTATGACGATATCACGTACAACGTTATATGGTATTATGTTATAGCGTATAACGTTATATGCAATTGCGTTTTAACGTATAACGTTATATACTACGACCTTATAACGTATAACGTTATGTAGTATTACGTTATAACGTACAACGTTATATACTACTACCTTATAACGTATAACGTTACATGGTATTACGTTATAACGTATAACGTTGTATGGTATTACGTTATAATGTATAAAGTTGTATACCGTTACGTTGCGACGTATAACGTCATGTGCGGCTCCGTTATAACGTATAAGGTTATATACTACTACCTTATAAAATATAACGTAAAACGTTATATACTATTATGTTATAAGGTATAGCGTTATATACTATTTCCATGTAACGTATAACGTTATAACGTATAAAGTTATATGGTATTATGTTACAACGTATAACGTTATATGGTAAGACGTTATAACGTATAACGTTATATACTACTTCCATGTAACGTATGACGTTATAAGGTATTACGTTATAACGTACAACGTTGTATGGTATTATGTTATAACGTATAACGTTATATAGTATTACGTTATAACGTGTAACGTTGTATGTTATTATGCTATAACGTATAACGTTATACGGTATTAAGTTATAACGTATAAGGTTATATGGTATTACGTTATAACGTATCACGTTATATGGTATTACGTTAACACGTATAACGTTATATGGTATTACGTTATAACGTGAAACCTTATATGGTATCACGTTAGAACGTATAACGTAATATGGTATTACGTTATAACGTATAATGTTATATAGTATTACGTTATAACGCATAACGTTATAAGGTATTACGTTATAACGTACAACGTTATATGGTATTATGTTATAACGTAGAACGTTATATAGTATTACCTTATTACGTGTAACGTTGTATGTTATTATGTTATAACGTATAACGTTATACGGTATTAAGTTATAACGTATAACGTTATATGGTATTATGTTATAACGTATAATGTTATATACTACCACATTATAACGTATAACGTTATATAGTATTACTGTATAACGTATAGCGTTATATACGACTACCTGATGACGTATAACGTTATATAGTACTACGTTATAACGTATAACGTTATATCCTACTTCCATGTAACGTATAACGTTATAAGGTATTACGTTATAACGTACAACGTTATATGGTATTATGTTATAACGTATAACGTTATATAGTATTACGTTATAACATGTAACGTTGTATGTTATTATGTTATAACGTATAACGTTATGCGGTATTAAGGTATAACGTATAACGTTATATGGTGTTATGTTATAACGTATAATGTTATATACTACCGCCTTATTACGTATAACGTTATATAGTAATACTTTATAACGTATAACGTTATATACGACTACATTATGACGTATAACGTTATATAGTACTACGTTACAACGTATAACGTTATATACTATTTCCATGTAACGTATAACGTTACATGGTATTACGTTATAACGTATAACGTTGTATGGTATTACGTTATAATGTATAAAGTTGTATACCGTTACGTTGCGACGTATAACGTCATGTGCGGCTCCGTTATAACGTATAAGGTTATATGCTACTACCTTATAAAATATAACGTATAACGTTATATACTATTATGTTATAACGTATAGCGTTATATACTATTTCCATGTAACGTATAACGTTATAACGTATAAAGTTATATGGTATTATGTTACAACGTATAACGTTATATGGTAAGACGTTATAACGTATAACGTTATATACTACTTCCATGTAACGTATGACGTTATAAGGTATTACGTTATAACGTACAACGTTGTATGGTATTATGTTATAACGTATAACGTTATATAGTATTACGTTATAACGTGTAACGTTGTATGTTATTATGTTATAACGTATAACGTTATACGGTATTAAGTTATAACGTATAAGGTTATATGGTATTATGTTATAACGTATAACGTTATATAGTATTACTTTATAACGTATAACGTTATATACGACTACTTTATGACGTATAACGTTATATAGTACTACGTTATAACGTATAACGTTAGAAACTATTACGTTATAACATATAACGATTTATACTATTTCCAGCTAACGTATAACGTTATAAGTTATTACGATATAACGTACAACGTTATATGGTATTATGTTATAACGTATAACGTTATATGGTATTGCGGTTTAACGTATAACGTTATATACTACGACCTTATAACGTATAACGTTATATGCTACTACCTTATAACGTATAAAGTTATATGGTATTATGTTATAACGTATAACGTTATATACTACGACCTTATAACGTATAACGTTATGTAGTATTACGTTATAACGTATAACGCTATATACTATTACCTTATAACGTATAACTTTATATGCTACTACCTTATAACGTATAAAGTTATATGGTATTATGTTATAACGTATAACGATATATGGTATTATGTTATAACGTATAACGTCGTATAGTATGACCTTATAATTTATAACGTTATATACTACCACCTTATAACGTATAACGTTATATGGTATTACGTTATAATGTATAACGTTATCATGTAATACCTGGTAACGCTGTACGTTATAACGGAACGCTACATAACATTATACGTTACAACGTAATAGTGTACAACGTTATACGTTATAACGTATAACATTATATGGTTTTATGTTATAACGTATAACGTTATATGGTATTGCGGTTTAACGTATAACGTTATATACTACGACCTTATAACGTATAACGTTATATACTACGAGCTTATAACGTATAACGTTATGTAGTATTACGTTATAACGTATAACGCTATATACTACTACCTTATAACGTATAACGTTATATGCTACTACCTTATAACGTATAAAGTTATATGGTATTATGTTATAACGTATAACGTTACATACTACGACCTTATAACGTATAACGTTATGTAGTATTACGTTATAACGTATAACGCTATATACTATTACCTTATAACGTATAACGTTATATGCTACTACCTTATAACGTATAAAGTTATATGGTACTATGTTATAACGTATAACGATATATGGTATTATGTTATAACGTATAGCGTTATATAGTATGACCTTATAACGTATAACGTTATATAGTATTACGTTATAACGTGTAACGTTATATGGTAGTACGTTATAACGTATTACGTTATATACTACCACCTTCTAACGTATAACGTTATAAAGTATTACGTTATGGCGTATAACGTTATATAGTATTACGTTATAGCGTATAACGTTATATAGTATTACGTTATAAGTATAACGATATATACGACTGCCTCATAACTTATAGCGTTATGTAGCACTACGTCATAAAGTGTAACGTTATATGTTATTACGTTATAACGTATAACGCTATATGGTATTACGTTATAACGTATAACGTTGTACACAATTACGTTATAACGTATAACGTTGTACATTATTACGTTATAACGTATAACGTTATATACTACTTCCATGTAACGTATAACGTTATAAGTTATTACGTTATAACGTACAACGTTATAAGGTATTATGTTATAACGTATAACGTTATATAGTATTACGTTATAACGTGTAACGTTTTATGTTATTATGTTATAACGTATAACGTTATACGGTATTATGTTATAACGTATAACGTTATATGGTATTACGTTATAACGTATAACGTTAGATACTATTACGTTATAACATATAACGATATATACTATTTCAATCTAACGTATAGCGTAATAAGGTATTACATTATAACGTACAACGTTAAATGGTTTTATGTTATAACGTATAAAGTTATATGGTATTACGTTATAGCGTGAAACGTTATATGGTATTGCGTTATAACGTATAATTTTGTATACTATTACGTTGCAACATGTAACGTTATATAACGCTCCGTTATAACGTATAACGTTATATACTACTACCTTATAAAATATAACGTATGACGTTATATGCTATATCCATGTTACGCATAACGTTACATGGTATTACGATATAACGTATAACGTTATATGGTATTACGTTATGACGTATAACGTTAGATACTATTACGTTATAACATATAACGATATATACTATTTCCATCTAACGTATAGCGTTATATGGTATTACGTTATAGCGTGAAACGTTATAAGGTATTGCGTTATAACGTGTTACGTAACAAGGTATTGCGTTATAACGTATAATGTTGTATACTATTACGTTGCAACATGAAACGTTATATAACGCTCCGTTATAACGTATAACGTTATATACTACTACCTTGTATAATATAACGTATGACGTTATATGCTATATCCATGTTACGCATAACGTTACATGGTATTACGATATAACGTATAACGTTATATGGTATTACGTTATAACGTATAACGTTAGATACTATTACGTTATAACATATAACGATATATACTATTTCCATCTAACGTATAGCGTTATAAGGTATTACGTTATAACGTACAACGTTATATGGTATTATGTTATAACGTATAAAGTTATATGGTATTACGATATAAGGTATATCGTTATATAGTATTATGTTATAACGTATAACGATTTATACTATTTCCAGCTAACGTACAACGTTATAAGTTATGACGATATCACGTACAACGTTATATGGTATTATGTTATAGCGTATAACGTTATATGCAATTGCGTTTTAACGTATAACGTTATATACTACGACCTTATAACGTATAACGTTATGTAGTATTACGTTATAACGTACAACGTTATATACTACTACCTTATAACGTATAACGTTATATGCTACTACCATATAACGTATAAAGTTATATGGTATTATGTTATAACGTATAACGTTATATAGTATTACGTTATAACGTGTAACGTTGTATGTTATTATGTTATAACGTATAACGTTACACGGTATTAAGTTATAACGTATAAAGTTATATAGTATTACTTTATAACATATAACGTTATATACGACTACCTGATGACGTATAACGGTATATAGTACTACGTTATAACGTATAACGTTATATACTATTACCATGTAACGTATAACGTTATATGGTATTACGTTATAACGTATAACTTTGTATGGTATTACGTTATAACTTATAACGTTATATGGTATTATGTTATAACGTATAAAGTTATATGGTATTACGATATAAGGTATATCGTTATATAGTATTATGTTATAACGTATAACGATTTATACTATTTCCAGCTAACGTACAACGTTATAAGTTATGACGATATCACGTATAACGTTATAGGGTATTATGTTATAACGTATAACGTTATATGGTATTATGTTATAACGCATAACGTTATATAGTATGACCTTATAATGTATAACGTTATATACTACCACCTTATAACGTATAACGTTATATAGTATTACGTTATAACGTGTAACGTTATATGGTAGTACGTTATAGCGTATAACGTTATATACTACCACCTTATAACGTATAACGTTATATAGTATTACGTTATAGCGTACACCGTTATATAGTATTACGTTATAACGTATAACGTTATATACTACTGCCTCATAACTTATAGCGTTATGTAGCATTACGTCATAACGTGTAACATTATATGGTATTACGTTATAGCGTGAAACATTATATGGTATTGCGTTATAACGTATTACGTAACAAGGTATTGCGTTATAACGTATAATGTTGTATACTATTACGTTGCAACATGTAACGTTATATAACGCTCCGTTATAACGTATAACGTTATATACTACAACCTTGTAAAATATAACGTATGACGTTATATGCTATATCCATGTTACGCATAACGTTACATGGTATTACGATATAACGTATAACGTTATATGGTATTACGTTATAACGCATAACGATAGATACTATTACGTTATAACATATAACGATATATACTATTTCTATCTAACGTATAGCGTTATAAGGTATTACGTTATAACGTACAACGTTATATGGTATTATGTTATAACGAATAAAGTTATATGGTATTACGATATAAGGTATAACGTTATATAGTATTATGTTATAACGTATAACGATTTATACTATTTCCAGCTAACGTACAACGTTATAAGTTATGACGATATCACGTACAACGTTATATGGTATTATGTTATAGCGTATAACGTTATATGCTATTGCGTTTTAACGTATAACGTTACATACTACGACCTTATAACGTATAACGTTATGTAGTATTACGTTATAACGTATAACGCTATATACTACTACCTTATAACGTATAACGTTATATGCTACTACCTTATAACGTATAAAGTTATATGGTATTATGTTATAACGTATAACGTTATATAGTATTACGTTATAACGTGTAACGTTGTATGTTATTATGTTATAACGTATAACGTTACACGGTATTAAGTTATAACGTATAAAGTTATATAGTATTACTTTATAACATATAACGTTATATACGACTACCTGATGACGTATAACGGTATATAGTACTACGTTATAACGTATAACGTTATATACTATTTCCATGTAACGTATAACGTTATATGGTATTACGTTATAACGTATAACGTTGTATGGTATTACGTTATAACTTATAACGTTATATGGTATTATGTTATAACGTATAACGTTATATAGTATTATGTTATAACCTATAACGTTATATAGTATTACGTTATAACGTGTAACGTTGTATGTTATTATGTTATAACGTATAACGTTATAGGGTATTATGTTATAACGTATAACGTTATATGGTATTATGTTATAACGCATAACGTTATATAGTATGACCTTATAATGTATAACGTTATATACTACCACCTTATAACGTATAACGTTATATAGTATTACGTTATAACGTGTAACGTTATATGGTAGTACGTTATAGCGTATAACGTTATATACTACCACCTTATAACGTATAACGTTATATAGTATTACGTTATAGCGTACACCGTTATATAGTATTACGTTATAACGTATAACGTTATATACTACTGCCTCATAACTTATAGCGTTATGTAGCATTACGTCATAACGTGTAACATTATATGGTATTACGTTATAGCGTGAAACGTTATATGGTATTGCGTTATAACGTATTACGTAACAAGGTATTGCGTTATAACGTATAATGTTGTATACTATTACGTTGCAACATGTAACGTTATATAACGCTCCGTTATAACGTATAACGTTATATACTACAACCTTGTAAAATATAACGTATGACGTTATATGCTATATCCATGTTACGCATAACGTTACATGGTATTACGATATAACGTATAACGTTATATGGTATTACGTTATAACGCATAACGATAGATACTATTACGTTATAACATATAACGATATATACTATTTCCATCTAACGTATAGCGTTATAGGGTATTACGTTATAACGTACAACGTTATATGGTATTATGTTATAACGAATAAAGTTATATGGTATTACGATATAAGGTATAACGTTATATAGTATTATGTTATAACGTATAACGATTTATACTATTTCCAGCTAACGTACAACGTTATAAGTTATGACGATATCACGTACAACGTTATATGGTATTATGCTATAGCGTATAACGTTATATGCTATTGCGTTTTAACGTATAACGTTACATACTACGACCTTATAACGTATAACGTTATGTAGTATTACGTTATAACGTATAACGCTATATACTACTACCTTATAACGTATAACGTTATATGCTACTACCTTATAACGTATAAAGTTATATGGTATTATGTTATAACGTATAACGTTACATACTACGACCTTATAACGTATAACGTTATGTAGTATTACGTTATAACGTATAACGCTATATACTATTACCTTATAACGTATAACGTTATATGCTACTACCTTATAACGTATAAAGTTATATGGTATTATGTTATAACGTATAACGATATATGGTATTATGTTATAACGTATAACGTTATATAGTATGACCTTATAACGTATAACGTTATATAGTATTACGTTATAACGTGTAACGTTTTATGGTAGTACGTTATAACGTATTACGTTATATACTACCACCTTATAACGTATAACGTTATAAAGTATTACGTTATGGCGTATAACGTTATATAGTATTACGTTATAGCGTATAACGTTATATAGTATTACGTTATAAGTATAACGATATATACGACTGCCTCATAACTTATAGCGTTATGTAGCACTACGTCATAAAGTGTAACGTTATATGGTATTACGTTATAACGTATAACGCTATATGGCATTACGTTATAACGTATAACGTTGTACACAATTACGTTATAACGTATAACGTTGTACATTATTACGTTATAACGTATAACGTTATATACTACTTCCATGTAACGTATAACGTTATAAGTTATTACGTTATAACGTACAACGTTATAAGGTATTATGTTATAACGTATAACGTTATATAGTATTACGTTATAACGTGTAACGTTTTATGTTATTATGTTATAACGTATAACGTTATACGGTATTATGTTATAACGTATAACGTTATATGGTATTACGTTATAACGTATAACGTTAGATACTATTACGTTATAACATATAACGATATATACTATTTCAATCTAACGTATAGCGTAATAAGGTATTACATTATAACGTACAACGTTAAATGGTTTTATGTTATAACGTATAAAGTTATATGGTATTACGTTATAGCGTGAAGCGTTATATGGTATTGCGTTATAACGTATAATTTTGTATACTATTACGTTGCAACATGTAACGTTATATAACGCTCCGTTATAACGTATAACGTTATATACTACTACCTTATAAAATATAACGTATGACGTTATATGCTATATCCATGTTACGCATAACGTTACATGGTATTACGATATAACGTATAACGTTATATGGTATTACGTTATGACGTATAACGTTAGATACTATTACGTTATAACATATAACGATATATACTATTTCCATCTAACGTATAGCGTTATATGGTATTACGTTATAGCGTGAAACGTTATAAGGTATTGCGTTATAACGTGTTACGTAACAAGGTATTGCGTTATAACGTATAATGTTGTATACTATTACGTTGCAACATGTAACGTTATATAACGCTCCGTTATAACGTATAACGTTATATACTACTACCTTGTATAATATAACGTATGACGTTATATGCTATATCCATGTTACGCATAACGTTACATGGTATTACGATATAACGTATAACGTTATATGGTATTACGTTATAACGTATAACGTTAGATACTATTACGTTATAACATATAACGATATATACTATTTCCATCTAACGTATAGCGTTATAAGGTATTACGTTATAACGTACAACGTTATATGGTATTATGTTATAACGTATAAAGTTATATGGTATTACGATATAAGGTATATCGTTATATAGTATTATGTTATAACGTATAACGATTTATACTATTTCCAGCTAACGTACAACGTTATAAGTTATGACGATATCACGTACAACGTTATATGGTATTATGTTATAGCGTATAACGTTATATGCAATTGCGTTTTAACGTATAACGTTATATACTACGACCTTATAACGTATAACGTTATGTAGTATTACGTTATAACGTACAACGTTATATACTACTACCTTATAACGTATAACGTTACATGGTATTACGTTATAACGTATAACGTTGTATGGTATTACGTTATAATGTATAAAGTTGTATACCGTTACGTTGCGACGTATAACGTCATGTGCGGCTCCGTTATAACGTATAAGGTTATATACTACTACCTTATAAAATATAACGTAAAACGTTATATACTATTATGTTATAAGGTATAGCGTTATATACTATTTCCATGTAACGTATAACGTTATAACGTATAAAGTTATATGGTATTATGTTACAACGTATAACGTTATATGGTAAGACGTTATAACGTATAACGTTATATACTACTTCCATGTAACGTATGACGTTATAAGGTATTACGTTATAACGTACAACGTTGTATGGTATTATGTTATAACGTATAACGTTATATAGTATTACGTTATAACGTGTAACGTTGTATGTTATTATGCTATAACGTATAACGTTATACGGTATTAAGTTATAACGTATAAGGTTATATGGTATTACGTTATAACGTATCACGTTATATGGTATTACGTTAACACGTATAACGTTATATGGTATTACGTTATAACGTGAAACCTTATATGGTATCACGTTAGAACGTATAACGTAATATGGTATTACGTTATAACGTATAATGTTATATAGTATTACGTTATAACGCATAACGTTATAAGGTATTACGTTATAACGTACAACGTTATATGGTATTATGTTATACCGTAGAACGTTATATAGTATTACCTTATTACGTGTAACGTTGTATGTTATTATGTTATAACGTATAACGTTATACGGTATTAAGTTATAACGTATAACGTTATATGGTATTATGTTATAACGTATAATGTTATATACTACCACATTATAACGTATAACGTTATATAGTATTACTGTATAACGTATAGCGTTATATACGACTACCTGATGACGTATAACGTTATATAGTACTACGTTATAACGTATAACGTTATATCCTACTTCCATGTAACGTATAACGTTATAAGGTATTACGTTATAACGTACAACGTTATATGGTATTATGTTATAACGTATAACGTTATATAGTATTACGTTATAACATGTAACGTTGTATGTTATTATGTTATAACGTATAACGTTATGCGGTATTAAGGTATAACGTATAACGTTATATGGTGTTATGTTATAACGTATAATGTTATATACTACCGCCTTATTACGTATAACGTTATATAGTAATACTTTATAACGTATAACGTTATATACGACTACATTATGACGTATAACGTTATATAGTACTACGTTACAACGTATAACGTTATATACTATTTCCATGTAACGTATAACGTTACATGGTATTACGTTATAACGTATAACGTTGTATGGTATTACGTTATAATGTATAAAGTTGTATACCGTTACGTTGCGACGTATAACGTCATGTGCGGCTCCGTTATAACGTATAAGGTTATATGCTACTACCTTATAAAATATAACGTATAACGTTATATACTATTATGTTATAACGTATAGCGTTATATACTATTTCCATGTAACGTATAACGTTATAACGTATAAAGTTATATGGTATTATGTTACAACGTATAACGTTATATGGTAAGACGTTATAACGTATAACGTTATATACTACTTCCATGTAACGTATGACGTTATAAGGTATTACGTTATAACGTACAACGTTGTATGGTATTATGTTATAACGTATAACGTTATATAGTATTACGTTATAACGTGTAACGTTGTATGTTATTATGTTATAACGTATAACGTTATACGGTATTAAGTTATAACGTATAAGGTTATATGGTATTATGTTATAACGTATAACGTTATATAGTATTACTTTATAACGTATAACGTTATATACGACTACTTTATGACGTATAACGTTATATAGTACTACGTTATAACGTATAACGTTAGAAACTATTACGTTATAACATATAACGATTTATACTATTTCCAGCTAACGTATAACGTTATAAGTTATTACGATATAACGTACAACGTTATATGGTATTATGTTATAACGTATAACGTTATATGGTATTGCGGTTTAACGTATAACGTTATATACTACGACCTTATAACGTATAACGTTATATGCTACTACCTTATAACGTATAAAGTTATATGGTATTATGTTATAACGTATAACGTTATATACTACGACCTTATAACGTATAACGTTATGTAGTATTACGTTATAACGTATAACGCTATATACTATTACCTTATAACGTATAACTTTATACGCTACTACCTTATAACGTATAAAGTTATATGGTATTATGTTATAACGTATAACGATATATGGTATTATGTTATAACGTATAACGTCGTATAGTATGACCTTATAATTTATAACGTTATATACTACCACCTTATAACGTATAACGTTATATGGTATTACGTTATAATGTATAACGTTATCATGTAATACCTGGTAACGCTGTACGTTATAACGGAACGCTACATAACATTATACGTTACAACGTAATAGTGTACAACGTTATACGTTATAACGTATAACATTATATGGTTTTATGTTATAACGTATAACGTTATATGGTATTGCGGTTTAACGTATAACGTTATATACTACGACCTTATAACGTATAACGTTATATACTACGAGCTTATAACGTATAACGTTATGTAGTATTACGTTATAACGTATAACGCTATATACTACTACCTTATAACGTATAACGTTATATGCTACTACCTTATAACGTATAAAGTTATATGGTATTATGTTATAACGTATAACGTTACATACTACGACCTTATAACGTATAACGTTATGTAGTATTACGTTATAACGTATAACGCTATATACTATTACCTTATAACGTATAACGTTATATGCTACTACCTTATAACGTATAAAGTTATATGGTACTATGTTATAACGTATAACGATATATGGTATTATGTTATAACGTATAGCGTTATATAGTATGACCTTATAACGTATAACGTTATATAGTATTACGTTATAACGTGTAACGTTATATGGTAGTACGTTATAACGTATTACGTTATATACTACCACCTTCTAACGTATAACGTTATAAAGTATTACGTTATGGCGTATAACGTTATATAGTATTACGTTATAGCGTATAACGTTATATAGTATTACGTTATAAGTATAACGATATATACGACTGCCTCATAACTTATAGCGTTATGTAGCACTACGTCATAAAGTGTAACGTTATATGTTATTACGTTATAACGTATAACGCTATATGGTATTACGTTATAACGTATAACGTTGTACACAATTACGTTATAACGTATAACGTTGTACATTATTACGTTATAACGTATAACGTTATATACTACTTCCATGTAACGTATAACGTTATAAGTTATTACGTTATAACGTACAACGTTATAAGGTATTATGTTATAACGTATAACGTTATATAGTATTACGTTATAACGTGTAACGTTTTATGTTATTATGTTATAACGTATAACGTTATACGGTATTATGTTATAACGTATAACGTTATATGGTATTACGTTATAACGTATAACGTTAGATACTATTACGTTATAACATATAACGATATATACTATTTCAATCTAACGTATAGCGTAATAAGGTATTACATTATAACGTACAACGTTAAATGGTTTTATGTTATAACGTATAAAGTTATATGGTATTACGTTATAGCGTGAAACGTTATATGGTATTGCGTTATAACGTATAATTTTGTATACTATTACGTTGCAACATGTAACGTTATATAACGCTCCGTTATAACGTATAACGTTATATACTACTACCTTATAAAATATAACGTATGACGTTATATGCTATATCCATGTTACGCATAACGTTACATGGTATTACGATATAACGTATAACGTTATATGGTATTACGTTATGACGTATAACGTTAGATACTATTACGTTATAACATATAACGATATATACTATTTCCATCTAACGTATAGCGTTATATGGTATTACGTTATAGCGTGAAACGTTATAAGGTATTGCGTTATAACGTGTTACGTAACAAGGTATTGCGTTATAACGTATAATGTTGTATACTATTACGTTGCAACATGAAACGTTATATAACGCTCCGTTATAACGTATAACGTTATATACTACTACCTTGTATAATATAACGTATGACGTTATATGCTATATCCATGTTACGCATAACGTTACATGGTATTACGATATAACGTATAACGTTATATGGTATTACGTTATAACGTATAACGTTAGATACTATTACGTTATAACATATAACGATATATACTATTTCCATCTAACGTATAGCGTTATAAGGTATTACGTTATAACGTACAACGTTATATGGTATTATGTTATAACGTATAAAGTTATATGGTATTACGATATAAGGTATATCGTTATATAGTATTATGTTATAACGTATAACGATTTATACTATTTCCAGCTAACGTACAACGTTATAAGTTATGACGATATCACGTACAACGTTATATGGTATTATGTTATAGCGTATAACGTTATATGCAATTGCGTTTTAACGTATAACGTTATATACTACGACCTTATAACGTATAACGTTATGTAGTATTACGTTATAACGTACAACGTTATATACTACTACCTTATAACGTATAACGTTATATGCTACTACCATATAACGTATAAAGTTATATGGTATTATGTTATAACGTATAACGTTATATAGTATTACGTTATAACGTGTAACGTTGTATGTTATTATGTTATAACGTATAACGTTACACGGTATTAAGTTATAACGTATAAAGTTATATAGTATTACTTTATAACATATAACGTTATATACGACTACCTGATGACGTATAACGGTATATAGTACTACGTTATAACGTATAACGTTATATACTATTACCATGTAACGTATAACGTTATATGGTATTACGTTATAACGTATAACTTTGTATGGTATTACGTTATAACTTATAACGTTATATGGTATTATGTTATAACGTATAAAGTTATATGGTATTACGATATAAGGTATATCGTTATATAGTATTATGTTATAACGTATAACGATTTATACTATTTCCAGCTAACGTACAACGTTATAAGTTATGACGATATCACGTATAACGTTATAGGGTATTATGTTATAACGTATAACGTTATATGGTATTATGTTATAACGCATAACGTTATATAGTATGACCTTATAATGTATAACGTTATATACTACCACCTTATAACGTATAACGTTATATAGTATTACGTTATAACGTGTAACGTTATATGGTAGTACGTTATAGCGTATAACGTTATATACTACCACCTTATAACGTATAACGTTATATAGTATTACGTTATAGCGTACACCGTTATATAGTATTACGTTATAACGTATAACGTTATATACTACTGCCTCATAACTTATAGCGTTATGTAGCATTACGTCATAACGTGTAACATTATATGGTATTACGTTATAGCGTGAAACATTATATGGTATTGCGTTATAACGTATTACGTAACAAGGTATTGCGTTATAACGTATAATGTTGTATACTATTACGTTGCAACATGTAACGTTATATAACGCTCCGTTATAACGTATAACGTTATATACTACAACCTTGTAAAATATAACGTATGACGTTATATGCTATATCCATGTTACGCATAACGTTACATGGTATTACGATATAACGTATAACGTTATATGGTATTACGTTATAACGCATAACGATAGATACTATTACGTTATAACATATAACGATATATACTATTTCTATCTAACGTATAGCGTTATAAGGTATTACGTTATAACGTACAACGTTATATGGTATTATGTTATAACGAATAAAGTTATATGGTATTACGATATAAGGTATAACGTTATATAGTATTATGTTATAACGTATAACGATTTATACTATTTCCAGCTAACGTACAACGTTATAAGTTATGACGATATCACGTACAACGTTATATGGTATTATGTTATAGCGTATAACGTTATATGCTATTGCGTTTTAACGTATAACGTTACATACTACGACCTTATAACGTATAACGTTATGTAGTATTACGTTATAACGTATAACGCTATATACTACTACCTTATAACGTATAACGTTATATGCTACTACCTTATAACGTATAAAGTTATATGGTATTATGTTATAACGTATAACGTTACATACTACGACCTTATAACGTATAACGTTATGTAGTATTACGTTATAACGTATAACGCTATATACTATTACCTTATAACGTATAACGTTATATGCTACTACCTTATAACGTATAAAGTTATATGGTATTATGTTATAACGTATAACGATATATGGTATTATGTTATAACGTATAACGTTATATAGTATGACCTTATAACGTATAACGTTATATAGTATTACGTTATAACGTGTAACGTTATATGGTAGTACGTTATAACGTATTACGTTATATACTACCACCTTATAACGTATAACGTTATAAAGTATTACGTTATGGCGTATAACGTTATATAGTATTACGTTATAGCGTATAACGTTATATAGTATTACGTTATAAGTATAACGTTATATACTACTGCCTCATAACTTATAGCGTTATGTAGCACTACGTCATAAAGTGTAACGTTATATGGTATTACGTTATAACGTATAATGTTATATGGTATTACGTTATAACGTATAACGTTGTACGCAATTACGTTATAACGTATAACGTTGTACATTATTACGTTATAACGTATAATGTTATGTAGCGTTCCGTTATAACGTGCAAAGTTAGATGGTATTACGTTAAAATGTATAATGCTATATAGTATTACGTTATAACGTATAACGTTATATACTACTTCCATGTAACGTATAACGTTATAAGTTATTACGTTATAACGTACAACGTTATATGGTATTATTTTATAACGTAGAACGTTATATAGTATTACCTTATAACGTGTAACGTTGTATGATATTATGTTATAACGTATAACGTTATACGGTATTAAGTTATGACGTATAACGTTATATGGTATTATGTTATAGCGTGAAACGTTATATACTACCACCTTATAACGTATAACGTTATATAGTATTACGTTATAGCGTACACCGTTATATAGTATTACGTTATAAGTATAACGTTATATACTACTGCCTCATAACTTATAGCGTTATGTAGCACTACGTCATAAAGTGTAACGTTATATGGTATTACGTTATTACGTATAACGTTATATAGTATTACGTTATAAAGTATAATGTTATATACTGCTACCATATAACGTATGACGTTATATAGTATTACGTTATAACGTGTTACGTTATGTAGCATTAAGTTATAACGTGTAAAGTTATATGGTATTACGTTAAAATGTATAATGCTATATAGTATTACGTTATAACGTATAACGTTATATACTACTTCCATGTAACGTATAACGTTATAAGTTATTACGTTATAACGTACAACGTTATATGGTATTATTTTATAACGTAGAACGTTATATAGTATTACCTTATAACGTGTAACGTTGTATGTTATTATGTTATAACGTATAACGTTATACGGTATTAAGATATGACGTATAACGTTATATGGTATTATGTTATAGCGTGAAACGTTATATGGTATTGCGTTATATCGTATAACGTTACAAGGTATTGCGTTATAACGTATAATGTTGTATACTATTACGTTGCAACATATAACGTTATATAACGCTCCGTTATAACGTATAACGTTATATACTACTACCTTATAACGTATAACGTTATATAGTATTACGCTAGAACGTATAGCGTCATATACTTGTAGCTCATAACGTATAACGTTATATAGTATCACGTGATATAGTATAACGTTATATACTACTTCCATGTAACGTATAACGTTATATGGTATTACCTTATAACGTATAATGTTATATAGTATTACGTTATAACGAATAACGTTATAAGGTATTACGTTATAACGTACAACGTTATATGGTATTATGTTATAACGTAGAACGTTATATAGGATTACCTTATAACGTGTAACGTTGTTTGTTATTATGTTATAACGTATAACGTTATACGGTATTAAGTTATAACGTATAACGTTATACGGTATTATGTTATAACGTATAATGTTATATACTACCACCTTATAACGTATAACGTTATATAGTATTACTTTATAACGTATAGCGTTATATACGACTACCTGATGACGTATAACGTTATATAGTACTAAGTTATAACGTATAACGTTATATCCTACTTCCATGTAACGTATAACGTTATAAGGTATTACGTTATAACGTACAACGTTATATGGTATAATGTTATAACGTATAACGTTATATAGTATTACGTTATAACGTGTAACGTTGTATGTTATTATGTTATAACGTATAACGTTATACGGTATTAAGTTATAACGTATAACGTTGTATGGTATTACGTTATAACGTATAACGTTATGCGGTATTAAGTTATAACGTATAACGTTATATGGTGTTATGTTATAACGTATAATGTTATATACTACCGCCTTATTACGTATAACGTTATATAGTATTACTTTATAATGTATAACGTTATATACGACTACATTATGACGTATAACGTTATATAGTACTACGTTACAACGTATAACGTTATATACTATTTCCATGTAACGTATAACGTTACATGGTATTACGTTATAACGTATAACGTTGTATGGTATTACGTTATAATGTATAAAGTTGTATACCGTTACGTTGCGACGTATAACGTCATGTGCGGCTCCGTTATAACGTATAAGGTTATATACTACTACCTTATAAAATATAACGTATAACGTTATATACTATTATGTTATAACGTATAGCGTTATATACTATTTCCATGTAACGTATAACATTATAACGTATAAAGTTATATCGTATTATGTTACAACGTATAACGTTATATGGTAAGACGTTATAACGTATAACGTTATACACTACTTCCATGTAACGTATGACGTTATAAGGTATTACGTTATAACGTACAACGTTGTATGGTATTATGTTATAACGTATAACGTTATATAGTATTACGTTATAACGTGTAACGTTGTATGTTATTATGTTATAACGTATAACGTTATACGGTATTAAGTTATAACGTATAAGGTTATATGGTATTATGTTATAACGTATAACGTTATATAGTATTACTTTATAACGTATAACGTTATATACGACTACCTTATGACGTATAACGTTATATAGTACTACGTTATAACGTATAACGTTATATACTATTTCCATGTAACGTATAACGATATAAGGTACTACGTTATAACCTACAACGTCATATGGTATTATGTTATAACGTATAACGTTATATGGTATTACGTTATAACGTATAACGTTAGAAACTATTACGTTATAACATATAACGATTAATACTATTTCCAGCTAACGTATAACGTTATAAGTTATTACGATATAACGTACAACGTTATATGGTATTATGTTATAACGTATAACGTTATATGGTATTGCGGTTTAACATATAACGTTATATACTACGACCTTATAACGTATAACGTTTTGTAGTGTTACGTTATAACGTATAACGCTATATACTACTACCTTATAACGTATAACGGTATATGCTACTACCTTATGACGTATGAAGTTATATGGTATTATGTTATAACGTATAACGTTATATACTACGACCTTATAACGTATAACGTTATGTAGTATTACGTTATAACGTATAACGCTATATACTATTACCTTATAACGTATAACTTTATATGCTACTACCTTATAACGTATAAAGTTATATGGTATTATGTTATAACGTATAACGATATATGGTATTATGTTATAACGTATAACGTTGTATAGTATGACCTTATAGTTTATAACGTTATATACTACCACCTTATAACGTATAACGTTATATGGTATTACGTTATAATGTATAACGTTATCATGTAATACCTGATAACGCTGTACGTTATAACGGAACGCTACATAACATTATACGTTACAACGTAATAGTGTACAACGTTATACGTTATAACGTATAACATTATATGGTATTATGTTATAACGTATAACGTTATATAGTATGACCTTATAACGTATAACGTTGTATAGTATTACGTTATAACGTGTAACGTTATATGGTAGTACGTTATAACGTATTACGTTATATACTACCACCTTATAACGTATAACGTTATATAGTATTACGTTATAGCGTATAACGTTATATAGTATTACGTTATAAGTATAACGTTATATACTACTGCCTCATAACTTATAGCGTTATGTAGCACTACGTCATAAAGTGTTACGTTATATGGTATTTCCATGTAACGTATAACGATATAAGGTACTACGTTATAACCTACAACGTCATATGGTATTATGTTATAACATATAACGTTATATGGTATTACGTTATAACGTATAACGTTAGATACTATTACATTATATCATATAACGATATATACTATTTCCATCTAACGTATAGCGTTATAAGGTATTACGTTATAACGTACAAAGTTATATGGTATTATGTTATAACGTATAAAGTTACATGGTATTACGATATAACGTATAACATTATATAGTATTATGTTATAACGTATAACGATTTATACTTTTTCCAGCTAACGTATAACGTTATAAGTTATTACGATATAACGTACAACGTTATATGGTATTATGTTATAACGTATAACGTTATATGGTATTGCGGTTTAACATATAACGTTATATACTACGACCTTATAACGTATAACGTTTTGTAGTATTACGTTATAACGTATAACGCTATATACTACTACCTTATAACGTATAACGGTATATGCTACTACCTTATGACGTATGAAGTTATATGGTATTATGTTATAACGTATAACGTTATATACTACGACCATATAACGTATAACGTTATGTAGTATTACGTTATAACGTATAACGCTATATACTATTACCTTATAACGTATAACTTTATATGCTACTACCTTATAACGTATAAAGTTATATGGTATTATGTTATAACGTATAACGATATATGGTATTATGTTATAACGTATAACGTTGTATAGTATGACCTTATAGTTTATAACGTTATATACTACCACCTTATAACGTATAACGTTATATGGTATTACGTTATAATGTATAACGTTATCATGTAATACCTGATAACGCTGTACGTTATAACGGAACGCTACATAACATTATACGTTACAACGTAATAGTGTACAACGTTATACGTTATAACGTATAACATTATATGGTATTATGTTATAACGTATAACGTTATATAGTATGACCTTATAACGTATAACGTTGTATAGTATTACGTTATAACGTGTAACGTTATATGGTAGTACGTTATAACGTATTACGTTATATACTACCACCTTATAACGTATAACGTTATATAGTATTACGTTATAGCGTATAACGTTATATAGTATTACGTTATAAGTATAACGTTATATACTACTGCCTCATAACTTATAGCGTTATGTAGCACTACGTCATAAAGTGTTACGTTATATGGTATTTCCATGTAACGTATAACGATATAAGGTACTACGTTATAACCTACAACGTCATATGGTATTATGTTATAACATATAACGTTATATGGTATTACGTTATAACGTATAACGTTAGATACTATTACATTATATCATATAACGATATATACTATTTCCATCTAACGTATAGCGTTATAAGGTATTACGTTATAACGTACAAAGTTATATGGTATTATGTTATAACGTATAAAGTTATATGGTATTACGATATAACGTATAACATTATATAGTATTATGTTATAACGTATAACGATTTATACTTTTTCCAGCTAACGTATAACGTTATAAGTTATTACGATATAACGTACAACGTTATATGGTATTATGTTATAACGTATAACGTTATATGGTATTGCCGTTTAACGTATAACGTTATATACTACGACCTTATAACGTATAACGTTATATACTACGAGCTTATAACGTATAACGTTATGTAGTATTACGTTATAACGTATAACGCTATATACTACTACCTTATAACGTATAACGTTATATGCTACTACCTTATAACGTATAAAGTTATATGGTATTATGTTATAACGTATAACGTTATATACTACGACCTTATAACGTATAACGTTATGTAGTATTACGTTATAACGTATAACGCTATATAATATTACCTTATAACGTATAAGGTTATATGCTACTACCTTATAACGTATAAAGTTATATGGTATTATGTTATAACGTATAACGATATATGGTATTATGTTATAACGTATAACGTTATATAGTATGACCTTATAACGTATAACGTTATATAGTATTACGTTATAACGTGTAACGTTATATGGTAGTACGTTATAACGTATTACGTTATATACTACCACCTTCTAACGTATAACGTTATAAAGTATTACGTTATGGCGTATAACGTTATATAGTATTACGTTATAGCGTATAACGTTATATAGTATTACGTTATAAGTATAACGATATATACTACTGCCTCATAACTTATAGCGTTATGTAGCACTACGTCATAAAGTATAACGTTATATGGTATTACGTTATAACGTATAACGCTATATGGTATTACGTTATAACGTATAACGTTGTACACAATTACGTTATAACGTATAACGTTGTACATCATTACGTTATAACGTATAACGTTATATACTACTTCCATGTAACGTATAACGTTATAAGTTATTACGTTATAACGTACAACGTTATAAGGTATTATGTTATAACGTATAACGTTATATAGTATTACGTTATAACGTGTAACGTTTTATGTTATTATGTTATAACGTATAACGTTATACGGTATTATGTTATAACGTATAACGTTATATGGTATTACGTTATAACGTATAACGTTAGATACTATTACGTTATAACATATAACGATATATACTATTTCAATCTAACGTATAGCGTAATAAGGTATTACATTATAACGTACAACGTTAAATGGTTTTATGTTATAACGTATAAAGTTATATGGTATTACGTTATAGCGTGAAACGTTATATGGTATTGCGTTATAACGTATTACGTTACAAGGTATTGCGTTATAACGTATAATTTTGTATACTATTACGTTGCAACATGTAACGTTATATAACGCTCCATTATAACGTATAACGTTATATACTACTACCTTATAAAATATAACGTATGACGTTATATGCTATATCCATGTTACGCATAACGTTACATGGTATTACGATATAACGTATAACGTTATATGGTATTACGTTATGACGTATAACGTTAGATACTATTACGTTATAACATATAACGATATATACTATTTCCATCTAACGTATAGCGTTATATGGTATTACGTTATAGCGTGAAACGTTATATGGTATTGCGTTATAACGTATTACGTAACAAGGTATTGCGTTATAACGTATAATGTTGTATGCCATTACGTTGCAACATGTAACGTTATATAACGCTCCGTTATAACGTATAACGTTATATACTACTACCTTGTATAATATAACGTATGACGTTATATGCTATATCCATGTTACGCATAACGTTACATGGTATTACGATATAACGTATAACGTTATATGGTATTACGTTATAACGTATAACGTTAGATACTATTACGTTATAACGTATAACGATATATACTATTTCCATCTAACGTATAGCGTTATAAGGTATTACGTTATAACGTACAACGTTATATGGTATTATGTTATAACGTATAAAGTTATATGGTGTTACGATATAAGGTATAACGTTATATAGTATTATGTTATAACGTATAACGATTTATACTATTTCCAGCTAACGTACAACGTTATAAGTTATGACGATATCACGTACAACGTTATATGGTATTATGTTATAGCGTATAACGTTATATGCTATTGCGTTTTAACGTATAACGTTATATACTACGACCTTATAACGTATAACGTTATGTAGTATTGCGTTATAACGTACAACGTTATATACTACTACCTTATAACGTATAACGTTATATGCTACTACCTTATAACGTATAAAGTTATATGGTATTATGTTATAACGTATAACGTTATATAGTATTACGTTATAACGTGTAACGTTGTATGTTATTATGTTATAACGTATAACGTTACACGGTATTAAGTTATAACGTATAAAGTTTTATAGTATTACTTTATAACATATAACGTTATATACGACTACCTGATGACGTATAACGGTATATAGTACTACGTTATAACGTATAACGTTATATACTATTTCCATGTAACGTATAACGTTATATGGTATTACGTTATAACGTATAACGTTGTATGGTATTACGTTATAACTTATAACGTTATATGGTATTAAGTTATAACGTGTAACGTTATAAGGTATTACATTATAATGTATAAAGTTGTATACTGTTACGTTGCGACGTATAACGTCATGTACGTCTCCGTTATAACATATAAGGTTATATACTACTACCTTATAAAATATAACGTATAACGTTATATACTATTATGTTATAATGTATAACGCTATATGGTATTACGTTATGACGTAAAACGTTATATGGTATTATGTTATAACGTATAACGTTATATAGTATTATGTTATAACCTATAACGTTATATAGTATTACTGTATTTTCGTCCAGTCGCGGGGAGACGGTCGCGTTATAGCGCGTCAACGGGAGTCGTAAATTCCCGCTACGATTGCACGAATCGACACCACGAACAGGGCGATCCCCTTATTTCTTGTGGGAGAATAAAGGGTGTTTGGGTTTGAATATAACTGGACTTCACAGTTATATTATATATTTATTTATTTGCACTGGATTACAGACCGTGTTTGGAAAGCGTGGTGATGAACCCGAAGGTTGCTAGATGCAGTGGTTCGAAAGGCGAGAACTTGACTTACATGTTCGCACTTGACGGTACGTAGAATGAACCCGAAGGTTGTTAGAACAGTCGACTCGACTGTCCGAGGACCGTTGGAGCAGTAGTGACTTGACTGCCCGAAGATTCGTAGAACAGTGTTTGACCCGTCTCGTACTATTTAGGAAGAAAGCTCGTTGTGGGTGTATTCTTGTTGAATCAAGAACGCGGATTCGTAGTTCACACTTTTCGGTAGAAAAGTGAGGGTAACGATCCGCGATGCCCATTTGGTATTGCCCATGTTAATGTTTTAAATACGAGGGGACAGTCCTCGGCAAATCTGAATCACGTAGGTTTCTGTTCTTGGGAAAAACCCGCTACCTCGCTGGGCAAACCTCCGCTTTCTCCGTAATGAGCGCGAGCGTGCAATAAACCTAAGGACCCTTTTTAGGGACCACTCATAAACCAGATATGTATAAAGAATGCAATTTTATTGCTAACAGATGTGGGTTATGGTGGTTCCTTGGGTTTATTGCAGGTCAGTGTGACGATGTGCGGGCCTCGGCGGCCTGACCATGAGGGACGTCGCAGGTACCGACTCACGCGACGTAACATACTCCCCCCGTTGAGAGGGTACCGATCAAAATTTCTATACATATAAAAATGGGAGCTGTCGCCCAACTCTTTGGCGATTGCTGGTAGCCTGAGGTTTGCTGGATCGGATTAGATCGACAGTGGAACAAGTCGCGTGGCAATTCGATCCAAGATGCTTGTTGCTGCAGGTACGTTGGCTGGTTAGATGATGGGGTCGTCGACAGGGCGAATTCGATGGTACGGCCGAAGGACAGTTGCGTTGAGAGTGCGTTGTTTGCCTCGTAGTTTGGATCGCCGTACTCTTCGGGATTGCCAGATCTTTGCCGTGGGATTTCACGATCCAGGAAGTGTCGTGAAATAATTCGACCCGTGAATTATCATGGAATACCTCGGCCCAGGAGGTGTCGTTAAACATCTCGCCGATTTGATCGCGGTAAGTGCAATTCACATGTAGGTGAGTTGGGGAAGCTCGGTGGTGGTCTACGAATGATTGGGGGACAGGGCTCCCCCCGCTGTCCCATCCGTCGCGCGTCTTCTTGATGTTTGATCGTAGTACCGATGTGGCCTCTTGGATCGCTGTTCTTTGGCTGATCCATGCGATTCTACCGAGTTAGGTCGTGACGTGCGTGTCTTGTGACGATGTGATCTTCGTTTTGGCACGGTAGTGCGTTTGGAACAATGGGTGGACCGAGATGTCGATGACCCATCTGGAGATCGGCCTTTGCTGGATCGTCCGTTCGATGAATGATTGCTAGAAGATCGATTGCTCGACGACCGACTGCTTGATGGTCGTTTGCATAAGGATGGATTACTCAGTGATCCACTGCTTGATGATCGCGCACTTATGGATCGATCGCTTGATGAGTTACTCCAAGATGATCGCGAGTTTGTAACCTTGCCACTGATCTGTAGATCATCTCTGTGGAGTAATGTATGGTGTCGTCGTCGACATATACGGCATGATCCGGAGGAGCATTGGGTAATAGGGTGCCCCTTGCCTAGGCAATTTGTGCATAATGAGGCCTCCTTTATCAGCGCAATGCGTGTGTTTGCGGATCTTGCCTTGAAGAATTGGCAATTCTTTATGTCGTGAGGTCCTCGGCATATATGACACGTCCGCGTCCCCTTAGTGGTGGTAAAGGTTTGTCCTCGGGATGAGTCGTATCGATGTCTGAGGCGTTGATAAGACGACTCTTTTGTTTCTTCCGATTTCGTATTGGGTTGGTCACCGTTTGCCCGAGTGGTTAGAAACTCGATTAAATGTTTATACGAGGGCATCCTTTTATCGGGTAATGTATGATGCCAATTTCGTATAGTGGAGGAGGGTAGTTTCGTTGCGAGCAGATCGACCAATACGACATTTGACGTGACTGGCTCTCCTAATTTCTCTAAAGCCTTGAGATTGATTTGTACCGTTTCAATAAAGTCCTCTATGGCATCTGGCGTTTCCTTCGCTATCTTGGGATAGTCCCGGATCAGATGCCAATGACGCAGGCATACCCGACGGTGACAATCAAATTTTTCTCGAAGCGTACTGATTGCGATGGCATAATTAGATTCGGTGATATCTAGCGCTTGTATGCTTCTCGCGGCTTTGCCAGTCACGGACGATCGCAAGTAGTGAAATTTTTGAACAGGTGTCAATTTCTCATTGCGATCTATGGTGGATACAAATGTATCGTAAAAAGTGTTCCATTCCTCGATAGTGCCGTCGAACATGGGCAAATGGATCTCTGGCAGTTTGATGGCGATTACCTCTGAATTGGTTTCTGGATCGTGTTTTGTTGGTGTCGGATGGGTTGATAGTCGATTTTTATCCGCGAGGGCCTTGAGTCGCGCTTTCAGGGAACTGTAACTCTTCAGTGCTTCCGTTTCTTGCGCGAGATCTTCATCGTCGAGATCATCTAACTCGTTTTGGATGAGTTTATATCGCTCCCATCCATCCTGGAGTTGGGCTTCATAGATGCTCAAGAGCGAGGTTTCTGGCGCGGTGGCTCGCTCATATTCGTCAATGCTCGTCCTCAGATACTTGAGGGTATTTTCGAATATCTTCTCACGTTTCTTTTTCAGGAGAGTGATCTTTGACGTGGTCGGCATGATTAGCGACGTAATTGAGATTCAAATTCTTCGAACCTTTGCTGCTTTCCGACTTCCACTCGTGTTCTTGAATGCCAGTGTTTGCACGTGGCACTGTGTGGTCACTGTCAGGAGCACGTTTCACTAACACGTGATCCGGTTTTCACTGGTTTATAATCCGGCTCGAAGGACCATGTATTTTCGTCCAGTCGCGGGGAGACGGTCGCGTTATAGCGCGTCAACGGGAGTCGTAAATTCCCGCTACGATTGCACGAATCGACACCACGAACAGGGCGATCCCCTTATTTCTTGTGGGAGAATAAAGGGTGTTTGGGTTTGAATATAACTGGACTTCACAGTTATATTATATATTTATTTATTTGCACTGGATTACAGACCGTGTTTGGAAAGCGTGGTGATGAACCCGAAGGTTGCTAGATGCAGTGGTTCGAAAGGCGAGAACTTGACTTACATGTTCGCACTTGACGGTACGTAGAATGAACCCGAAGGTTGTTAGAACAGTCGACTCGACTGTCCGAGGAGCATTGGAGCAGTAGTGACTTGACTGCCCGAAGATTCGTAGAACAGTGTTTGACCCGTCTCGTACTATTTAGGAAGAAAGCTCGTTGTGGGTGTATTCTTGTTGAATCAAGAACGCGGATTCGTAGTTCACACTTTTCGGTAGAAAAGTGAGGGTAACGATCCGCGATGCCCATTTGGTATTGCCCATGTTAATGTTTTAAATACGAGGGGACAGTCCTCGGCAAATCTGAATCACGTAGGTTTCTGTTCTTGGGAAAAACCCGCTACCTCGCTGGGCAAACCTCCGCTTTCTCCGTAATGAGCGCGAGCGTGCAATAAACCTAAGGACCCTTTTTAGGGACCACTCATAAACCAGATATGTATAAAGAATGCAATTTTATTGCTAACAGATGTGGGTTATGGTGGTTCCTTGGGTTTATTGCAGGTCAGTGTGACGATGTGCGGGCCTCGGCGGCCTGACCATGAGGGACGTCGCAGGTACCGACTCACGCGACGTAACAATTACGTTATAACGTGTAACGTTGTATGTTATTATGTTATAACGTATAACGTTATAGGGTATTATGTTATAACGTATAACGTTATATGGTATTATGTTATAACGCATAACGTTATATAGTATGACCTTATAATGTATAACGTTATATACTACCCCCTTATAACGTATAACGTTATATAGTATTACGTTATAACGTGTAACGTTATATGGTAGTACGTTATAGCGTATAACGTTATATACTACCACCTTATAACGTATAACGTTATATAGTATTACGTTATAGCGTACACCGTTATATAGTATTACGTTATAACGTATAACGTTATATACTACTGCCTCATAACTTATAGCGTTATGGAGCATTACGTCATAACGTGTAACATTATATGGTATTACGTTATAGCGTGAAACGTTATATGGTATTGCGTTATAACGTGTTACGTAACAAGGTATTGCGTTATAACGTATAATGTTGTATACTATTACGTTGCAACATGTAACGTTATATAACGCTCCGTTATAACGTATAACGTTATATACTACAACCTTGTAAAATATAACGTATGACGTTATATGCTATATCCATGTTACGCATAACGTTACATGGTATTACGATATAACGTATAACGTTATATGGTATTACGTTATAACGCATAACGTTAGATACTACTACGTTATAACATATAACGATATATACTATTTCCATCTAACGTATAGCGTTATAAGGTATTACGTTATAACGTACAACGTTATATGGTATTATGTTATAACGTATAAAGTTATATGGTATTACGATATAAGGTATAACGTTATATAGTATTATGTTATAACGTATAACGATTTATACTATTTCCAGCTAACGTACAACGTTATAAATTATGACGATATCACGTACAACGTTATATGGTATTATGTTATAGCGTATAACGTTATATGCTATTGCGTTTTAACGTATAACGTTATATACTACGACCTTATATCGTATAACGTTATGTAGTATTACGTTATAACGTATAACGCTATATACTACTACCTTATAACGTATAACGTTATATGCTACTACCTTATAACGTATAAAGTTATATGGTATTATGTTATAACGTATAACGATATATGGTATTATGTTATAACGTATAACGTTATATAGTATGACCTTATAACGTATAACGTTATATAGTATTACGTTATAACGTGTAACGTTATATGGTAGTACGTTATAACGTATTACGTTATATACTACCACCTTATAACGTATAACGTTATAAAGTATTACGTTATGGCGTATAACGTTATATAGTATTACGTTATAGCGTATCACGTTATATAGTATTACGTTATAAGTATAACGTTATATACTACTGCCTCATAACTTATAGCGTTATGTAGCACTACGTCATAAAGTGTAACGTTATATGGTATTACGTTATAACGTATAATGTTATATGGTATTACGTTATAACGTATAACGTTGTACACAATTACGTTATAACGTATAACGTTGTACATTATTACGTTATAACGTATAATGTTATGTAGCGTTCCGTTATAACGTGCAAAGTTAGATGGTACTACGTTATTACGTATAACGTTATATAGTATTACGTTATAAAGTATAATGTTATATACTGCTACCTTATAACGTATGACGTTATATAGTATTACGTTATAACGTATAACGTTATGTAGCATTAAGTTATAACGTGTAAAGTTATATGGTATTACGTTAAAATGTATAATGATATATAGTATTACGTTATAACGTATAACGTTATATACTACTTCCATGTAACGTATAACGTTATAAGTTATTACGTTATAACGTACAACGTTATATGGTATTATGTTATAACGTAGAACGTTATATAGTATTACCTTATAACGTGTAACGTTGTATGTTATTATGTTATAACGTATAACGTTATACGGTATTAAGTTATGACGTATAACGTTATATGGTATTATGTTATAGCGTGAAACGTTATATGGTATTGCGTCATATCGTATAACGTTACAAGGTATTGCGTTATAACGTATAATGTAGTATACTATTACGTTGCAACATATAACGTTATATAACGCTCCGTTATAACGTATAACGTTATATACTACTACCTTATAACGTATAACGTTATATAGTATTACGCTAGAACGTATAGCGTCATATACTTCTAGCTCATAACGTATAACGTTATATAGTATCACGTGATATAGTATAACGTTATATGCTACTTCCAGGTAACGTATAACGTTATATGGTATTACGTTATAATGTATAACGTTATATACTACTACCTCTTAACTTATAGCGTTATGTAGCATTACGTCTTAACGTGTAACGTTATATGGTATTACGTTAGAACGTATAACGTTATATGGTATTACGTTATAACGTATAACGTTATGTGGTATTACGTTATAACGTATAACGTTGTACACAATTACGTTATAACGTATAACGTTTGTACATTATTACGTTATAACGTATAATGTTATGTAGCGTCCCGTTATAACGTATAACGTTATATGGTATTACGTTATAACGTGAAACCTTATATGGTATCACGTTAGAACGTATAACGTTATACGGTGTTACGTTATAACGTATAATGTTATATAGTATTACGTTATAACGCATAACGTTATAAGGTATTACGTTATAACGTACAACGTTATATGGTATTATGTTATAACGTAGAACGTTATATAGTATTACCTTATAACGTGTAACGTTGTATGTTATTATGTTATAACGTATAACGTTATACGGTATTAAGTTATAACGTATAACGTTATATGGTATTATGTTATAACGTATAATGTTATATACTACCACCTTATAACGTATAGCGTTATATAGTATTACTTTATAACGTATAACGTTATATACTACTACCTTATGACGTATAACGTTATATAGTACTACGTTATAACGTATAACGTTATATACTATTTCTATGTAACTTATCACGTTATATGGTATTACGCTATCACGTATAACGTTATATGGTATTACGTTATAACGTGAAACCTTATATGGTATCACGTTAGAACGTATAACGTTATATGGTATTACGTTATAACGTATAATGTTATATAGTATTACGTTATAACGAATAACGTTATAAGGTATTACGTTATAACGTACAACGATATATGGTATTAAGTTATAACGTATAACGTTATATGGTATTATGTTATAACGTATAATGTTATATACTACCACCTTATAACGTATAACGTTATATAGTATTACTTTATAACGTATAGCGTTATATACGACTACCTGATGACGTATAACGTTATATAGTACTAAGTTATAACGTATAACGTTATATCCTACTTCCATGTAACGTATAACGTTATAAGGTATTACGTTATAACGTACAACGTTATATGGTATTATGTTATAACGTATAACGTTATATAGTATTACGTTATAACGTGTAACGTTGTATGTTATTATGTTATAACGTATAACGTTATACGGTATTAAGTTATAACGTATAACGTTATATGGTATTATGTTATAACGTATAATGTTATATACTACCACCTTATTACGTATAACGTTATATAGTATTACTTTAGAACGCATAACGTTATATACGACTACATTATGACGTATAACGTTATATAGTACTACGTTACAACGTATAACGTTATATACTATTTCCATGTAACGTATAACGTTACATGGTATTACGTTATAACGTATAACGTTGTATGGTATTACGTTATAATGTATAAAGTTGTATACCGTTACGTTGCGACGTGTAACGTCATGTGCGGCTCCGTTATAACGTATAAGGTTATATACTACTACCTTATAAAATATAACGTATAACGTTATATACTATTATGTTATAACGTATAACGTTATATACTATTTCCATGTAACGTATAACGTTATAACGTATAACGTTATATGGTATTAAGTTATAACGTATAACGTTATATGGTATTATGTTATAACGTATAATGTTATATACTACCACCTTATAACGTATAACGTTATATAGTATTGTGTTATAACGTATAACGTTATATGGTATTACGTTATAACTTATAACGTTATATACTATTTCCATGTAACGTATAACGATATAAGTTACTACGTTATAACGTACAACGTTATAGGGTATTATGTTATAACGTATAACGTTATATGGTATTAAGTTATAACGTATAACGTTATATGGTATTATGTTATAACGTATAATGTTATATACTACCACCTTATAACGTATAACGTTATATAGTATTGTGTTATAACGTATAACGTTATATGGTATTACGTTATAACTTATAACGTTATATACTATTTCCATGTAACGTATAACGATATAAGGTACTACGTTATAACGTACAACGTTATAGGGTATTATGTTATAACATATAAAGTTATATGGTATTACGTTATAGCGTGACACGTTATATGGTATTGCGTTATATCGTATAACGTTACAAGGTATTGCGTTATAACGTATAATGTTGTATACTATTACGTTGCAACATATATCGTTATATAACGCTCCGTTATAACGTATAACGTTATATACTACTACCTTATAACGTATAACGTTATATAGTATTACGTTAGAACGTATAGCGTCATATACTTCTAGCTTATAACGTATAACGTTATATGCTACTACCTTATGACGTATGAAGTTATATGGTATTATGTTATAACGTATAACGTTATATACTGCTACCTTATAACGTATAACATTATATAGTATTACGGTATAACGTATAACGCTATATATACTATTTCCATATAACGTATAACGTTATATACTATTTCCATGTAATGTGCAACGTTATATACTATTTCCATGTAACGTCCAACGTTATATGGTAGGACGTTATAACGTATGTCGTTATGTGGTATTACGTTATAACGTATAACGTTATATGGTATTACGTTATATCGAATAACGTTGTACACAATTACGTTATAACGTATAACGTTTGTACATTATTACGTTATAATGTATAATGTTATGTAGCGTTCCGTTATAACGTATAACGTTATATGATATTACTTTATAACGTGAAACCTTATATGGTATTACGTTAGAACGTATAACGTTATATGGTATTACGTTATAACGTATAATGTTATATAGTATTACGTTATAACGCATAACGTTATAAGGTATTACGTTATAACGTACAACGTTATATGGTATTATGTTATAACGTATAACGGTATATGGTATTACGTTATAACGTATAACGTTGTACACAATTACGTTATAACGTATAACGTTGTACATTATAACGTATAACGTTATATACTACTTCCATGTAACGTATAACGTTATAAGGTATTACGTTATAACGTACAACGTTATATGGTATTATGTTATAACGTATAACGTTATATAGTATTACGTTATAACGTGTAAAGTTGTATGTTATTATGTTATAACGTATAACGTTATACGGTATTAAGTTATAACGTATAACGTTATACGGTATTAAGTTATAACGTATAATGTTATATACTACCACCTTATAACGTAAGGCGTTATATACTATTACTTTATAACGTATAACGATGTATGGTATTATGTTACAACGAATAACGTTATATGGTATTACGTTATAACGTATAACGTTATATACTACTACCTTATAACGTATAAAGTTATATAGTATTACGTTATAACGTATAACGGTGTACACTATTACGATGTAACGTATATTGTTCTGTAGCGTTCCGTTATAACGTATAACGATATAAGGGACTACGTTATAACGTACAACGTTATATGGTATTATGTTACAACGTATAACGTTATATAGTATTACGTTATAACGTGTAACGTTGTGTGTTAATATGTTATAACGTTTAACGTTATACGGTATTAAGTTATAACGTATAACGTTATATGGTATTATGTTATAACGTATAATGTTATATACTACCACCTTATAACGTATAACGTTATATAGTATTACTTTATAACGTATAACGTTATACGACTACCTGACGACGTATAACGTTATATAGTACTACGTTATAACGTATAACGTTATATACTACTTCCATGTAACGTCTAACGTTATATGGTATTATGTTATAACGTATAATGTTATATACTACCACCTTATAACGTATAACGTTATATAGTATTACTTTATAACGTACAACGTTATACGACTCCCTGACGACGTATAACGTTATATAGTACTACGTTATAACGTATAACGTTATATACTATTTCCATGTAACGTATAACGATATAAGGTACTACGTTATAACGTACAACGTTATATGGTATTATGTTATAACGTATAACATTATATGGTATTACGTTATAGCGTGAAACGTTATATGGTATTGCGTTATATCGTATAACGTTACAAGGTATTGCGTTATAACGTATAATGTTGTATACTATTACGTTGCAACATATAACGTTATATAACGCTCCGTTATAACGTATAACGTTATATACTACTACCTTATAACGTATAACGTTATATAGTATTACGCTAGAACGTATAGCGTCATATACTTCTAACTTATAACGTATAACGTTATATAGTATCACGTGATATAGTAGAACGTTATATACTACTTCCATGTAACGTATAACGTTATATGGTATTACGTTATAATGTATAACGTTATATACTACTACCTCTTAACTTATAGCGTTATGTAGCATTACGTCATAACGTGTAACGTTATATGGTATGACGTTAGACCGTATAACGTTATATGGTATTACGTTATAACGTATAACGTTATATGGTATTACGTTATAACGTATAACGTTGTACACAATTACGTTATAACGTATAACGTTTGTAGATTATTACGTTATAACGTATAATGTTATGTAGCGTTCCGTTATAACGTATAACGTTATATGGTATTACGTTATAACGTATCACGTTATATGGTATTACGTTAACACGTATAACGTTATATGGTATTACGTTATAACGTGAAACCTTATATGGTATCACGTTAGAACATATAACGTTATATGGTATTACGTTATAACGTATAATGTTATATAGTATTACGTTATAACGCATAACGTTATAAGGTATTACGTTATAACGTACAACGTTATATGGTATTATGTTATAACGTATAACGTTATATACTACCACATTATAACGTATAACGTTATATAGTATTACTGTATAACGTATAGCGTTATATACGACTACCTGATGACGTATAACGTTATATAGTACTACGTTATAACGTATAACGTTATATCCTACTTCCATGTAACGTGTAACGTTATAAGGTATTACGTTATAACGTACAACGTTATATGGTATTATGTTATAACGTATAACGTTATATAGTATTACGTTATAACATGTAACGTTGTATGTTATTATGTTATAACGTATAACGTTATGCGGTATTAAGTTATAACGTATAACGTTATATGGTGTTATGTTATAACGTATAATGTTATATACTACCGCCTTATTACGTATAACGTTACATAGTATTACTTTATAACGTATAACGTTATATACGACTACATTATGACGTATAACGTTATATAGTACTACGTTACAACGTATAACGTTATATACTATTTCCATGTAACGTATAACGTTACATGGTATTACGTTATAACGTATAACGTTGTATGGTATTACGTTATAATGTATAAAGTTGTATACCGTTACGTTGCGACGTATAACGTCATGTGCGGCTCCGTTATAACGTATAAGGTTATATACTACTACCTTATAAAATATAACGTATAACGTTATATACTATTATGTTATAACGTATAGCGTTATATACTATTTCCATGTAACGTATAACGTTATAACGTATAAAGTTATATGGTATTATGTTACAACGTATAACGTTATATGGTAAGACGTTATAACGTATAACGTTATATACCACTTCCATGTAACGTATGACGTTATAAGGTATTACGTTATAACGTACAACGTTGTATGGTATTATGTTATAACGTATAACGTTATATAGTATTACGTTATAACGTGTAACGTTGTATGTTATTATGTTATAACGTATAACGTTATACGGTATTAAGTTATAACTTATAAGGTTATATGGTATTATGTTATAACGTATAACGTTATATAGTATTACTTTATAACGTATAACGTTATATACGACTACCTTATGACGTATAACGTTATATAGTACTACGTTATAACGTATAACGTTATATACTATTTCCATGTAACGTATAACGATATAAGGTACTACGTTATAACCTACAACGTCATATGGTATTATGTTATAACGTATAACGTTATATGGTATTACGTTATAACGTATAACGTTAGAAACTATTACGTTATAACATATAACGATTTATACTATTTCCAGCTAACGTATAACGTTATAAGTTATTACGATATAACGTACAACGTTATATGGTATTATGTTATAACGTATAACGTTATATGGTATTGCGGTTTAACGTATAACGTTATATACTACTACCTTATAACGTATAACGTTTTGTAGTATTACGTTATAACGTATAACGCTATATACTACTACCTTATAACGTATAACGTTATATGCTACTACCTTATGACGTATGAAGTTATATGGTATTATGTTATAACGTATAACGTTATATACTACGACCTTATAACGTATAACGTTATGTAGTATTACGTTATAACGTATAACGCTATATACTATTACCTTATAACGTATAACTTTATATGCTACTACCTTATAACGTATAAAGTTATATGGTATTATGTTATAACGTATAACGATATATGGTATTATGTTATAACGTATAACGTTATATAGTATGACCTTATAACGTATAACGTTATATAGTATTACGTTATAACGTGTAACGTTATATGGTAGTACGTTATAACGTATTACGTTATATACTACCACCTTCTAACGTATAACGTTATAAAGTATTACGTTATGGCGTATAACGTTATATAGTATTACGTTATAGCGTATAACGTTATATAGTATTACGTTATAAGTATAACGATATATACTACTGCCTCATAACTTATAGCGTTATGTAGCACTACGTCATAAAGTGTAACGTTATATGGTATTACGTTATAACGTATAACGCTATATGGTATTACGTTATAACGTATAACGTTGTACCCAATTACGTTATAACGTATAACGTTGTACATTATTACGTTATAACGTATAACGTTATATACTACTTCCATGTAACGTATAACGTCATAAGTTATTACGTTATAACGTACAACGTTATAAGGTATTATGTTATAACGTATAACGTTATATAGTATTACGTTATAACGTGTAACGTTTTATGTTATTATGTTATAACGTATAACGTTATACGGTATTATGTTATAACGTATAACGTTATATGTTATTACGTTATAACGTATAACGTTAGATACTATTACGTTATAACATATAACGATATATACTATTTCAATCTAACGTATAGCGTAATAAGGTATTACATTATAACGTACAACGTTAAATGGTTTTATGTTATAACGTATAAAGTTATATGGTATTACGTTATAGCGTGAAACGCTATATGGTATTGCGTTATAACGTATTACGTTACAAGGTATTGCGTTATAACGTATAATTTTGTATACTATTACGTTGCAACATGTAACGTTATATAACGCTCCGTTATAACGTATAACGTTATATACTACTACCTTATAAAATATAACGTATGACGTTATATGCTATATCCATGTTACGCATAACGTTACATGGTATTACGATATAACGTATAACGTTATATGGTATTACGTTATGACGTATAACGTTAGATACTATTACGTTATAACATATAACGATATATACTATTTCCATCTAACGTATAGCGTTATATGGTATTACGTTATAGCGTGAAACGTTATATGGTATTGCGTTATAACGTATTACGTAACAAGGTATTGCGTTATAACGTATAATGTTGTATACTATTACGTTGCAACATGTAACGTTATATAACGCTCCGTTATAACGTATAACGTTATATACTACTACCTTGTATAATATAACGTATGACGTTATATGCTATATCCATGTTACGCATAACGTTACATGGTATTACGATATAACGTATAACGTTATATGGTATTACGTTATAACGTATAACGTTAGATACTATTACGTTATAACATATAACGATATATACTATTTCCATCTAACGTATAGCGTTATAAGGTATTGCGTTATAACGTACAACGTTATATGGTATTATGTTATAACGTATAAAGTTATATGCTATTGCGTTTTAACGTATAACGTTATATACTACGACCTTATAACGTATAACGTTATGTAGTATTACGTTATAACGTACAACGTTATATACTACTACCTGATAACGTATAACGTTATATGCTACTACCTTATAACGTATAAAGTTATATGGTATTATGTTATAACGTATAACGTTATATAGTATTACGTTATAACGTGTAACGTTGTATGTTATTATGTTATAACGTATAACGTTACACGGTATTAAGTTATAACGTATAAAGTTATATAGTATTACTTTATAACATATAACGTTATATACGACTACCTGATGACGTATAGCGGTATATAGTACTACGTTATAACGTATAACGTTATATACTATTTCCATGTAACGTATAACGTTATATGGTATTACGTTATAACGTATAACGTTGTATGGTATTACGTTATAACTTATAACGTTATATGGTATTAAGTTATAACGTGTAATGTTATAAGGTATTACATTATAATGTATAAAGTTGTATACTGTTACGTTGCGACGTATAACGTCATGTACGTCTCCGTTATAACATATAAGGTTATATACTACTACCTTATAAAATATAACGTATTACGTTATGTACTATTATGTTATAATGTATAACGCTATATGGTATTACGTTATGACGTAAAACGTTATATGGTATTATGTTGTAACGTATAACGTTATATGGTATTATGTTATAACGCATAACGTTATATAGTATGACCTTATAATGTATAACGTTATATACTACCACCTTATAACGTATAACGTTATATAGTATTACTTTATAACGTATAGCGTTATATACGACTACCTGATGACGTATAATGTTATATAGTACTACGTTATAACGTATAACGTTATATCCTACTTCCATGTAACGTATAACGTTATAAGGTATTACGTTATAACGTACAACGTTATATGGTATTATGTTATAACGTATAACGTTATATAGTATTACATTATAACGTGTAACGTTGTATGTTATTATGTTATAACGTATAACGTTATACGGTATTAAGTTATAACGTATAACGTTATATGGTATTATGTTATAGCGTGAAACGTTATATGGTATTGCGTTATATCGTATAACGTTACAAGGTATTGCGTTATAACGTATAATGTTGTATACTATTACGTTGCAACATATAACGTTATATAACGCTCCGTTATAACGTATAACGTTATATACTACTACCTTATAACGTATAACGTTATATAGTATTACGCTAGAGCGTATAGCGTCATATACTTCTAGCTTATAACGTATAACGTTATATAGTATCACGTGATATAGTATAACGTTATATACTACTTCCATGTAACGTATAACGTTATATGGTATTACGTTATAATGTATAACGTTATATACTAGTACCTCTTAACGTATAGCGTTTTGTAGCATTACGTCATAACGTGTAACGTTATATGGTATTACGTTATAACTTGAAACCTTATATGGTATCACGTTAGAACGTATAGCGTTATAGGGTATTACGTTATAACGTACAACGTTATATGGTATTATGTTATAACGTATAAAGTTATATGGTATTACGTTATAGCGTGAAACGTTATATGGTATTGCGTTATATCGTACAACGTTACAAGGTATTGCGTTATAACGTATAATGTTGTATACTATTACGTTGCAACATATAACGTTATATAACGCTCCGTTATAACGTATAACGTTATATACTACTACCTTATAACGTATAACGTTATATAGTATTACGCTAGAACGTATAGCGTCATATACTTCTAGCTTATAACGTATAACGTTATATAGTATCACGTGATATAGTATAACGTTATATACTCCTTCCATGTAACGTATAACGTTATATGGTATTACGTTATAATGTATAACGTTATATACTACTACCTCTTAACTTATAGCGTTATGTAGCATTACGTCATAACGTGTAACGTTATATGGTATTACGTTAGGACGTATAACGTTATATGGTATTACGTTATAACGTATAACGTTATGTGGTATTACGTTATAACGTATAACGTTGTACACAATTACGTTATAACGTATAACGTTTGTACATTATTACGTTATAACGTATAATGTTATGTAGCGTTCCGTTATAACGTATAACGTTATATGGTATTACGTTATAACGTGAAACCTTATATGGTATCACGTTAGAACGTATAACGTTATACGGTATTACGTTATAACGTATAATGTTATATAGTATTACGTTATAACGCATAACGTTATAAGGTATTACGTTATAACGTACAACGTTATAAGGTATTATGTTATAACGTAGAACGTTATATAGTATTACCTTATAACGTGTAACGTTGTATGTTATTATGTTATAACGTATAACGTTATACGGTATTAAGTTATAACGTATAACGTTATATGGTATTATGTTATAACGTATAATGTTATATACTACCACCTTATAACGTGTAACGTTATATAGTATTACGTTATAACGTATAGCGTTATATACGACTACCTGATGACGTATAACGTTATATAGTACTACGTTATAACGTATAACGTTATATCCTACTTCCACGTAACGTATAACGTTATAAGGAATTACGTTATAGCGTAGAACGTTATATGGTATTATGTTATAACGTATAACGTTATATAGTATTACGTTATAACGTGTAACGTTGTATGTTATTATGTTATAACGTATAACGTTATACGGTATTAAGTTATAACGTATAACGTTATATGGTATTATGTTATAGCGTGAAACGTTATATGGTATTGCGTTATATCGTATAACGTTACAAGGTATTGCGTTATAACGTATAATGTTGTATACTATTACGTTGCAACATATAACGTTATATAACGCTCCGTTATAACGTATAACGTTATATACTACTACCTTATAACGTATAACGTTATATAGTATTACGCTAGAACGTATAGCGTCATATACTTCTAGCTTATAACGTATAACGTTATATAGTATCACGTGATATAGTATAACGCTATATACTATTTCCATGTAACGTATAACGTTATATGGTATTACGTGATAATGTATAACGTTATATACTACTACCTCTTAACTTATAGCGTTATGTAGCATTACGTCATAACGTGTAACGTTATATGGTATTACGTTATAACGTATAACGTTATATGGTATTACGTTATAACGTATAACGTTATCATGTAATACCTTGTAACGTTGTAAGTTATAACGGAACGCTGAAAAACATTATACGTTACAACGTATAAAGTTATATGGTATTATGTTATAACGTATAACGTTATATGGTATTATGTTATAACGTATAACGTTATATGGTATTACGTTAGAACGTATAACGTTATATGGTATTACGTTACAACGTATAACGTCATAAGGTATTACGTTATAACGTATAACGTTATATACTACTTCCTTGTAACGTATAACGTTATAAGGTATTACGTTATAACGTACAACGTTATATGGTATTATGTTATAACGTATAACGTTATATAGTATTACGTTATAACGTGTAACGTTGTATGTTATTATGTTATAACGTATAACGTTATATAGTATGACCTTATAATTTATAACGTTATATACTACCACCTTATAACGTATAACGTTACATGGTATTACGTTATAACGTATAACGTTATCATGTAATACCTGGTAACGCTGTACGTTATAACGGAACGCTACATAACATTATACGTTACAACGTAATAGTGTACAACGTTATACGTTATAACGTATACCATTATATGGTATTATGTTATAACGCATAACGTTATATAGTATGACCTTACAACGTATAACGTTATATAGTATTACGTTATAACGTGTAACGTTATAAGGTAGTTCGTTATAACGTATTACGTTATATACGACCACCTTATAACGTATAACGTTATACAGTATTTCGGTATAGCGTATAACGTTATATAGTATTACGTTATAAGTATAACGTTATATACTACTGCCTCATAACTTATAGCGTTATGTAGCACTACGTCATAAAGTGTAACGTTATATGGTGTTACGTTATAACGTGTAACGTTGTATGTTATTATGTTATAACGTATAACGTTATACGGTATTAAGTTATAACGTATAACGTTATATGGTATTATGTTATAGCGTGAAACGTTATATGGTATTGCGTTATATCGTATAACGTTACAAGGTATTGCGTTATAACGTATAATGTTGTATACTATTACGTTGCAACATATAACGTTATATAACGCTCCGTTATAACGTATAACGTTTTATACTACTACCTTATAACGTATAACGTTATATAGTATTACGCTAGAACGTATAGCGTCATATACTACTAGCTTATAACGTATAACGTTATATAGTATCACGTGATATAGTATAACGCTATATACTACTTCCATGTAACGTATAACGTTATATGGTATTACGTTATAATGTATAACGTTATATACTACTACCTCTTAACTTATAGTGTTATGTAGCATTACGTCATAACGTGTAACGTTATATGGTATTACGTTATAATGTGAAACCTTATATGGTATTACGTTAGAACGTATAGCGTTATAGGGTATTACGTTATAACGTACAACGTTATATGGTATTATGTTATAACGTATAAAGTTATATGGTATTACGTTATAGCGTGAAACGTTATATGGTATTGCGTTATATCGTATAACGTTACAAGGTATTGCGTTATAACGTATAATGTTGTATAATATTACGTTGCAACATATAACGTTATATAACGCTCCGTTATAACGTATAACGTTATATACTACTACCTTATACCGTATAACGTTATATAGTTTTACGCTAGAACGTATAGCGTCATATACTTCTAGCTTATAACGTATAACGTTATATGGTATTACGTTATAATGTATAACGTTATATACTATTACCTCTTAACTTATAGCGTTATGTAGCATTACGTCATAACGTGTAACGTTATATGGTATTACGTTAGAACGTATAAAGTTATATGGTATTACGTTATAACGTATAACGTTATATGGTATTACGTTATAACGTATAACGTTGTACACAATTACGTTATAACGTATAACGTTTGACAATTATTACGTTATAACGTATAATGTTATGTAACGTTCCGTTATAACGTATAACGTTATATGGTGTTATGTTGTGACGTATAACGTTATATGGTATTATGTTATAACGTATAACGTTATATGGTATTACGTGATAACGTATAACGTTATATGGTATTACGTTATAACGTGTAACGTTATATACTGCCACCTTATAACATATAACGTTGCATAGTATTACGTTATAACGTATAACGTTATATACTATTTCCATGTAACGTATAACGTTATATGGTATTACATCATAACGTATGTCGTTATATGGTATTACGTTATGACGTATAACGTTATATGGTATTATGTTATGACGTATAACGTTATATGGTATTATGTTATGACGTTTAACGTTATATGGTATTATGTTAGAACGTATAGCGTTATATGGTATTACGTTATAACGTGTAACGTTATATACTGCCACCTTATAACGTATAACGTTATATACTACCACCTTATATTGTATAACGTTATATTGTATTACGTTATAACGTATAACATTATGTGGTATTATGTTATGACGTATAATGTTATATGGTATTATGTTAGAACGTATAACGTTATGTGGTATTACGTTATAACGTATATCGTTATATGGTATTACGTTATAACGTATAGCGTTATATGGTAGTACGTTATAACTTATAACGTTATATAGTATTACCGTATAACGTTTGACGTTATATACTACCACGTTATTACGTATAACGTTTTATACTACTACCTTATAACGTATAACGTTGTATAGTATTACGTTATAACGTATAACGTTATATACGTTATATACGTATAACGTCATGTGGTATTACGTTATAACGTATATCGTTATATGGTATTACGTTATAACGTATAACGTTATATAGTATTACGTTATAACGTATAACGTTATATACTATTTCCATGTAACGTATAACGTTATGTGGTATTACGTTATAACGTATATCGTTATATGGTATTACGTTATAACGTATAGCGTTATATGGTAGTACGGTATAACTTATAACGTTATATATAATACTTATAACGTTTAACGTTATATACTACCACCTTATTACGTATAACGTTATATACTATTTCCATGTAACGTATAACGTTATGTGGTATTACGTTATAACGTATATCGTTATATGGTATTACGTTATAACGTATAGCGTTATATGGTAGTACGGTATAACTTATAACGTTATATATAATACTTATAACGTTTAACGTTATATACTACCACCTTATTACGTATAACGTTTTATACTACTACCCTATAACGTATAACGTTATGTAGTATTACGTTATAACTTATAACGTATTATACAACTGCCTTATCACGTATAACATTATATAGTATTACGTTATAACGTATAGCGTTATATACTATTTCCGCATAACGTACAACGTTATATGGTAGGACGTTATAACGTATAATGTTATATTGTATTACGTTATAACGTATAACGTCATATACTATTTCCATGTAACGTGCAACGTTATATACTATTTCCATGTAACGTATAACGTTATCTGGTACGACGTTATAACGTATAACGTTATATGGTATTACGTTATATCGAATAACGTTATATGGTAGGACGTTATAACGTATAACGTTATATGGTATTACGTTATATCGAATAACGTTATATGGTATTACGTTATAACGTGTAACGTTATATGGTAGTACGTTATATCTTATAACGTTATATAGTATTGCCTTATAACGTATAACGTTATATAGTATTCCGCTATAACGTATATCGTTAAATACTATTTCCATGTAATGTATAACGTTATATGGTAGGACTTAATAACGTATAACGTTATATGGTATTACGTTATAACGTATAACCTTATACGGTATTACGTTATAACGTATAAAGTTATATGGTAGTACGTTATATCTTATAACGTTATACAGTATTACGTTATAACGTATAACGTTATATGGTATTGCGTTATAACGTATAATTTTATATACTATTTCCATGTAACGTATAACGTTATATGGTAATACGATATAACGTGTTACTTTATCTACTACTACCCTATAACGTATAACGTTATATAGTATTACCTTATAACGTATAACGTTATATACTATTTCCATGTAACGTATATAGTTATATGGTAGGACGTTATAACGTATAAAGTTATATGGTCGTACGTTATAACTTATAACGTTATATAGTATTACCTTATAACGTATAACGTTATATACTATCACCTTATAACGTATAACGATATATACTACCACCTTATATCGTATAACGTTACATAGTATTACGTTATAATGTATAACGTTATATAATATTTCCAAGTAACGTATAACGTTATATGGTACTATGTTATAACGCATAACGTTATATACTAATACCTTATAACGTGTAACGTTGTATACTGCTACCTTATTACGTATAACGTTATATAGTATTACGGTATAAGGTATAACGTTATATACTATTTCCATGTAACGTATAACGTTATATACTATTTCCATGTAACGTATAACGTTATAAGGTACTACGTTATATCGTATAACGTTATATGGTATTATGTTAGAACGTATAACGTTATATGGTATTATGTTATGACGTATAACGTTATATGGTATTATGTTATGACGTATAACGTTATATGGCATTACGTTATAACGTATAACGTTATATGGTATTATGTTATAGCGTAGAACGTGAAATACTACCACCTCATAACGTATAACGTTATATAGTATTACCTTATAACGTATAACGTTATATACTATTTCCATGTAACGTATATAGTTATATGGTAGGACGTTATAACGTATAAAGTTATATGGTCGTACGTTATAACTTATAACGTTATATAGTATTACCTTATAACGTATAACGTTATATAGTATCACCTTATAACGTATAACGATATATACTACCACCTTATATCGTATAACGTTACATAGTATTACGTTATAATGTATAACGTTATATAATATTTCCAAGTAACGTATAACGTTATATGGTATTATGTTATAACGCATAACGTTATATACTAATACCTTATAACGTGTAACGTTGTATACTGCTACCTTATTACGTATAACGTTATATAGTATTACGGTATAAGGTATAACGTTATATACTATTTCCATGTAACGTATAACGTTATATACTATTTCCATGTAACGTATAACGTTATAAGGTACTACGTTATATCGTATAACGTTATATGGTATTATGTTAGAACGTATAACGTTATATGGTATGATGTTATGACGTATAACGTTATATGGTATTATGTTATGACGTATAACGTTATATGGCATTACGTTATAACGTTTAACGTTATATGGTATTATGTTATAGCGTAGAACGTGAAATACTACCACCTCATAACGTATAACGTTATATAGTATTACCTTATAACGTATAACGTTATATACTATTTCCATGTAACGTATATAGTTATATGGTAGGACGTTATAACGTATAAAGTTATATGGTCGTACGTTATAACTTATAACGTTATATAGTATTACCTTATAACGTATAACGTTATATACTATCACCTTATAACGTATAACGATATATACTACCACCTTATATCGTATAACGTTACATAGTATTACGTTATAATGTATAACGTTATATAATATTTCCAAGTAACGTATAACGTTATATGGTATTATGTTATAACGCATAACGTTATATACTAATACCTTATAACGTGTAACGTTGTATACTGCTACCTTATTACGTATAACGTTATATAGTATTACGGTATAAGGTATAACGTTATATACTATTTCCATGTAACGTATAACGTTATATACTATTTCCATGTAACGTATAACGTTATAAGGTACTACGTTATATCGTATAACGTTATATGGTATTATGTTAGAACGTATAACGTTATATGGTATTATGTTATGACGTATAACGTTATATGGTATTATGTTATGACGTATAACGTTATATGGCATTACGTTATAACGTATAATGTTATATGGTAGTACGTTATAACTTATAACGTTATATGGTATTGCGTTATAACGTATAACGTTATATGGTATTGCGTTATAACGTATAACGTTATATACTACTACCTTATAACGTATAACGTTGTATAGTATTACGCTATAACGTATAACGTTATATACTATTTCAATGTAACGTATAACGTTATATGGTATTACGATATAACGCATAACGTTATATACTACTACCTTATAACGTTTAACGTTGTTTACCGCTACCTTATAACGTATAACGTTATATAGTATTACGGTATAACGTATAACGTTATATACTATTTCCATGTAACATATAACGTTATATACTATTTCCATGTAACGTATAACGTTATATGGTTCTACGTTATAATGTATAACGTTATATGGTATTACGTTATAACGAATAACGTTATATGGTATTACGTTATAACGTAGAACGTTATATAGTATTACGTTATAACGTAAAACGTTATATATGATTGCGTTATAACGTATAACGTTATATAATAACTCCTTATATATAGTATTACGTTATAACTGATAACGTTGTATGGTATTATGGTATAACCCATAACGTTATATTGTATTATGTTATAACGTGTAACGTTATGTACTTCCACATTATAACATATAACGTTATATAGTATTACGCTATAACGTATAACGTTATTTGGTATTATGTTAGAACGTATAACGTTATATGGTATTATGTTATGACGTATAACGTTATATGGTATTATGTTATGACGTATAACGTTATATGGTGTTATGTTAGAACGAATAACGTTATATGGTATCATGTTATGACGTATAAAGTTATATGGTATTATGTTATAACGTACAACGTTATATGGTATTATGTTAGAACGTATAACGTTATATGGTATTACGTCATAACGTATATAGTTATATGGTAGGACGTTATAACGTATAAAGTTATATGGTCGTAACTTATAACTTATAACGTTATATAGTATTACCTTATAACGTATAACGTTATATACTATCACCTTATAACGTATAACGATATATACTACCACCTTATATCGTATAACGTTATATAGTATTACGTTATAATGTATAACGTTATATAATATTTCCAAGTAACGTATAACGTTATATGGTATTACGTTATAACGCATAACGTTATATACTAATACCTTATAACGTGTAACGTTGTATACTGCTACCTTATTACGTATAACGTTATATAGTATTACGGTATAAGGTATAACGTTATATACTATTTCCATGTAACGTATAACGTTAAATACTATTTCCATGTAACGTATAACGTTATAAGGTACTACGTTATATCGTATAACGTTATATAGCATTACGTTATAACGTATAACGTTATGTGGTATTATGTTATGACGTATAACGTTATGTGGTATTATGTTATGACGTATAACGTTATATGGTAATATGTTAGAACGTATAACGTTATATGGTATTATGTTATGACGTATAACGTTATATGGTATTATGTTATGACGTATAACGTTATATGGTGTTATGTTAGAACGTATAACGTTATATGGTATTATGTTATGACGTATAACGTTATATGGTATTATGTTAGAACGTACAACGTTATATGGTATTATGTTAGAACGTATAACGTTATATGGTATTACGTCATAACGTATATCGTTATATGGAATTACGTTATGACGTATAACGTTATATGGGATTATGCTATGACGTATAACGTTATATGGTATTATGTTATAACGTACAACGTTATATGGTATTACGTTATAACGTGTAACGTTATATACTGCCACCTTATAACGTATAACGTTGTATAGTATTACGTTATAACGTATAACGTTATATACTACTTCCATGTAACGTATAACGTTATATGGTATTACGTCATAACGTAAACGTTATATACTACTACCTTATAACGTATAACGTTGTATACTGCTACCTCATAACGTATAACGTTATAGGGTATTACTGTATCACGTATAACGTTATATACTATTTCCATGTAACGTATAACGTTATATGGTGCTACGTTATAATGTATAACGTTATATGGTATTACGTGATAACGAATAACGTTATATGGTATTACGTTATAACGTAGAACGTTATATAGTATTACGTTATAACGTCTAACGTTATATGGCATTGCGTTATAACGTGTAACGTTATATAATAACTCCTTATAACGTACAACGTTATATAGTATTACGTTATAACTTATAACGTTGTATGGTATTATGTTATAACCTATAACCTTATATTGTAATACGTGATAACGTATAACGGTATATACTACTTCCATGTAACGTATAACGTTATATGGTATTACGTCATAACGTAAACGTTATATACTACTATCTTATTACGTATAACGTAGTATGCTGCTACCTCATCACGTATAACGTTATAGGGTATTACGGTATCACGTATAACGTTATATACTATTTCCATGTAACGTGTAACGTTATATACTATTTCCATGTAACGTATACCGTTATATGGTATTACGTTATAACGTATAACGTTACATGGTAGTACGTTATAACTTATAACGTTATATAGTATTGCCTTATAACGTATAACGTTATATAGTATTGCGGTATAACGTATAACGTTAAATACTATTTCCATGTAACGTATAACGTTATATGGTAGGATGATATATCGTATAACGTTATATGGTATTGCGTGATAACATATATCGTATAATACTGCCACCTTATAACGGAGAACGTTGTATAGTATTACGTTATAACGTATAACGTTATATAGTATTACGTTATAACTTATAACGTTGTATGGTATTATGTTATAACCTATAACGTTATATTGTATTACGTTAAAACGTGTAACGTTATATACTACCACATTATAACGTATAACGTTATATAGTATTACGCTATAACGTATAACGTTATATGGTATTATGTTATAGCGTAGAACGTGAAATACTACCACCTTATAACTTATAACGTTATATAGTATTACCTTATAACGTACAACGTTATATACTATTTCCATGTAACGTATATAGTTATATGGTAGGACGTTATATCGTATAAAGTTATATGGTCGTACGTTATAACTTATAATGTTATATAGTATTACCTTATAACGTATAACGTTATATACTATCACCTTATAACGTATAACGATATATACTACCGCCTTATATCGTATAACGTTACATAGTATTACGTTATAATGTATAACGTTATATAATATTTCCATGTAACGTATAACGTTATATGGTATTATGTTATAACGCATAACGTTATATACTAATACCTTATAACGTGTAACGTTGTATACTGCTACCTTATTACGTATAACGTTATATAGTATTACGGTATAAGGTATAACGTTATATACTATTTCCATGTAACGTATAACGTTATATACTATTTCCATGTAACGTATAACGCTATAAGGTACTACGTTATATCGTATAACGTTATATGGTATTATGTTAGAACGTATAACGTTATATGGTATTATGTTATGACGTATAACGTTATATGGTATTATGTTATGACGTATAACGTTATATGGCATTACGTTATAACGTATAACGTTATATGGTAGTACGTTATAACTTATAACGTTATATGGTATTGCGTTATAACGTATAACGTTATATGGTATTGCGTTATAACGTATAACGTTATATACTACTACCTTATAACGTATAACGTTGTATAGTATTACGCTATAACGTATAACGTTATATACTATTTCAATGTAACGTATAACGTTATATGGTATTACGTTATAACGCATAACGTTATATACTACTACCTTATAACGTTTAACGTTGTTTACCGCTACCTTATAACGTATAACGTTATATAGTATTACGGTATAACGTATAACGTTATATACTATTTCCATGTAACATATAACGTTATATACTATTTCCATGTAACGTATAACGTTATATGGTTCTACGTTATAATGTATAACGTTATATGGTATTACGTTATAACGAATAACGTTATATGGTATTACGTTATAACGTAGAACGTTATATAGTATTACGTTATAACGTAAAACGTTATATATGATTGCGTTATAACGTATAACGTTATATAATAACTCCTTATATATAGTATTACGTTATAACTGATAACGTTGTATGGTATTATGGTATAACCCATAACGTTATATTGTATTACGTATTAACGTGTAACGTTATGTACTTCCACATTATAACATATAACGTTATATAGTATTACGCTATAACGTATAACGTTATTTGGTATTATGTTAGAACGTATAACGTTATATGGTATTATGTTATGACGTATAACGTTATATGGTATTATGTTATGACGTATAACGTTATATGGTGTTATGTTAGAACGAATAACGTTATATGGTATTATGTTATGACGTATAAAGTTATATGGTATTATGTTATAACGTACAACGTTATATGGTATTATGTTAGAACGTATAACGTTATATGGTATTACGTCATAACGTATATAGTTATATGGTAGGACGTTATAACGTATAAAGTTATATGGTCGTACGTTATAACTTATAACGTTATATAGTATTACCTTATAACGTATAACGTTATATACTATCACCTTATAACGTATAACGATATATACTACCACCTTATATCGTATAACGTTATATAGTATTGCGTTATAATGTATAACGTTATATAATATTTCCAAGTAACGTATAACGTTATATGGTATTACGTTATAACGCATAACGTTATATACTAATACCTTATAACGTGTAACGTTGTATACTGCTACCTTATTACGTATAACGTTATATAGTATTACGGTATAAGGTATAACGTTATACACTATTTCCATGTAACGTATAACGTTAAATACTATTTCCATGTAACGTATAACGTTATAAGGTACTACGTTATATCGTATAACGTTATATAGCATTACGTTATAACGTATAACGTTATGTGGTATTATGTTATGACGTATAACGTTATGTGGTATTATGTTATGACGTATAACGTTATATGGTAATATGTTAGAACGTATAACGTTATATGGTATTATGTTATGACGTATAACGTTATATGGTATTATGTTATGACGTATAACGTTATATGGTGTTATGTTAGAACGTATAACGTTATATGGTATTATGTTATGACGTATAACGTTATATGGTATTATGTTAGAACGTACAACGTTATATGGTATTATGTTAGAACGTATAACGTTATATGGTATTACGTCATAACGTATATCGTTATATGGAATTACGTTATGACGTATAACGTTATATGGGATTATGCTATGACGTATAACGTTATATGGTATTATGTTATAACGTACAACGTTATATGGTATTACGTTATAACGTGTAACGTTATATACTGCCACCTTATAACGTATAACGTTGTATAGTATTACGTTATAACGTATAACGTTATATACTACTTCCATGTAACGTATAACGTTATATGGTATTACGTCATAACGTAAACGTTATATACTACTACCTTATAACGTATAACGTTGTATACTGCTACCTCATAACGTATAACGTTATAGGGTATTACTGTATCACGTATAACGTTATATACTATTTCCATGTAACGTATAACGTTATATGGTGCTACGTTATAATGTATAACGTTATATGGTATTACGTGATAACGAAGAACGTTATATGGTATTACGTTATAACGTAGAACGTTATATAGTATTACGTTATAACGTCTAACGTTATATGGCATTGCGTTATAACGTGTAACGTTATATAATAACTCCTTATAACGTACAACGATATATAGTATTACGTTATAACTTATAACGTTGTATGGTATTATGTTATAACCTATAACCTTATATTGTAATACGTTATAACGTGTAACGTTATATACTACCACATTATAACGTATAACGTTATATAGTATTACGCTATAACGTATAACGTTATATGGTATTATGTTATAACGTATAACGTAATATGGTATTACGTGATAACGTATAACGTTATATGGTATTACGTTATAACGTGTAACGTTATATACTGCCACCTAATAACGGAGAACGTTGTATAGTATTACGTTATAACGTATAACGTTATATACTACTTCCATGTAACGTATAACGTTATATGGTATTACGTCATAACGTAAACGTTATATACTACTATCTTATTACGTATAACGTAGTATACTGCTACCTCATCACGTATAACGTTATAGGGTATTACGGTATCACGTATAACGTTATATACTATTTCCATGTAACGTGTAACGTTATATACTATTTCCATGTAACGTATACCGTTATATGGTATTACGTTATAACGTATAACGTTACATGGTAGTACGTTATAACTTATAACGTTATATAGTATTGCCTTATAACGTATAACGTTATATAGTATTGCGGTATAACGTATAACGTTAAATACTATTTCCATGTAACGTATAACGTTATATGGTAGGATGATATATCGTATAACGTTATATGGTATTGCGTGATAACATATAACGTATAATACTGCCACCTTATAACGGAGAACGTTGTATAGTATTACGTTATAACGTATAACGTTATATAGTATTACGTTATAACTTATAACGTTGTATGGTATTATGTTATAACCTATAACGTTATATTGTATTACGTTAAAACGTGTAACGTTATATACTACCACATTATAACGTATAACGTTATATTGTATTACGCTATAACGTATAACGTTATATGGTATTATGTTATAGCGTAGAACGTGAAATACTACCACCTTATAACTTATAACGTTATATAGTATTACCTTATAACGTACAACGTTATATACTATTTCCATGTAACGTATATAGTTATATGGTAGGACGTTATATCGTATAAAGTTATATGGTCGTACGATATAACTTATAACGTTATATAGTATTACCTTATAACGTATAACGTTATACACTATCACCTTATAACGTATCACGTTATATACTACCACCTTATATCGTATAACGTTATACAGTATTACGTTATAACGTATAACGTTATGTGGTATTATGTTATGACGTATAACGTTATATGGTATTATGTTAGAACGTATAACGTCATATGGTATTATGTTATAACGTGTAACGTTATATACTGTTACCTAATAACGTATAACTTTATATAGTATTACGTTATGACGTATAACGTTATATGGTATTATGTTAGAACGTATAACGTTATATGGTATTACGTTATAACGTGTAACGTTATATACTGCCACCTTATAACGTATAACGTTATATAGTATTGCGTTATAACGTATAACGTTATATGCTATTATGTTATGACGTATAACGTTATATGGAATTATGTTAGAACGTATGACGGTATATGGTATTACGTTATAACGTGTAACGTTATATACTGCCACCTTATAACATAGAACGTTGCATAGTATTACGTTATAACGTATAACGTTATATACAATTTCCATGTAACGTATAACGTTATATGGTATTACGTCATAACGTATATCGTTATATGGTATTACGTTATGACGTAGAACGTAATATAGTATTACGTTATAACGAATAACGTTATATGGTATTACGTTATAACGTAGAAAGTTATATAGTATTACGTTATAACGTATAACGTTATATAGCATTGCGTTATAACGTATAACGGTATATAATATCACCTTATAACGTATAACGTTATATAGTATTACGTTATAACTTATAACGTTGTATGGTATTATGTTATAACCTATAACGTTATATTGTATTACGTTATAACGTGTAACGTTATATACTGACACCTTATAACGGATAACGTTCTATAGTATTACGTTATAACGTATAACGTTATATACTACTTCCATGTAACGTATAACGTTATATGGTATTACGGTATAACGTATAACGTTAAATACTATTTCCATGTAACGTATAACGTTATATGGTAGGACGATATAAAGTATAACGTTATATGGTATTACGTCATAACGTAAACGTTATATACTACTACCTTATAACGTATAACGTTGTATACTGCTACCTCATCACGTATAATGTTATAGGGTATTACGGTATCACGTATAACGTTATATACTATTTCCATGTAACGTGTAACGTTATATACTATTTCCATGTAACGTATACCGTTATATGGTATTACGTTATAACGTATAACGTTACATGGTAGTACGTTATAACTTATAGCGTTATATAGTACTGCCTTATAACGTATAACGTTATATAGTATTACGGTATAACGTATAACGTTAAATACTATTTCCATGTAACGTATAACGTTATATGGTAGGACGATATAACGTATAACGTTATAGGGTATTGCGTGATAACATATAACGTATAATACTGCCACCTTATAACGGAGAACGTTGTATAGCATTACGTTATAACGTATAACGTTATATAATATTACGTTATAACTTATAACGTTGTATGGTATTATGTTATAACCTATAACGTTATATTGTATTACGTTAAAACGTGTAACGTTATATACTACCACATTATAACGTATAACGTTATATAGTATTACGCTATAACGTATAACGTTATATGGTATTATGTTATAGCGTAGAACGTGAAATACTACCACCTTATAACGTATAACGTTATATACTATCACCTTATAACGTATCACGTTATATGTTATTATGTTGTGACGTATAACGTTATATGGTATTACGTTAGAACGTATAACGTCATATGGTATTATGTTATAACGTGTAACGTTATATACTGTTACCTAATAGCGTATAACTTTATATAGTATTACGTTATGACGTATAACGTTATATGGTATTATGTTAGAACGTATAACGTTATATGGTATTACGTTATAACGTGTAACGTTATATACTGCCACCTTATAACGTATAACGTTATATAGTATTGCGTTATAACGTATAACGTTATATGCTATTATGTTATGACGTATAACGTTATATGGTATTATGTTATGACGTATAACGTTATATGGTATTACGTTAGAACGTATAACGTCATATGGTATTATGTTATAACGTGTAACGTTATATACTGTTACCTAATAACGTATAACTTTATATAGTATTACGTTATGACGTATAACGTTATATGGTATTATGTTAGAACGTATAACGTTATATGGTATCACGTTATAACGTGTAACGTTATATACTGCCACCTTATAACGTATAACGTTATATAGTATTGCGTTATAACGTATAACGTTATATGCTATTATGTTATGACGTATAACGTTATATGGTATTATGTTATGACGTATAACGTTATATGGTATTATGTTAGAACGTATAACGTTATATGGTATTACGTTATAACGTGTAACGTTATATACTGCCACCTTATAACGTATAACGTTATATGTTATTATGTTGTGACGTATAACGTTATATGGTATTATGTTATAACGTACAACGTTATATGGTATTATGTTAGAACGTATAACGGTATATGGTATTACGTTATAACGTGTAACGTTATATACTGCCACCTTATAACGTATATCGTTATATGGTATTACGTTATGACGTAGAACGTAATATAGTATTACGTTATAACGAATAACGTTATATGGTATTACGTTATAACGTAGAAAGTTATATAGTATTACGTTATAACTGATAACGTTGTATGGTATTATGGTATAACCCATAACGTTATATTGTATTACGTTATAACGTGTAACGTTATATACTTCCACATTATAACATATAACGTTATATAGTATTACGCTATAACGTATAACGTTATTTGGTATTATGTTATAGCGTAGAACGTGAAATACTACCACCTTATAAGGTATAACGTTATATGGTATTATGTTATGACGTATAACGTTATATGGTATTATGTTAGAACGTATAACGTTATATGGTATTATGTTATGACGTATAACGTTATATGGTATTATGTTATGACGTATAACGTTATATGGTGTTATGTTAGAACGTATAACGTTATGTGGTATTATGTTATGACGTATAAAGTTATATGGTATTATGTTATAACGTACAACGTTATATGGTATTATGTTAGAACGTATAACGTTATATGGTATTACGTCATAACGTATATAGTTATATGGTAGGACGTTATAACGTATAAAGTTATATGGTCGTACGTTATAACTTATAACGTTATATAGTATTACCTTATAACGTATAACGTTATATACTATCACCTTATAACGTATAACGATATATACTACCACCTTATATCGTATAACGTTATATAGTATTACGTTATAATGTATAACGTTATATAATATTTCCAAGTAACGTATAACGTTATATGGTATTACGTTATAACGCATAACGTTATATACTAATACCTTATAACGTGTAACGTTGTATACTGCTACCTTATTACGTATAACGTTATATAGTATTACGGTATAAGGTATAACGTTATATACTAATTCCATGTAACGTATAACGTTAAATACTATTTCCATGTAACGTATAACGTTATAAGGTACTACGTTATATCGTATAACGTTATATAGCATTACGTTATAACGTATAACGTTATGTGGTATTATGTTATGACGTATAACGTTATGTGGTATTATGTTATGACGTATAACGTTATATGGTAATATGTTATAACGTATAACGTTATATGGTATTATGTTATGACGTATAACGTTATATGGTATTATGTTATGACGTATAACGTTATATGGTGTTATGTTAGAACGTATAACGTTATATGGTATTATGTTATGTCGTATAACGTTATATGGTATTATGTTAGAACGTACAACGTTATATGGTATTATGTTAGAACGTATAACGTTATATGGTATTACGTCATAACGTATATCGTTATATGGTATTACGTTATGACGTATAACGTTATATGGGATTATGTTATGACGTATAACGTTATATGGTATTATGTTATAACGTACAACGTTATATGGTATTACGTTATAACGTGTAACGTTATATACTGCCACCTTATAACGTATAACGTTGTATAGTATTACGTTATAACGTATAACGTTATATACTACTTCCATGTAACGTATAACGTTATATGGTATTACGTCATAACGTAAACGTTATATACTACTACCTTATAACGTATAACGTTGTATACTGCTACCTCATAACGTATAACGTTATAGGGTATTACTGTATCACGTATAACGTTATATACTATTTCCATGTAACGTATAACGTTATATGGTGCTACGTTATAATGTATAACGTTATATGGTATTACGTGATAACGAATAACGTTATATGGTATTACGTTATAACGTAGAACGTTATATAGTATTACGTTATAACGTCTAACGTTATATGGCATTGCGTTATAACGTGTAACGTTATATAATAACTCCTTATAACGTACAACGTTATATAGTATTACGTTATAACTTATAACGTTGTATGGTATTATGTTATAACCTATAACCTTATATTGTATGACGTTATAACGTGTAACGTTATATACTACCACATTATAACGTATAACGTTATATAGTATTACGCTATAACGTATAACGTTATATGGTATTATGTTATAACGTATAACGTAATATGGTATTACGTGATAACGTATAACGTTATATGGTATTACGTTATAACGTGTAACGTTATATACTGCCACCTAATAACGGAGAACGTTGTATAGTATTACGTTATAACGTATAACGTTATATATTACTTCCATGTAACGTATAACGTTATATGGTATTACGTCATAACGTAAACGTTATATACTACTATCTTATTACGTATAACGTACTATACTGCTACCTCATCACGTATAACGTTATAGGGTATTACGGTATCACGTATAACGTTATATACTATTTCCATGTAACGTGTAACGTTATATACTATTTCCATGTAACGTATACCGTTATATGGTATTACGTTATAACGCAGAAAGTTATATAGTATTACGTTATAACGTATAACGTTATATAGCATTGCGTTATAACGTATAACGGTATATATTATCACCTTATAACGTATAACGTTATATGGTATTACGGTATAACGTATAACGTTAAATACTATTTCCATGTAACGTATAACGTTATATGGTAGGACGATATAACGTATAACGTTATATGGTATTGCGTGATAACGTATAACGTTATAAACTATTTCCATGTAACGTATAACGTTATAGGGTATTACGATTTCACGTATAACGTTATATACTATTTGCATGTAACGTATAACGTTATATGGTAGGACGTTATACCGTATAACGTTATATGGTATTGCGTTATAACGTATAACGTTATATGCTATTTCCATGTAACGTATAACGTTAGATACTATTTCCATGTAACGTATAACGTTATATGGTACTACGTTATAAGGTATAACGTTATATGTTATTATGTTATAACGAATAACGTTATATGGTATTACGTTATGGTAGAACGTTATATAGTATTACGTTATAACGAATAACGTTATATGGTATTACGTTATAACGTAGAAAGTTATATAGTATTACGTTATAACGTATAACGTTATATAGCATTGCGTTATAACGTATAACGGTATATAATATCACCTTATGACGTATAACGTTATATAGTATTACGTTATAACTTATAACGTTGTATGGTATTATGTAATAACCTATAACGTTATATTGTATTACGTTATAACGTGTAACGTTATATACTACCACTTTATAACGTATAACGTTATATCGTATTACGCTATAACGTATAACGTTATATACTACTTCCATGTAACGTATAACGTTATATGGTACTACGTTATAATGTATAACGTTATATGGTATTATGTTATAACGAATAACGTTATATGGTATTACGTTATAACGTAGAACGTTATATAGTATTACGTTATAACGAATAACGTTATAGGGTATTACGTTATAACGTAGAAAGTTATATAGCATTGCGTTATAACGTATAACGGTATATAATATCACCTTATAACGTATAACGTTATATAGTATTACGTTATAACTTAAAACGTTGTATGGTATCATGTTATAACCTGTAACCTTATATTGTATTACGTTATAACGTGTAACGTTATATACTACCACATTATAACGTATAACGTTATATAGTATTACGCTATAACGTATAACGTTATATGGTATTATGTTATAACGTATAACGTTATCTGGTGTTACGCTATAACGTGTAACGTTATATACTGCCACCTTATAACGTATAACGTTATATAGTATTACCTTATAACGTATAACGTTATATACTATTTCCATGTAACGTATATAGTTATATGGTAGGACGTTATAACGTATTAAGTTATATGGTCGTACGTTATAACTTATAACGTTATATAGTATTACCTTATACCGTATAACGTTATATACTATCACCTTATAACGTATAACGATATATACTACCACCTTATATCGTATAACGTTATATAGTATTACGTTATAATGTATAACGTTATATAATATTTCCAAGTAACGTATAACGTTATATGGTATTACGTTATAACGCAGAACGTTGTATACTAATACCTTATAACGTGTAACGTTGTAAACTGCTACCTTATTACGTATAACGTTATATAGTATTACGGTATAAGGTATAACGTTATATACTATTTCCATGTAACGTATAACGTTATATACTACTTCCATGTAACGTATAACGTTATATGGTATTACGTCATAACGTAAACGTTATATACTACTACCTTATAACGTATAACGTTTTATACTGCTACCTCATCACGTATAATGTTATAGGGTATTACGGTATCACGTATAACGTTATATACTATTTCCATGTAACGTGTAACGTTATATACTATTTCCATGTAACGTATACCGTTATATGGTATTACGTTATAACGTATAACGTTACATGGTAGTACGTTATAACTTATAACGTTATATAGTATTGCCTTATAACGTATAACGTTATATAGTATTACGGTATAACGTATAACGTTAAATACTATTTCCATGTAACGTATAACGTTATATGGTAGGACGATATAACGTATAACGTTATATGGTATTGCGTGATAACATATAACGTATAATACTGCCACCTTATAACGGAGAACGTTGTATAGTATTACGTTATAACGTATAACGTTATATAGTATTACGTTATGACTTATAACGTTGTATGGTATTATGTTATAACCTATAACGTTATATTGTATTACGTTAAAACGTGTAACGTTATATACTACCACATTATAACGTATAACGTTATATAGTATTACGCTATAACGTATAACGTTATATGGTATTATGTTATAGCGTAGAACGTGAAATACTACCACCTTATAACGTATAACGTTATATAGTATTACCTTATAACGTATAACGTTATATACTATTTCCATGTAACGTATATAGTTATATGGTAGGACGTTATATCGTATAAAGTTATATGGTCGTACGTTATAACTTATAACGTTATATAGTATTACCTTATAACGTATAACGTTATATACTATCACCTTATAACGTATCACGTTATATACTACCACCTTATATCGTATAACGTTATACAGTATTACGTTATAACGTATAACGTTATGTGGTATTATGTTATGACGTATAACGTTATATGGTATTATGTTAGAACGTATAACGTTATATGGTATTACGTTATAACGTGTAACGTTATATACTGCCACCTTATAACGTATAACGTTATATAGTATTGCGTTATAACGTATAACGTTATATGCTATTATGTTATGACGTATAACGTTATATGGTATTATGTTATGACGTATAACGTTATATGGTATTATGTTAGAACGTATAACGTTATATGGCATTACGTTATAACGTGTAACGTTATATACTGCCACCTTATAACGTATAACGTTATATGGTATTATGTTGTTACGTATAACGTTATATGGTATTATGTTATAACGTACAACGTTATATGGTATTATGTTAGAACGTATAACGGTATATGGTATTACGTTATAACGTGTAACGTAATATACTGCCACCTTATAACATAGAACGTTGCATAGTATTACGTTATAACGTATAACGTTATATACAATTTCCATGTAACGTATAACGTTATATGGTATTACGTCATAACGTATATCGTTATATGGTATTACGTTATGACGTAGAACGTAATATAGTATTACGTTATAACGAATAACGTTATATGGTATTACGTTATAACGTAGAAAGTTATATAGTATTACGTTATAACGTATAACGTTATGTAGCATTGCGTTATAACGTATAACGTTATATAATAAGACCTTATATCGTATAACGTTATATAGTATTACGTTATAACGTATAACGTTATGTGGTATTATGTTATGACGTATAACGTTATATGGTATTATGTTAGAACGTATAACGTTATATGGTATTATGTTATGACGTATGACGTTATATGGTATTATGTTATGACGTACAAAGTTATATGGTGTTATGTTAGAACGTATAACGTTATATGGTATTATGTTATGACGTATAACGTTATATGGTATTATGTTATAACGTACAACGTTATATGGTATTATGTTAGAACTTATAACGTTATATGGTATTACGTCATAACGTATATCGTTATATGGTATTACGTTATGACGTATAACGTTATATGGTATTATGTTATGACGTATAACGTTATATGGTATTATGTTATAACGTACAACGTTATATGGTATTATGTTATAACGTACAACGTTATATGGTATTACGTTATAACGTGTAACGTTATATACTGCCACCTTATAACGTATAACGTTGTATAGTATTACGTTATAACGTATAACGTTATATACTACTTCCATGTAACGTATAACGTTATATGGTATTACGTCATAACGTAAACGTTATATACCACTACCTTATAACGTATAACGTTTTATACTGCTACCTCATCACGTATAATGTTATAGGGTATTACGGTATCACGTATAACGTTATATACTATTTCCATGTAACGTGTAACGTTATATACTATTTCCATGTAACGTATACCGTTATATGGTATTACGTTATAACGTATAACGTTACATGGTAGTACGTTATAACTTATAACGTTATGTAGTATTGCCTTATAACGTATAACGTTATATAGTATTACGGTATAACGTATAACGTTAAATACTATTTCCATGTAACGTATAACGTTATATGGTAGGACGATATAACGTATAACGTTATATGGTATTGCGTGATAACATATAACGTATAATACTGCCACCTTATAACGGAGAACGTTGTATAGTATTACGTTATAACGTATAACGTTATATAGTATTACGTTATAACTTATAATGTTGTATGGTATTATGTTATAACCTATAACGTTATATTGTATTACGTTAAAACGTGTAACGTTATATACTACCACATTATAACGTATAACGTTATATAGTATTACGCTATAACGTATAACGTTATATGGTATTATGTTATAGCGTAGAACGTGAAATACTACCACCTTATAACGTATAACGTTATATAGTATTACCTTATAACGTATAACGTTATATACTATTTCCATGTAACGTATAACGTTATATGGTATTACGTCATAACGTATATCGTTATATGGTATTACGTTATGACGTATAACGTTATATGGTATTATGTTAGAACGTATAACGTTATATGGTATTATGTTATGACGTATAACGTTATATGGTATTATGTTATGACGTACAAAGTTATATGGTGTTATGTTAGAACGTATAACGTTATATGGTATTATGTTATGACGTATAACGTTATATGGTATTATGTTATAACGTACAACATTATATGGTATTATGTTAGAACGTATAACGTTATATGGTATTACGTCATAACGTATATCGTTATATGGTATTACGTTATGACGTATAACGTTATATGGTATTATGTTATGACGTATAACGTTATATGGTATTATGTTATAACGTACAACGTTATATGGTATTACGTTATAACGTGTAACGTTATATACTGCCACCTTATAACGTATAACGTTGTATACTGCTACCTCATAACGTATAACGTTATAGGGTATTACGGTATCACGTATAACGTTATATACTATTTCCATGTAACGTGTAACGTTATATACTATTTCCATGTAACGTATACCGTTATATGGTATTACGTTATAACGTGTAACGTTATATACTGCCACCTTATAACGGAGAACGTTGTATAGTATTACGTTATAACGTATAACGTTATATACTACTTCCATGTAACGTATAACGTTATAGGGTATTACGGTATCACGTATAACGTTATATACTATTTCCATGTAACGTGTAACGTTATATACTATTTCCATGTAACGTATACCGTTATATGGTATTACGTTATAACGTATAACGTTACATGGTAGTACGTTATAACTTATAACGTTATATAGTATTGCCTTATAACGTATAACGTTATATAGTATTACGGTATAACGTATAACGTTAAATACTATTTCCATGTAACGTATAACGTTACATGGTAGTACGTTATAACTTATAACGTTATATGGTATTGCGTTATAACGTATAACGTTATATGGAATTGCGTTATAACGTATAACGTTATATACTACTACCTCAAAACGTATAACGTTATATACTACTACCTCATAAAGTATAACGTTGTATAGTATTACGCTATAACGTATAACGTTATATACTATTTCAATGTAACGTATAACGTTATATGGTATTACGTTATAACGCATAACGTTATATACTACTACCTGATAACGTATAACGTTGTTTACCGCTACCTTATAACGTATAACGTTATATAGTATTACGGTATAACGTATAACGTTATATACTATTTCCACGTAACGAATAACGTTATATACTATTTCCATGTAACGTATAATGTTATATGGTATTACGTGATAACGAATAACGTTATATGGTATTACGTTATAACGTAGAACGTTATATGGTATTACGTTATAACGTATAACGTTATATGGCATTGCGTTATAGCGTATAACGTTATATAATAACTCCTTATAACGTACACCGTTATATAGTATTACGTTATAACTTATAACGTTGTATGGTATTATGTTATAACCTATAACCTTATATTGTATTACGTTATAACGTGTAACGTTATATACTACCACATTATAACGTATAACGTTATATAGTATTACGCTATAACGTATAACGTTATATGGTATTATGATATAACGTATAACGTAATATGGTATTACGTGATAACGTATAACGTTATATGGTATTACGTTATAACGTGTAACGTTATATACTGCCACCTTATAACGGAGAACGTTGTATAGTATTACGTTATAACGTATAACGTTATATACTACTTCCATGTAACGTATAACGTTATAGGGTATTACGGTATCACGTATAACGTTATATACTATTTCCATGTAACGTGTAACGTTATATACTATTTCCATGTAACGTATACCGTTATATGGTATTACGTTATAACGTATAACGTTACATGGTAGTACGTTATAACTTATAACGTTATATAGTATTGCCTTATAACGTATAACGTTATATAGTATTACGGTATAACGTATAACGTTAAATACTATTTCCATGTAACGTATAACGTTATATGGTAGGACGATATAACGTATAACGTTATATGGTATTGCGTGATAACATATAACGTATAATACTGCCACCTTATAACGGAGAACGTTGTATAGTATTACGTTATAACGTATAACGTTATATAGTATTACATTATAACTTATTACGTTGTATGGTATTATGTTATAACCTATAACGTTATATTGTATTACGTTATAACGTGTAACGTTATATACTACCACATTATAACGTATAACGTTATATAGTATTACGCTATAACGTACAACGTTATATGGTATTACGTTATAACGTGTAACGTTATATACTGCCACCTTATAACGTATAACGTTGTATACTGCTACCTCATAACGTATAACGTTATAGGGTATTACGGTATCACGTATAACGTTATATACTATTTCCATGTAACGTGTAACGTTATATACTCTTTCCATGTAACGTATACCGTTATATGGTATTACGTTATAACGTATAACGTTACATGGTAGTACGTTATAACTTATAACGTTATATGGTATTGCGTTATAACGTATAACGTTATATGGTATTGCGTTATAACGTATAACGTTATATACTACTACCTCATAACGTATAACGTTATATACTACCACATTATAACGTATAACGTTATATAGTATTACGCTATAACGTATAACGTTATATGGTATTAAGTTATAGCGTAGAACGTGAAATACTACCACCTTATAACGTATAACGTTATATAGTATTACCTTATAACGTATAACGTTATGTACTATTTCCATGTAACGTATATAGTTATATGGTAGGACGTTATATCGTATAAAGTTATATGGTCGTACGTTATAACTTATAACGTTATATAGTATTACCTTATAACGTATAACGTTATATACTATCACCTTATAACGTATCACGTTATATACTACCACCTTATATCGTATAACGTTATACAGTATTACGTTATAACGTATAACGTTATGTGGTATTATGTTATGACGTATAGCGTTATATGGTATTATGTTAGAACGTATAACGTCATATGGTATTATGTTATAACGTGTAACGTTATATACTGCCACCTTATAACGTATAACGTTATATAGTATTTCGTTATAACGTGTAACGTTATATGCTATTATGTTATGACGTATAACGTTATATGGTATTATGTTATGACGTATAACGTTATATGGTATTATGTTAGAACGTATAACGTTATATGGTATTACGTTATAACGTTTAACGTTATATACTGCCATCTTATAACATAGAACGTTGCATAGTATTACGTTATAACGTATAACGTTATATACAATTTCCATGTAACGTATAACGTTATATGGTATTACGTCATAACGTATATCGTTATATGGTATTACGTTATGACGTAGAACGTAATATAGTATTACGTTATAACGAATAACGTTATATGGTATTACGTTATAACGTAGAAAGTTATATAGTATTACGTTATAACGTATAACGTTATATAGCATTGCGTTATAACGTATAACGGTATATATTATCACCTTATAACGTATAACGTTATATGGTATTACGGTATAACGTATAACGTTAAATACTATTTCCATGTAACGTATAACGTTATATGGTAGGACGATATATCGTATAACGTTATATGGTATTGCGTGATAACGTATAACGTTATAAACTATTTCCATGTAACGTATAACGTTATAGGGTATTACGATTTCACGTATAACGTTATATACTATTTCCATGTAACGTATAATGTTATATGGTAGGACGTTATAACGTATAACGTTATATGGTATTGCGTTATAACGTATAACGTTATATGCTATTTCCATATAACGTATAACGTTATATGGTACTACGTTATAATGTATAACATTATATGGTATTATGTTATAACGAATAACGTTATATGGTATTACGTTATAACGTAGAACGTTATATAGTATTACGTTATAACGAATAACGTTATATGGTATTACGTTATAACGTAGAAAGTTATATAGTATTACGTTATAACGTATAACGTTATATAGCATTGCGTTATAACGTATAACGGTATATAATATCACCTTATAACGTATAACGTTATATAGTATTCCGTTATAACTTATAACGTTGCATGGTATTATGTTATAACCTATAACGTTATATTGTATTACGTTATAACCTGTAACGTTATATACTACCACTTTATAACGTATAACGTTATATAGTATTACGCTATAACGTATAACGTTATATACTACTTCCATGTAACGTATAACGTTATATGGTATTACGTCATAATGTAAACGTTATATACTACTACCTTATAACGTATAACGTTGTATACTGCTACCTCATAACGTATAACGTTATAGGGTATTACAGTATCACGTATAACGTTATATACTATTTCCATGTAACGTGTAACGTTATATACTATTTCCATGTTACGTATACCGTTATATGGTATTACGTTATAACGTATAACGTTACATGGTAGTACGTTATAACTTATAACGTTATATAGTATTGCCTTATAACGTATAACGGTATATATTATCACCTTATAACGTATAACGTTATATGGTATTACGGTATAACGTATAACGTAATATGGTATTACGTGATAACGTATAACGTTATATGGTACTACGTTATAATGTATAACGTTATATGGTAATACGTTATAACGAATAACGTTATATGGAATTACATTATAACGTAGAACGTTATATAGTATTACGTTATAACGAATAACGTTATATGGTATTACGTTATAACGTAGAAAGTTATATAGTATTACGTTATAACGTATAACGTTATATAGCATTGCGTTATAACGTATAACGGTATATAATATCACCTTATAACGTATAACGTTATATAGTATTCCGTTATAACTTATAACGTTGCATGGTATTATGTTATAACCTATAACGTTATATTGTATTACGTTATAACCTGTAACGTTATATACTACCACTTTATAACGTATAACGTTATATAGTATTACGCTATAACGTATAACGTTATATACTACTTCCATGTAACGTATAACGTTATATGGTATTACGTCATAATGTAAACGTTATATACTACTACCTTATAACGTATAACGTTGTATACTGCTACCTCATAACGTATAACGTTATAGGGTATTACAGTATCACGTATAACGTTATATACTATTTCCATGTAACGTGTAACGTTATATACTATTTCCATGTTACGTATACCGTTATATGGTATTACGTTATAACGTATAACGTTACATGGTAGTACGTTATAACTTATAACGTTATATAGTATTGCCTTATAACGTATAACGGTATATATTATCACCTTATAACGTATAACGTTATATGGTATTACGGTATAACGTATAACGTAATATGGTATTACGTGATAACGTATAACGTTATATGGTACTACGTTATAATGTATAACGTTATATGGTAATACGTTATAACGAATAACGTTATATGGAATTACATTATAACGTAGAACGTTATATAGTATTACGTTATAACGTAAAACGTTATATATGATTGCGTTATAACGTATAACGTTATATAATAACTCCTTATATATAGTATTACGTTATAACTGATAACGTTGTATGGTATTATGTTATAACCTATAACGTTATATTGTATTACGTTATAACGTGTAACGTTATATACTACCACATTATAACGTATAACGTTATATAGTGTTACGATATAACGTATAACGTTATATGGTATTATGTTATAGCATAGAACGTGAAATACTACCACCTTAAAACGTATAACGTTATATAGTATTACCTTATAACGTATAACGTTATATACTATTTCCATGTAACGTATATAGTTATATGGTAGGACGTTATAACGTATAAAGTTATATGGTCGTACGTTATAACTTATAACGTTATATAGTATTACCTTATACCGTATAACGTTATATACTATCACCTTATAACGTATAACGATATATACTACCACCTTATATCGTATAACGTTATATAGTATTACGTTATAATGTATAACGTTATATAATATTTCCAAGTAACGTATAACGTTATATGGTATTACGTTATAACGCATAACGTTGTATACTAATACCTTATAACGTGTAACGTTGTAAACTGCTACCTTATTATGTATAACGTTATATAGTATTACGGTATAAGGTATAACGATATATACTATTTCCATGTAACGTATAACGTTATATACTATTTCCATGTAACGTATAACGTTATAAGGTACTACGTTATATCGTATAACGTTATATAGTATTACGTTATAACGTATAACGTTATGTGGTATTATGTTATGACGTATAACGTTATATGGTATTATGTTAGAACGTATAACGTTATATGGTATTATGTTATGACGTATAACGTTACATGGTATTATGTTAGAACGTACAAAGTTATATGGTACTATGTTAGAACGTATAACGTTATATGGTATTACGTCATAACGTATATCGTTATATGGTATTACGTTATGACGTATAACGTTATATGGGATTATGTTATGACGTATAACGTTATATGGTATTATGTTATAACGTACAACGTTATATGGTATTACGTTATAACGTGTAACGTTATATACTGCCACCTTATAACGTATAACGTTGTATAGTATTACGTTATAACGTATAACGTTATATACTACTTCCCTGTAACGTATAACGTTATATGGTATTACGTCATAACGTAAACGTTTTATACTACTACCTTATAACGTATAACGTTGTATACTGCTACCTCATAACGTATAACGTTATAGGGTATTACGGTATCACGTATAACGTTATATACTATTTCCATGTAACGTATAACGTTATATGGTGCTACGTTATAATGTATAACGTTATATGGTATTACGTGATAACGAATAACGTTATATGGTATTACGTTATAACGTAGAACGTTATATAGTATTACGTTATAACGTATAACGTTATATGGCATTGCGTTATAACGTATAACGTTATATAATAACTCCTTATAACGTACAACGTTATATAGTATTACGTTATAACTTATAACGTTGTATGGTATTATGTTATAACCTATAACCTTATATTGTATTACGTTATAACGTGTAACGTTATATACTACCACATTATAACGTATAACGTTATATAGTATTACGCTGTAACGTATAACGTTATATGGTATTATGTTATAACGTATAACGTAACATGGTATTACGTGATAACGTATAACGTTATATGGTATTACGTTATAACGTGTAACGTTATATACTGCCACCTTATAACGGAGAACGTTGTATAGTATTACGTTATAACGTATAACGTTATATACTACTTCCATGTAACGTATAACGTTATATGGTATTACGTCATAACGTAAACGTTATATACTACTACCTTATAACGTATAACGTTTTATACTGCTACCTCATCACGTATAATGTTATAGGGTATTACGGTATCACGTATAACGTTATATACTATTTCCATGTAACGTGTAACGTTATATACTATTTCCATGTAACGTATACCGTTATATGGTATTACGTTATAACGTATAACGTTACATGGTAGTACGTTATAACTTATAACGTTATATAGTATTGCCTTATAACGTATAACGTTATATAGTATTACGGTATATCGTATAACGTTAAATACTATTTCCATGTAACGTATAACGTTATATGGTAGGACGATATAACGTATAACGTTATATGGTATTGCGTGATAACATATAACGTATAATACTGCCACCTGATAACGGAGAACGTTGTATAGTATTACGTTATAACGTATAACGTTATATAGTATTACGTTATAACTTATAACGTTGTATGGTCTTATGTTATAACCTATAACGTTATATTGTATTACGTTAAAACGTGTAACGTTATATACTGCCACCTTATAACGTATAACGTTATATAGTATTACGTTATAACGTATAACGTTATGTGGTATTATGTTAGAACGTATAACGTTGTATAGTATTACGTTATAACGTATAACGTTATATACTACTTCCATGTAACGTATAACGTTATATGGTATTGCGTCATAACGTAAACGTTATATACTACTACCTTATAACGTACAACGTTGTATACTGCTACCTCATAACGTATAATGTTATAGGGTATTACGGTATCACGTATAACGTTATATACTATTTCAATGTAACGTGTAACGTTATATACTATTTCCATGTAACGTATACCGTTATATGGTATTACGTTATATAGTGTAACGTTACATGGTAGTACGTTATAACTTATAACGTTATATAGTATTGCCTTATAACGTATAACGTTATATAGTATTACGGTATAACGTCTAACGATAAATACTATTTCCATGTAACGTATAACGTTATATGGTAGGACGTTATACCGTATAACGTTATTTGGTATTACGTTATAACGCATAACGTTATATGGTATTACGTTATAACTTATAACGTTATATAGTATTAGGTTATAACGTATAACGTTATATAGTATTGCGTCATAACGTGTAACGTTATATACTACCACCTTATAACGTATAACGCTATATAGTATTACGTTATAACGTATAACGTTATATAGTATTACATTATAACGTATAACGTTATATATTATTGCGTCATAACGTGTAACGTTATATTCTACCACCTTATAACGTATAACGCTATATAGTATTACGCTAAAACGTATAACGTTATATACTATTTCCATGTAACGTATTACGTTATATACTATTTCCATGTAACGTATAACGTTATAAGGTACTACGTTATAACGTACAACGTTATATGGTATTACGTTATAACGCATAACGTTATATACTAATACCTTATAACCTGTAACGTCGTATACTGCTACCTTATAACGTATAACGTTATATGGTATTACGTTATAACGTATAACGTTAAATGGCATTGCGTTATAACGTATAACGTTATATAATACCACCTTATATCGTATAACGTTATATAGTATTACGTTATAACGTATAACGTTATGTGGTATTATGTTATGACGTATAACGTTATATGGTGTCATGTTAGAACGTATAACGTTATATGGTATTATGTTATGACGTATAACGTTATATGGTATTATGTTATAACGTACAACGTTATATGGTATTATGTTAGAACGTATAACGTTATATGGTATTACGCCATAACGTATATCGTTATATGGTATTACGTTATGACGTATAACGTTATATGGTATTTTGTTATGACGTATAACGTTATATGGTATTATGTTATAACGTACAACGTTATATGGTATTACGTTATAACGTGTAACGTTATATACTGCCACCTTATAACGTATAACGTTGTATAGTATTACGTTATAACGCATAACGTTATATACTACTTCCATGTAACGTATAACGTTATATGGTATTACGTCATAACGTAAACGTTATATACTACTACCTTATAACGTATAACGTTGTATACTGCTACCTCATAACGTATAACGTTATAGGGTATTACGGTATCACGTATAACGTTATATACCATTTCCATGTAACGTGTAACGTTATATACTATTTCCATGTAACGTATACCGTTATATGGTATTACGCAATAACGTATAACGTTACATGGTAGTACGTTATAACTTATAACGTTATATGGTATTGCGTTATAACGTATAACGTTATATACTACCACATTATAAGGTATAACGTTATATAGTATTACGCTATAACGTATAACGTTATATGGTATTATGTTATGACGTGTAACGTTATATGGTATTATGTTAGAACGTATAACGTTATATGGTATTATGTTATAACGTGTAACGTTATATACTGTTACCTAATAACGTATAACTTTATATAGTATTACGTTATGACGTATAACGTTATATGGTATTATGTTAGAACGTACCACGTTATGTGGTATTACGTTATAGCGTAGAACGTGAAATACTACCACCTTATAACGTATAACGTTATATACTATTTCCATGGAACGTATAACGTTATATGGTATTACGTCATAACGTATATCGTTATATGGTATTACATTATGACGTATAACGTTATATGATATTATGTTATGACGTATAACGGTATATGGTATTATGTTATAACGTACAACGTTATATGGTATTACGTTATAACGTGTAACGTTATATACTGCCACCTTATAACGTATAACGTTGTATAGTATTACGTTATAACGTATAACGTTATATACTACTTCCATGTAGCGTATAACGTTATATGGTATTACGTCATAACGTAAACGTTGTATACTACTACCTTATAACGTATAACGTTGTATACTGCTACCTCATAACGTATAACGTTATAGGGTATTACTGTATCACGTATAACGTTATATACTATTTCCATGTAACGTGTAACGTTGTATACTATTTCCATGTAACGTATACCGTTATATGGTATTACGTTATAACGTATAACGTTACATTGTAGTACGTTATAACTTATAACGTTATATAGTATTGCCTTCTAACGTATAACGTTATATAGTATTACGGTATAACGTCTAACGATAAATACTATTTCCATGTAACGTATAACGTTATATGGTAGGGCGTTATACCGTATAACGTTATATGGTATTGCGTTATAACGTATAACGTTATATGGTATTACGGTAAAACGTATAACGTTAAATACTATTTCCATGTAACGTATAACGTTATATGGTAGGACGATATAACGTATAACGTTATATGGTATTGCGTTATAACGTATAACGTTATATGGTATTGCGTTATAATGTATAACGTTATATAGTATTACGGTATAACGTCTAACGATAAATACTATTTCCATGTAACGTATAACGTTATATGGTAGGGCGTTAAACCGTATAACGTTATATGGTATTGCGTTATAACGTATAACGTCGTATAGTATTACGCTATAACGTATAACGTTATATACTATTTCCCTGTAACGTATAACGCTATATGGTATTACGTTATAACGCATAACGTTATATACTACTACCTTATAACGTATAACGATGTTTACCGCTACCTTATAACGTATAACGTTATATAGTATTACGGTATAACGTATAACGTTATATACTATTTCCATGTAACGTATAACGTTATATACTATTTCCATGTAACGTATAACGTTATATGGTACTACGTTATAATGTAGAACGTTATATGGTTTTACGTTATAACGTATAACGTTATATATGATTGCGTTATAACGTATAACGTTATATAATAACTCCTTATAGCGTATAACGTTATATAGTATTACGTTATAACGTATAACGTTATGTGGTATTATGTTATGACGTATAACGTTGTATGGTATTATGTTAGAACGTATAACGTTATATGGTATTATGTTATAACTTATAACGTTATATACTACCACCTTATAACGAATAACGCTATATAGTATTACGTTAGAACGTATAACGTTATATAGTATTACATTATAACGTATAACGTTATATAGTATTGCGTCATAACGTGTAACGTTATATTCTACCACCTTATAACGTATAACGCTATATGGTATTGCGTTATAACGTATAACGTTATATGGTATAATGTTATGACGTATAACGTTATATAGTATTACGTTATAATGTATAACGTTATATACTACTGCCTTATAAAGTAGAACGCTATATAGTATTACGTTATAACGTATAACGTTATATAATATTTCCATGTAACATATAACGTTATATGGTATTACGTGATAACGAATAACGTTATATGGTATTACGTCATAACGTAGAACGTTATATAGTATTACGTTATAACGTATAACGTTATATAGTATTACGGTATAACGTCTAACGATAAATACTATTTCCATGTAACGTATAACATTATATGGTAGGACGTTATACCGTATAACGTTGTATGGTATTATGTTATAACCTATAACGTTATATTGTATTACGTTATAACGTGTAGCGTTATATACTGCCACATTATAACGTATAACGTTATATAGTATTGCGTTATAACGTGTAACGTTATATGGTTTTATGTTATGACGTATAACGTTATATGGTATTATGTTATGACGTATAACGTTATATGGTATTATGTTATAACGTGTAACGTTATATACTGCCACCTTATAACGTATAACGTTATTTGGTATTATGTTGTGACGTATAACGTTATATGGTATTATGTTATAACGTACAACGTTATATGGTATTATGTTAGAACGTATAACGTTATATGGTGTTACGTTATAACGTGTAACGTTATATACTGCCACCTTATAACATATAACGTTGCATAGTATTACGTTATAACGTATAACGTTATATACTATTCCCATGTAACGTATAACGTTATATAGTATTACGTTATATCGTATAACGTAATATGGTATTATGTTACAACGTATTACTGTATATACTACTACCCTATAACGTATAACGATATGTAGTATTACGTTATAATGTATAACGTTTTATACTACTGCCTTATAACGTATAACATTGTATAGTATTACGGTATAACGTATAACGTTATATGCTATTTCCATGTAACGTATAACGTTATATACTATTTCCATGTAACGTATAACGTTATATAGTACTAGGTTATAATGTATAACGTTATATGGTAGTACGTTATATCTTATAACGTTATATAGTATTGCCTTATATCGTATAACGTTGTATAGTATTACGGCATAACGTCTAACGATAAATACTATTTCCATGTAACGTATAACGTTATATGGTAGGACGTTATACCGTATTACGTTGTATGGTATTATGTTATAACCTATAACGTTATATTGTATTACGTTATAACGTGTAGCGTTATATACTGCCACCTTATAACGTATAACGTTATATAGTATTGCGTTATAACGTATAACGTTATATGGTTTTATGTTATGACGTATAACGTTATATGGTATTATGTTATGACGTATAACGTTATATGGTATTATGTTATAACGTGTATCGTTATATACTGTTACCTAATAACGTATAACTTTATATAGTATTACGTTATGACGTATAACGTTATATGGTATTATGTTAGAACGTATAACGTTATATGGTATTACGTTATAACGTGTAACGTTATATACTGCCACCTTATAACGTATAACGTTATTTGGTATTATGTTGTGACGTATAACGTTATATGGTATTATGTTATAACGTACAACGTTATATGGTATTATGTTAGAACGTATAACGTTATATGGTGTTACGTTATAACGTGTAACGTTATATACTGCCACCTTATAACGTATAACGTTATTTGGTATTATGTTGTGACGTATAACGTTATATACTATTCCCATGTAACGTATAACGTTATATAGTATTACGTTATATCGTATAACGTAATATGGTATTATATTACAACGTATTACTTTATATACTACTACCCTATAACGTATAACGATATGTAGTATTACGTTATAATGTATAACGTTTTATACTACTGCCTTATAACGTATAACATTGTATAGTATTACGGTATAACGTATAACGTTATATGCTATTTCCATGTAACGTATAACGTTATATACTATTTCCATGTAACGTATAACGTTATATAGTACTAGGTTATAATGTATAACGTTATATGGTAGTACGTTATATCTTATAACGTTATGTAGTATTGCCTTATATCGTATAACGTTGTATAGTATTACGGCATAACGTCTAACGATAAATACTATTTCCATGTAACGTATAACGTTATATGGTAGGACGTTATACCGTATTACGTTGTATGGTATTATGTTATAACCTATAACGTTATATTGTATTACGTTATAACGTGTAGCGTTATATACTGCCACCTTATAACGTATAACGTTATATAGTATTGCGTTATAACGTATAACGTTATATGGTTTTATGTTATGACGTATAACGTTATATGGTATTATGTTATGACGTATAACGTTATATGGTATTATGTTATAACGTGTATCGTTATATACTGTTACCTAATAACGTATAACTTTATATAGTATTACGTTATGACGTATAACGTTATATGGTATTATGTTAGAACGTATAACGTTATATGGTATTACGTTATAACGTGTAACGTTATATACTGCCACCTTATAATGTATAACGTTATTTGGTATTATGTCGTGACGTATAACGTTATATGGTAATATGTTATAACGTACAACGTTATATGGTATTATGTTAGAACGTATAACGTTATATGGTGTTACGTTATAACGTGAAACGTTATATACTGCCACCTTATAACATATAACGTTGCATAGTATTACGTTATAACGTATAACGTTATATACAATTTCCATGTAACGTATAACGTTATATGGTGTTACGTCATAACGTATATCGTTATATGGTATTACGTTATGACGTATAACGTTATATGGTATTATGTTATGACGTATAACGTTATATCGTATTATGTTATAACGTACAACGTTATATGGTATTATGTAGGAACGTATAACGTTATATGGTGTTACGTTATAACGTGTACCGTTATATACTGCCACCTTATAACATATAACGTTGCATAGTATTACGTTATAACGTATAACGTTATATACTATTCCCATGTAACGTATAACGTTATATAGTATTACGTTATATCGTATAACGTAATATGGTATTATGTTACAACGTATTACTTTATATACTACTACCCTATAACGTATAACGTTATGTATTATTACGTTATAACGTATAACGTTTTATACTACTGCCTTATAACGTATAACATTGTATAGTATTACGGTATAACGTATAACGTTATATGCTATTTCCATGTAACGTATAACGTTATATACTATTTCCATGTAACGTATAACGTTATATGGTACTACGTTATAATGTATAACGTTATATGGTATTATGTTATAACGAATAACCTTATATGGTATTACGGTGTAACGTAGAACGTTATATAGTATTATGTTATAACGTATAACGTTACATGGTAGTACGTTATAACTTATAACGTTATATAGTATTGCCTTATAACGTATAACGTTATATAGTATTACGGCATAACGTCTAACGATAAATACTATTTCCATGTAACGTATAACGTTATATGGTAGGACGTTATACCGTATAACGTTGTATGGTATTATGATATAACCTATAACGTTATATTGTATTACGTTATAACGTGTAACGTTATGTGGAATTATGTTATGACGTATAACGTTATATGGTATTATGTTAGAACGTATAACGTTATATGGTATTATGTTAGAACGTATAACGGTATATGGTATTACGTAATAACGTAGAAAGTTATATAGTATTACGTTATAACGTATAACGTTATATAGCATTGCGTTATAACGTATAACGGTATATAATATCACTTTATAACGTATAACGTTATATAGTATTCCGTTATAACTTATTACGTTGTATGGTATTATGTTATAACCTATAACGTTATATTGTATTACGTTATAACGTGTAACGTTATATACTACCACTTTATAAGGTATGACGTTATATAGTATTACGCTATAACGTATAACGTTATATACTACTTCCATGTAACGTATAACGTTATATGGTATTACGTCATAACGTAAACGTTATATACTACTACCTTATAACGTATAACGTTGTATACTGCTACCTCATAACGTATAACGATATAGGGTATTACAGTATCACGTATAACGTTATATACTATTTCCATGTAACGTGTAACGTTATATACTATTTCCATGTAACGTATACCGTTATATGGTATTACGTTATAACGTATAACGTTACATGGTAGTACGTTATAACTTATAACGTTATATAGTATTGCCTTATAACGTATAACGTTATATAGTATTACGCTATAACGTATAACGTTATATGGTATTATGTTATAACGTATAACGTAATATGGTATTACGTGATAACGTATAACGTTATATGGTACTACGTTATAATGTATAACGTTATATGGTAATACGTTATAACGAATAACGTTATATGGAATTACATTATAACGTAGAACGTTATATAGTATTACGTTATAACGTAAAACGTTATATATGATTGCGTTATAACGTATAACGTTATATAATAACTCCTTATATATAGTATTACGTTATAACTGATAACGTTGTATGGTATTATGTTATAACCTATAATGTTATATTGTATTACGTTATAACGTGTAACGTTATATACTACCACATAATAACGTATAACGTTATATAGTGTTACGATATAACGTATAACGTTATATGGTATTATGTTATAGCGTAGAACGTGAAATACTACCACCTTAAAACGTATAACGTTATATAGTATTACCTTATAACGTATAACGTTATATGCTATTTCCATGTAACGTATATAGTTATATGGTAGGACGTTATAACGTATAAAGTTATATGGTCGTACGTTATAACTTATAACGTTATATAGTATTACCTTATACCGTATAACGTTATATACTATCACCTTATAACGTATAACGATATATACTACCACCTTATATCGTATAACGTTATATAGTATTACGTTATAATGTATAACGTTATATAATATTTCCAAGTAACGTATAACGTTATATGGTATTACGTTATAACGCATAACGTTGTATACTAATACCTTATAACGTGTAACGTTGTAAACTGCTACCTTATTATGTATAACGTTATATAGTATTACGGTATAAGGTATAACGATATATACTATTTCCATGTAACGTATAACGTTATATACTACTTCCATGTAACGTATAACGTTATATGGTATTACGTCATAACGTAAACGTTATATACTACTACCTTATAACGTATAACGTTGTATACTGCTACCTCATAACGTATAACGTTATAGGGTATTACGGTATCACGTATAACGTTATATACTATTTCCATGTAACGTATAACGTTATATGGTGCTACGTTATAATGTATAACGTTATATGGTATTACGTGATAACGAATAACGTTATATGGTATTACGTTATAACGTAGAACGTTATATAGTATTACGTTATAACGTATAACGTTATATGGCATTGCGTTATAACGTATAACGTTATATAATAACTCCTTATAACGTACAACGTTATATAGTATTACGTTATAACTTATAACGTTGTATGGTATTATGTTATAACCTATAACCTTATATTGTATTACGTTATAACGTGTAACGTTATATACTACCACATTATATCGTATAACGTTATATAGTATTACGCTGTAACGTATAACGTTATATGGTATTATGTTATAACGTATAACGTAATATGGTATTACGTGATAACGTATAACGTTATATGGTATTACGTTATAACGTGTAACGTTATATACTGCCACCTTATAACGGAGAACGTTGTATAGTATTACGTTATAACGTATAACGTTATATACTACTTCCATGTAACGTATAACGTTATATGGTATTACGTCATAACGTAAACGTTATATACTACTACCTTATAACGTATAACGTTTTATACTGCTACCTCATCACGTATAATGTTATAGGGTATTACGGTATCACGTATAACGTTATATACTATTTCCATGTAACGTGTAACGTTATATACTATTTCCATGTAACGTATACCGTTATATGGTATTACGTTATAACGTATAACGTTACATGGTAGTACGTTATAACTTATAACGTTATATAGTATTGCCTTATAACGTATAACGTTATATAGTATTACGGTATATCGTATAACGTTAAATACTATTTCCATGTAACGTATAACGTTATATGGTAGGACGATATAACGTATAACGTTATATGGTATTGCGTGATAACATATAACGTATAATACTGCCACCTGATAACGGAGAACGTTGTATAGTATTACGTTATAACGTATAACGTTATATAGTATTACGTTATAACTTATAACGTTGTATGGTATTATGTTATAACCTATAGCGTTATATTGTATTACGTTAAAACGTGTAACGTTATATACTGCCACCTTATAACGTATAACGTTATATAGTATTACGTTATAACGTATAACGTTATGTGGTATTATGTTAGAACGTATAACGTTGTATAGTATTACGTTATAACGTATAACGTTATATACTACTTCCATGTAACGTATAACGTTATATGGTATTGCGTCATAACGTAAACGTTATATACTACTACCTTATAACGTACAACGTTGTATACTGCTACCTCATAACGTATAATGTTATAGGGTATTACGGTATCACGTATAACGTTATATACTATTTCAATGTAACGTGTAACGTTATATACTATTTCCATGTAACGTATACCGTTATATGGTATTACGTTATATAGTGTAACGTTACATGGTAGTACGTTATAACTTATAACGTTATATAGTATTGCCTTATAACGTATAACGTTATATAGTATTACGGTATAACGTCTAACGATAAATACTATTTCCATGTAACGTATAACGTTATATGGTAGGACGTTATACCGTATAACGTTATTTGGTATTACGTTATAACGCATAACGTTATATGGTATTACGTTATAACTTATAACGTTATATAGTATTAGGTTATAACGTATAACGTTATATAGTATTGCGTCATAACGTGTAACGTTATATACTACCACCTTATAACGTATAACGCTATATAGTATTACGTTATAACGTATAACGTTATATAGTATTACATTATAACGTATAACGTTATATATTATTGCGTCATAACGTGTAACGTTATATTCTACCACCTTATAACGTATAACGCTATATAGTATTACGCTAAAACGTATAACGTTATATACTAATATCTTATAACGTGTAACGTTGTATACTGCTACCTTATAACGTATAACGTTATATAGTATTACGATATAACGTATAACGTTATATACTATTTCCATGTAACGTATTACGTTATATACTATTTCCATGTAACGTATAACGTTATAAGGTACTACGTTATAACGTACAACGTTATATGGTATTACGTTATAACGCATAACGTTATATACTAATACCTTATAACCTGTAACGTTGTATACTGCTACCTTATAACGTATAACGTTATATGGTATTACGTTATAACGTATAACGTTAAATGGCATTGCGTTATAACGTATAACGTTATATAATACCACCTTATATCGTATAACGTTATATAGTATTACGTTATAACGTATAACGTTATGTGGTATTATGTTATGAGGTATAACGTTATATGGTGTCATGTTAGAACGTATAACGTTATATGGTATTATGTTATGACGTATAACGTTATATGGTATTATGTTATAACGTACAACGTTATATGGTATTATGTTAGAACGTATAACGTTATATGGTATTACGTCATAACGTATATCGTTATATGGTATTACGTTATGACGTACAACGTTATATGGTATTTTGTTATGACGTATAACGTTATATGGTATTATGTTATAACGTACAACGTTATATGGTATTACGTTATAACGTGTAACGTTATATACTGCCACCTTATAACGTATAACGTTGTATAGTATTACGTTATAACGCATAACGTTATATACTACTTCCATGTAACGTATAACGTTATATGGTATTACGTCATAACGTAAACGTTATATACTACTAGCTTATAACGTATAACGTTGTATACTGCTACCTCATAACGTATAACGTTATAGGGTATTACGGTATCACGTATAACGTTATATACTATTTCCATGTCACGTGTAACGTTATATACTATTTCCATGTAACGTATACCGTTATATGGTATTACGCAATAACGTATAACGTTACATGGTAGTACGTTATAACTTATAACGTTATATGGTATTGCGTTATAACGTATAACGTTATATGGTATTGCGTTATAACGTATAACGTTATATACTACTACCTCATAACGTATAACGTTGTATAGTATTACGCTATAACGTGCAACGTTATATACTATTTCAATGTAACGTATAACGTTATATGGTATTACGTTATAACGCATAACGTTATATACTACTACCTTATAACGTATAACGTTGTTTACCGCTACCTTATAACGTATAACGTTATATAGTATTACGGTATAACGTATAACGTTATATGGTATTATGTTATGACGTGTAACGTTATATGGTATTATGTTAGAACGTATAACGTTATATGGTATTATGTTATAACGTGTAACGTTATATACTGTTACCTGATAATGTATAACTTTATATAGTATTACGTTATGACGTATAACGTTATATGGTATTATGTTAGAACGTACCACGTTATGTGGTATTACGTTATAGCGTAGAACGTGAAATACTACCACCTTATAACGTATAACGTTATATACTATTTCCATGTAACGTATAACGTTATATGGTATTACGTCATAACGTATATCGTTATATGGTATTACATTATGACGTATAACGTTATATGATATTATGTTATGACGTATAACGGTATATGGTATTATGTTATAACGTACAACGTTATATGGTATTACGTTATAACGTGTAACGTTATATAGTATTACGTTATGACGTATAACGTTATATGGTATTATGTTAGAACGTACCACGTTATGTGGTATTACGTTATAGCGTAGAACGTGAAATACTACCACCTTATAACGTATAACGTTATATACTATTTCCATGTAACGTATAACGTTATATGGTATTACGTCATAACGTATATCGTTATATGGTATTACATTATGACGTATAACGTTATATGATATTATGTTATGACGTATAACGGTATATGGTATTATGTTATAACGTACAACGTTATATGGTATTACGTTATAATGTGTAACGTTATATACTGCCACCTTATAACGTATAACGTTGTATAGTATTACGTTATAACGTATAACGTTATATACTACTTCCATGTAGCGTATAACGTTATGTGGTATTACGTCATAACGTAAACGTTGTATACTACTACCTTATAACGTATAACGTTGTATACTGCTACCTCATAACGTATAACGTTATAGGGTATTACTGTATCACGTATAACGTTATATACTATTTCCATGTAACGTGTAACGTTATATACTATTTCCATGTAACGTATACCGTTATATGGTATTACGTCATAACGTATAACGTTACATGGTAGTACGTTATAACTTATAACGTTATATAGTATTGCCTTCTAACGTATAACGTTATATAGTATTACGGTATAACGTCTAACGATAAATACTATTTCCATGTAACGTATAACGTTATATGGTAGGGCGTTATACCGTATAACGTTATATGGTATTGCGTTATAACGTATAACGTTATATGGTATTACGGTAAAACGTATAACGTTGAATACTATTTCCATGTAACGTATAACGTTATATGGTAGGACGATATAACGTATAACGTTATATGGTATTGCGTTATAACGTATAACGTTATATGGTATTGCGTTATAATGTATAACGTTATATAGTATTACGGTATAACGTCTAACGATAAATACTATTTCCATGTAACGTATAACGTTATATGGTAGGGCGTTAAACCGTATAACGTTATATGGTATTGCGTTATAACGTATAACGTTGTATAGTATTACGCTATAACGTATAACGTTATATACTATTTCCCTGTAACGTATAACGCTATATGGTATTACGTTATAACGCATAACGTTATATACTACTACCTTATAACGTATAACGATGTTTACCGCTACCTTATAACGTATAACGTTATATAGTATTACGGTATAACGTATAACGTTATATACTATTTCCATGTAACGTATAACGTTATATACTATTTCCATGTAACGTATAACGTTATATGGTACTACGTTATAATGTAGAACGTTATATGGTATTACGTTATAACGTATAACGTTATATATGATTGCGTTATAACGTATAACGTTATATAATAACTCCTTATAGCGTATAACGTTATATAGTATTACGCTATAACGTATAACGTTATATGGTATTATGTTATAGCGTAGAACGTGAAATACTACCACCTTATAACGTATAACGTTATATAGTATTACCTTATAACGTATAACGTTATGCACTATCACCTTATAACGTATAACGTTATATACTACCACCTTATATCGTATAACGTTATATAGTATTACGTTATAACGTATAACGTTATGTGGTATTATGTTATGACGTATAACGTTGTATGGTATTATGTTAGAACGTATAACGTTATATGGTATTATGTTATAACTTATAACGTTATATACTACCACCTTATAACGAATAACGCTATATAGTATTACGTTAGAACGTATAACGTTATATAGTATTACATTATAACGTATAACGTTATATAGTATTGCGTCATAACGTGTAACGTTATATTCTACCACCTTATAACGTATAACGCTATATGGTATTACGTTATAACGTATAACGTTATATGGTATAATGTTATGACGTATAACGTTATATAGTATTACGTTATAATGTATAACGTTATATACTACTGCCTTATAACGTAGAACGCTATATAGTATTACGTTATAACGTATAACGTTATATAGTATTACGGTATAACGTCTAACGATAAATACTATTTCCATGTAACGTATAACATTATATGGTAGGACGTTATACCGTATAACGTTGTATGGTATTATGTTATAACCTATAACGTTATATTGTATTACGTTATAACGTGTAGCGTTATATACTGCCACCTTATAACGTATAACGTTATATAGTATTGCGTTATAACGTATAACGTTATATGGTTTTATGTTATGACGTATAACGTTATATGGTATTATGTTATGACGTATAACGTTATATGGTATTATGTTATAACGTGTAACGTTATATACTGCCACCTTATAACGTATAACGTTATATAGTATTGCGTTATAACGTATAACGTTATATGGTTTTATGTTATGACGTATAACGTTATATGGTATTATGTTAGAACGTATAACGTTATATGGTGTTACGTTATAACGTGTAACGTTATATACTGCCACCTTATAACATATAACGTTGCATAGTATTACGTTATAACGTATAACGTTATATACTATTCCCATGTAACGTATAACGTTATATAGTATTACGTTATAACGTATAACGTTATATAGTATTACGGTATAACGTCTAACGATAAATACTATTTCCATGTAACGTATAACATTATATGGTAGGACGTTATACCGTATAACGTTGTATGGTATTATGTTATAACCTATAACGTTATATTGTATTACGTTATAACGTGTAGCGTTATATACTGCCACCTTATAACGTATAACGTTATATAGTATTGCGTTATAACGTATAACGTTATATGGTTTTATGTTATGACGTATAACGTTATATGGTATTATGTTATGACGTATAACGTTATATGGTATTATGTTATAACGTGTAACGTTATATACTGCCACCTTATAACGTATAACGTTATTTGGTATTATGTTGTGACGTATAACGTTATATGGTATTATGTTATAACGTACAACGTTATATGGTATTATGTTAGAACGTATAACGTTATATGGTGTTACGTTATAACGTGTAACGTTATATACTGCCACCTTATAACATATAACGTTGCATAGTATTACGTTATAACGTATAACGTTATATACTATTCCCATGTAACGTATAACGTTATATAGTATTACGTTATATCGTATAACGTAATATGGTATTATGTTACAACGTATTACTGTATATACTACTACCCTATAACGTATAACGATATGTAGTATTACGTTATAATGTATAACGTTTTATACTACTGCCTTATAACGTATAACATTGTATAGTATTACGGTATAACGTATAACGTTATATGCTATTTCCATGTAACGTATAACGTTATATACTATTTCCATGTAACGTATAACGTTATATAGTACTAGGTTATAATGTATAACGTTATATGGTAGTACGTTATATCTTATAACGTTATATAGTATTGCCTTATATCGTATAACGTTGTATAGTATTACGGCATAACGTCTAACGATAAATACTATTTCCATGTAACGTATAACGTTATATGGTAGGACGTTATACCGTATTACGTTGTATGGTATTATGTTATAACCTATAACGTTATATTGTATTACGTTATAACGTGTAGCGTTATTTACTGCCACCTTATAACGTATAACGTTATATAGTATTGCGTTATAACGTATAACGTTATATGGTTTTATGTTATGACGTATAACGTTATATGGTATTATGTTATGACGTATAACGTTATATGGTATTATGTTATAACGTGTATCGTTATATACTGTTACCTAATAACGTATAACTTTATATAGTATTACGTTATGACGTATAACGTTATATGGTATTATGTTAGAACGTATAACGTTATATGGTATTACGTTATAACGTGTAACGTTATATACCGCCACCTTATAACGTATAACGTTATTTGGTATTATGTTGTGACGTATAACGTTATATGGTATTATGTTATAACGTACAACGTTATATGGTATTATGTTAGAACGTATAACGTTATATGGTGTTACGTTATAACGTGTAACGTTATATACTGCCACCTTATAACGTATAACGTTATTTGGTATTATGTTGTGACGTATAACGTTATATACTATTCCCATGTAACGTATAACGTTATATAGTATTACGTTATATCGTATAACGTAATATGGTATTATGTTACAACGTATTACTTTATATACTACTGCCCTATAACGTATAACGATATGTAGTATTACGTTATAATGTATAACGTTTTATACTACTGCCTTATAACGTATAACATTGTATAGTATTACGGTATAACGTATAACGTTATATGCTATTTCCATGTAACGTATAACGTTATATACTATTTCCATGTAACGTATAACGTTATATAGTACTAGGTTATAATGTATAACGTTATATGGTAGTACGTTATATCTTATAACGTTATATAGTATTGCCTTATATCGTATAACGTTGTATAGTATTACGGCATAACGTCTAACGATAAATACTATTTCCATGTAACGTATAACGTTATATGGTAGGTCGTGATACCGTATTACGTTGTATGGTATTATGTTATAACCTATAACGTTATATTGTATTACGTTATAACGTGTAGCGTTATATACTGCCACCTTATAACGTATAACGTTATATAGTATTGCGTTATAACGTATAACGTTATATGGTTTTATGTTATGACGTATAACGTTATATGGTATTATGTTATGACGTATAACGTTATATGGTATTATGTTATAACGTGTATCGTTATATACTGTTACCTAATAACGTATAACTTTATATAGTATTACGTTATGACGTATAACGTTATATGGTATTATGTTAGAACGTATAACGTTATATGGTATTACGTTATAACGTGTAACGTTATATACTGCCACCTTATAACGTATAACGTTATTTGGTATTATGTTGTGACGTATAACGTTATATGGTAATATGTTATAACGTACAACGTTATATGGTATTATGTTAGAACGTATAACGTTATATGGTGTTACGTTATAACGTGTAACGTTATATACTGCCACCTTATAACATATAACGTTGCATAGTATTACGTTATAACGTATAACGTTATATACAATTTCCATGTAACGTATAACGTTATATGGTGTTACGTCATAACGTATATCGTTATATGGTATTACGTTATGACGTATAACGTTATATGGTATTATGTTATGACGTATAACGTTATATCGTATTATGTTATAACGTACAACGTTATATGGTATTATGTAGGAACGTATAACGTTATATGGTGTTACGTTATAACGTGTACCGTTATATACTGCCACCTTATAACATATAACGTTGCATAGTATTACGTTATAACGTATAACGTTATATACTATTCCCATGTAACGTATAACGTTATATAGTATTACGTTATATCGTATAACGTAATATGGTATTATGTTACAACGTATTACTTTATATACTACTACCCTATAACGTATAACGTTATGTATTATTACGTTATAACGTATAACGTTTTATACTACTGCCGTATAACGTATAACATTGTATAGTATTACGGTATAACGTATAACGTTATATGCTATTTCCATGTAACGTATAACGTTATATACTATTTCCATGTAACGTATAACGTTATATGGTACTACGTTATAATGTATAACGTTATATGGTATTATGTTATAACGAATAACCTTATATGGTATTACGTTATAACGTAGAACGTTATATAGTATTATGTTATAACGTATAACGTTACATGGTAGTACGTTATAACTTATAACGTTATATAGTATTGCCTTATAACGTATAACGTTATATAGTATTACGGCATAACGTCTAACGATAAATACTATTTCCATGTAACGTATAACGTTATATGGTAGGACGTTATACCGTATAACGTTGTATGGTATTATGTTATAACCTATAACGTTATATTGTATTACGTTATAACGTGTAACGTTATATACTACCACATTATAACGTATAACGTTATATAGTATTACGCTAAAACGTATAACGTTATATGGTATTATGTTATAGCGTAGAACGTGAAATACTAACACCTTATAACGTATAACGTTATATAGTATTACCTTATAACGTATAACGTTATATACTATTTCTATGTAACGTATATAGTTATATGGTAGGACGTTATAACTTATATCGTTATATAGTATTACCTTATATCGTATAACGTTATGTAGTATTACGTTATAACGTATAACGTTATGTGGAATTATGTTATGACGTATAACGTTATATGGTATTATGTTAGAACGTATAACGTTATATGGTATTATGTTATATCGTGTAATGTTATATACTGTTACCTAATAACGTATAACTTTATATAGTATTACGTTATGACGTATAACGTTATATGGTATTATGTTAGAACGTATAACGTTATATGGTATTACGTTATAACGAGTAACGTTATATACTGCCACCTTATAACGTATAACGTGATATAGTATTACGTTATAACGTATAACGTTATGTGGAATTATGTTATGACGTATAACGTTATATGGTATTATGTTAGAACGTATAACGTTATATGGTATTATGTTATAACGTACAACGTTATATGGTATTATGTTAGAACGTATAACGTTATATGGTGTTACGTTATAACGTGTAACGTTATATACTGCCACCTTATAACATATAACGTTGCATAGTATTACGTTATAACGTATAACGTTATATACAATTTCCATGTAACGTATAACGTTATATGGTGTTACGTCATAACGTATATCGTTATATGGTATTACGTTATGACGTATAACGTTATATGGTATTATGTTATGACGTATAACGTTATATGGTATTATGTTATAACGAACAACGTTATATGGTATTATGTTAGAACGTATAACGTTATATGGTGTTACGTTATAACGTGTACCGTTATATACTGCCACCTTATAACATATAACGTTGCATAGTATTACGTTATAACGTATAACGTTATATACTATTCCCATGTAACGTATAACGTTATATAGTATTACGTTATATCGTATAACGTAATATGGTATTATGTTACAACGTATTACTTTATATACTACTACCCTATAACGTATAACGTTATGTATTATTACGTTATAACGTATAACGTTTTATACTACTGCCTTATAACGTATAACATTCTATAGTATTACGGTATAACGTATAACGTTATATGCTATTTCCATGTAACGTATAACGTTATATACTATTTCCATGTAACGTATAACGTTATATGGTACTACGTTATAATGTATAACGTTATATGGTATTATGTTATAACGAATAACCTTATATGGTATTACGGTGTAACGTAGAACGTTATATAGTATTATGTTATAACGTATAACGTTACATGGTAGTACGTTATAACTTATAACGTTATATAGTATTGCCTTATAACGTATAACGTTATATAGTATTACGGCATAACGTCTAACGATAAATACTATTTCCATGTAACGTATAACGTTATATGGTAGGACGTTATACCGTATAACGTTGTATGGTATTATGATATAACCTATAACGTTATATTGTATTACGTTATAACGTGTAACGTTATATACTACCACATTATAACGTATAACGTTATATAGTATTACGCTAAAACGTATAACGTTATATGGTATTGTGTTATAGCGTAGAACGTGAAATACTAACACCTTATAACATATAACGTTATATAGTATTACCTCATAACGTATAACGTTATATACTATTTCTATGTAACGTATATAGTTATATGGTAGGACGTTATAACTTATATCGTTATATAGTATTACCTTATATCGTATAACGTTATGTAGTATTACGTTATAAAGGATAACGTTATGTGGAATTATGTTATGACGTATAACGTTATATGGTATTATGTTAGACCGTATAACGTTATATGGTATTATGTTATAACGTGTAACGTTATATACTGTTACCTAATAACGTATAACTTTATATAGTATTACGTTATGACGTATAACGTTATATGGTATTATGTTAGAACGTATAACGTTATATGGTATTACGTTATAACGAGTAACGTTATATACTGCCACCTTGTAACGTATAACGTTATATAGTATTACGTTATAACGTATAACGTTATGTGGAATTATGTTATGACGTATAACGTTATATGGTATTATGTTAGAACGTATAACGTTATATGGTATTACGTTATAACGTGTAACGTTATATACTGCCACCTTATAACGTATAACGTTATATAGTATTACGTCATAACGTATAACGTTATATGGTATTATGTTATGACGTATAACGTTATATGGTATTATGTTACGACGTATAACGTTAAATGGTATTATGTTATAACGTGTAACGTTATATACTGTTACCTAATAACGTATAACTTTATATAGTATTACGTTATGACGTATAACGTTATATTGTATTATGTTAGAACGTATAACGTTATATGGTATTATGTTATAACGTGTAACGTTATATACTGCCACCTTATAACGTATAACGTTATATAGTGTTACGTTATAACGTATAACGTTATATACTATTTCCATGTAACGTATAACGTTATATGGTATTACGTTATAACGCATAACGTTATATACTACTACCTTATAACGTATAACGTTTTTTACTGCTTCCTTATAACGTATAACGTTATATAGTATTACGCTATAACGTATAACGTTATACAGCATTGCGTTATAACGTATAACGTTATATAATAACTCCTTATAACGTATAACGTTATATAGTATTACGTTATAACTTATAACGTTGTATGGTATTATGTTATACCCTATAACGTTATATTGTATTACGTTATAACGTGTAACGTTATGTACCACCACATTATAAGGTATAACGTTATATAGTATTACGCTATAACGTATAACGTTATATGGTATTATGTTATAACGTATAACGATATATGGTTGTCCGTTATAACTTATAACGTTATATAGTATTACCTTATAACGTATAACGTCATATACAATCACCTTATAACGTATAACGTTATATACTACCACCTTATATCGTATAACGTTATATAGTATTACGCTATAACGTATAACGTTATATGGTATTATGTTATAACGTATAACGTTATGTGGTATTATGTTATGACGTATAACGTTATATGGTATTACGTTATAACGTGTAACGTTATATACTGCCACCTTATAACGTATAACGTTATATAGTATTATGTTATGACGTATAACGTTATATGGTATTACGTTATAACGTGTAACGTTATATACTGCCACCTTATAACGTATAACGTTATATAGTATTACGTTATAACGTATAACGTTATATGGTATTATGTTATGACGTATAACGTTATATGGTATTATGCTATGACGTGTAACGTTATATGGTATTATGTTAGAACATATAACGTTATATGGTATTACGTTATAACGTGTAACGTTATATACTGCCACCTTATAACGTATAACGTTATATGGTATTACGTTATGACGTATAACGTTATGTGGTATTATGTAATGACGTATAACGTTATATGGTATTATGTTATAACGTACAACGTTATATGGTATTACGTTATAACGTGTAACGATATATACTGCCACCTTATAACGTATAACGTTGTATAGTATTACGTTATAACGTATAACGTTATATACTACTTCCATGTAACGTATAACGTTATGTGGTATTACGGCATAACGTAAACGTTATATACTACTACCTTATAACGTATAACGTTGTGTACTGCTACCTCATAAAGTATAACGTTATAGGGTATTACGGTATCACGTATAACGTTATATACTATTTCCATGTAACATATAACGTTATATACTATTTCTATGTAACGTATAACGTTATATGGTACTCCGTTATAATGTATAGCGTTATATGGTATTACGTGATAACGAATAACGTTATATGGTACTACGTTATAACGTAGAACGTTATATAGTATTACGTTATAACGTATAACGTTATATAGCATTGCGTTATAACGTATAACGTTATATAATAACTCCTTATGACGTATAACGTTATATAGTGTTACGTTATAACTTATAACGTTGTATGGTATTATGTTATAACCTATAACGTTATATTGTATTACGTTATAACGTGTAACGTTATATACTACCACATTATAACGTATAACGTTATATAGTATTACGCTATAACGTATAACGTTATGTGGTATTATGTTATGACGTATAACGTTATATGGTATTATGTTACATCGTATAACGTTATATGGTATTACGTTATAGCGTAGAACGTGAAACACTACCACCTTATAACGTATAACGTTATATAGTGTTACGTTATAACTTATAACGTTGTATGGTATTATGTTATAACCTATAACGTTATATTGTATTACGTTATAACGTGTAACGTTATATACTACCACATTATAACGTATAACGTTATATAGTATTACGCTATAACGTATAACGTTATATGGTATTATGTTATAACGTATAACGTTATATGGTATTACGTAATAACGTATAACGTTATATGGTATTACGTTATAACGTACCACGTTATGTGGTATTACGTTATAGCGTAGAACGTGAAATACTACCACCTTATAACGTATAACGTTATATAGTATTACCTTATAACGTATAACGTTATATACTATTTCCATGTAACGTATATAGTTATATGGTAGGACGTTAGCACGTATAACGTTATATGGTTGTACGTTATAACTTATAACGTTATATACTATCACCTTATAACGTATAACGTTATATACTACCACCTTATATCGTATAACGTTATATAGTATTACGACATAACGTATAACGTTATGTGGTATTATGTTATGACGTATAACGTTATATGGCATTATGTTAGATCGTATAACGTTATATGGTATTACGTTATAACGAGTAACGTTATATACTGCCACCTTATAACGTATAACGTTATATAGTATTACGTTATAACGTATAACGTTATGTGGAATTATGTTATGACGTATAACGTTATATGGTATTATGTTATAACGTGTAACGTTATATACTGCCACCTTATAACATATAACGTTGCATAGTGTTATGTTATAACGTATAACGTTATATACTATTTCCATGTAACGTATAACGTTATATGGTATTACGTCATAACGTATATCGTTATATGGTATTACATTATGACGTATAACGTTATATGGTATTATGTTATGACGTATAACGTTATATGGTATCATGTTATAACGTACAACGTTATATGGTATTATGTTATAACGTGTAACGTTCTATACTGCCACCTTATAACATATAACGTTGCATAGTATTATGTTATAACGTATAACGTTATATACTATTTCCATGTAACGTATAACGTTATATGGTATTACGTCATAACGTAAACGTTATATACTACTACCTTATAACGTATAACGTTGTATACTGCTACCTCATAACGTATAACGTTATAGGGTATTACGGTATCACGTATAACGTTATATACTATTTCCATGTAACGTGTAACGTTATATACTATTTCCATGTAACGTATACCGTTATATGGTATTACGTTATAACGTATAATGTTACATGGTAGTACGTTATAACTTATAACGTTATATAGTATTGCCTTCTAACGTATAACGTTATATAGTATTACGGTATAACGTCTAACGATAAATACTATTTCCATGTAACGTATAACGTTACATGGTAGGGCGTTATACCGTATAACGTTATATGGTATTGCGTTATAACGTATAACGTTATATGGTATTACGGTATAACGTATAACGTTAAATACTATTTCCATGTAACGTATAACGTTATATGGTAGGACGATATAACGTATAACGTTATATGGTTGTACGTTATAACTTATAACGTTATATGGTATTGCGTTATAACGTATAACGTTATATGGTATTGCGTTATAACGTATAACGTTATTTACTACTACCTTATAACGTATAACGTTGTATAGTATTACGCTATAACGTATAACGTTATATACTATTTCCATGTAACGTATAACGCTATATGGTATTACGTTATAACGCATAACGTAATATACTACTACCTTATAACGTATAACGTTGTTTACCGCTACCTTATAACGTATAACGTTATATAGTATTACGGTATAACGTATAACGTTATATACTATTTCCATGTAACGTATAACGTTATATACTATTTCCATGTAACGTATAACGTTATATGGTACTACGTTATAATGTAGAACGTTATATGGTATTACGTTATAACGAATAACGTTATATGGTACTACGTTATAACGTAGAACGTTATATAGTATTACGTTATAATGTATAACGTTATATTCCACTACCTTGTTACGTATAACGTTGTAAAGTATTACGCTATAACGTATAACGTTATATACAATTTCCATGTAACGTATAACGTTATATGGTATTACGCTATAACGCATAACGATATATACTACTACCTTATAACGTATAACGTTCTTTACTGCTACCTCATAACGTATAACGTTATATAGTATTACGCTATAACGTATACCGTTATACAGCATTGCGTTATAACGTATAACGTTATATAATAACTCCTTATAACGTATAACGTTATATAGTATTACGTTATAACTTATAACGTTGTATGGTATTATGTTATACCCTATAACGTTATATTGTATTACGTTATAACGCATAACGTTATATGCAATCACCTTATAACGTATAACGTTATATACTACCACCTTATATCGTATAACGTTATATAGTATTACGTTATAACGTATAACGTTATGTGGTATTATGTTATGACGTATAACGTTATATGGTATTATGTTATAACGTATAACGTTATATGGTATTATGTTATAACGTGTAACGTTATATACTGTTACCTAATAACGTATAACTTTATATAGTATTACGTTATGACGTATAACGTTATATGGTATTATGTTAGAACGCATAACGTTATATGGTATTACGTTATAACGTGTAACGTTATATGGTATTATGTTAGAACATATAACGTTATATGGTATTACGTTATAACGTGTAACGTTATATACTGCAACCTTATAACGTATAACGTTATATGGTATTACGTTATGACGTATAACGTTATGTGGTATTATGTTATGACGTATAACGTTATATGGTATTATGTTATAACGTATAACGTTATATGGTATTATGTTATAACGTGTAACGTTATATACTGTTACCTAATAACGTATAACTTTATATAGTATTACGTTATGACGTATAACGTTATATGGTATTATGTTAGAACGCATAACGTTATATGGTATTACGTTATAACGTGTAACGTTATATGGTATTATGTTAGAACATATAACGTTATATGGTATTACGTTATGACGTATAACGTTATGTGGTATTATGTTATAACGTATAACGTTATATGGTATTACGTTAAAACGTGTAACGTTATATACTACCACATTATAACGTATGACGTTATATAGTATTACGCTATAACGTATAACGTTATATACTACTTCCATGTAACGTATAACGTTATATGGTATTACGGCATAACGTAAACGTTATATACTACTACCTTATAACGTATAACGTTGTATACTGCTACCTCATAACGTATAACGTTATAGGGTATTACGGTATCACGTATAACGTTATATACTATTTCCATGTAACATATAACGTTATATACTGTTTCTGTGTAACGTATAACGTTGTATGGTACTACGTTATAATGTATAACGTTATATGGTATTACGTGATAACGAATAACGTTATATGGTACTACGTTATAACGTAGAACGTTATATAGTATTACGTTATAACGTATAACGTTATATAGCATTGCGTTATAACGTATAACGTTATATAATAACTCCTTATGACGTATAACGTTATATAGTATTACGTTATAACTTATAACGTTGTATGGTATTATGTTATAACCTATAACGCTATATTGTATTACGTTATAACGTGTAACGTTATATGGTATTATGTTATAACGTATAACGTTATATGGTATTACGTGATAACGTATAACGTTATATGGTATTACGTTATAACGTACCACGTTATGTGGTATTACGTTATAGCGTAGAACGTGAAATACTACCACCTTATAACGTATAACGTTATATGGTATTACGTTATGACGTGTAACGTTATATACTGCCACCTTATAACGTATAACGTTATATAGTATTACGTTATAACGTATAACGTTATATGGAATTATGTTATGACGTATAACGTTATATGGTATTATGTTATGACGTATAACGTTATATGGTATTATGTTAGAACATATAACGTTATATGGTATTACGTTATAACGTGTAACGTTATATACTGCCACCTTATAACGTATAACGTTATATGGTATTACGTTATGACGTATAACGTTATATGGTATTATGTTATGACGTATAACGTTATATGGTATTATGTTATAACGTACAACGTTATATGATATTACGTTATAACGTGTAACGTTATATACTGCCACCCTATAACGTATAACGTTGTATAGTATTACGTTATAACGTATAACGTTATATACTACTTCCATGTAACGTATAACGTTATATGGTATTACGGCATAACGTAAACGTTATATATTACTACCTTATAACGCATAACGTTGTATACTGCTACCTCATAACGTATAACGTTATAGGGTATTACGGTATCACGTATAACGTTATATACTATTTCCATGTGACGTATAACGTTATATACTATTTCCATGTAACGTGTAACGTTATATGGTACTACGTTATAATGTATAACGTTATATGGTATTACGTGATAACGAATAACGTTATATGGTATTACGTTAAAACGTATAACGTTATATGGTATTACGTGATAACGAATAACGTTATCTGGTATTACGTTATAACGTAGAACGTTATATAGTATTACGTTATAATGTATAACGTTATATACTACTACCTTGTTACGTATAACGTTGTAAAGTATTACGCTATAACGTATAACGTTATATACTATTTCCATATAACGTATAACGTTATATGGTATTACGTTATAACGCATAACGTTATATGGTATTACGTTATAACGCATAACGTTATATACTACTACCTTATAACGTATAACGTTGTTTACTGCTACCTTATAACGTATAACGTTATATAGTATTACGCTATAACGTAGAACGTTATACAGCATTGCGTTATAACGTATAACGTTATATAATAACTCCTTATAACGTATAACGTTATATAGTATTACGTTATAACTTATAACGTTGTATGGTATTATGTTATACCCTATAACGTTATATTGTATTACGTTATAACGTGTAACGTTATATACTACAACATTATGAGATATAACGTTATATAGTATTGCGCTATAACGTATAACGTTATATGGTATTATTTTATAACGTATAACGTTATATGGTATTACGTGATAACGTATAACATTATATGGTATTACGTTATAACGTACAACGTTATGTGGTATTACGTTATAGCGTAGAACGTGAAATACTACCACCTAATAACGTATAACGTTATATAGTATTAACTTATAACTTATAACGTTATATACTATTTCCATGTAACGTATATAGTTATATGGTAGGACGTTATAACGTATAACGTTATATGGTTGTCCGTTATAACTTATAATGTTATATAGTATTACCTTATAACGTATAACGTTATATACAATCACCTTATAACGTATAACGTTATATACTACCACCTTATATCGTATAACGTTATATAGTATTACGTTATAACGTATAACGTTATGTGGTATTATGTTATGACGTATAACGTTATATGGTATTATGTTAGAACGTATAACGTTATATGGTACTACGTTATAATGTATAACGTTATATGGTATTACGTGATAACGAATAACGTTATATGGTATTATGTTAGAACGTATAACGTTATATGGTATTATGTTATAACGTGTAACGTTATATACTGTTACCTAATAACGTATAACTTTATATAGTATTACGTTATGACGTATAACGTTATATGGTATTATGTTAGAACGTATAACGTTATATGGTATTATGTTATGACGTATAACGTTATATGGTATTATGTTAGAACATATAACGTTATATGGTATTACGTTATAACGTGTAACGTTGTATACTGCCACCTTATAACGTATAACGTTATATGGTATTACGTTATGACGTATAACGTTATGTGGTATTATGTTATGACGTATAACGTTATATGGTATTATGTTATAACGTACAACGTTATATGGTATTACGTTATAACGTGTATCGTTATATACTGCCACCTTATAACGTATAACGTTGTATAGTATTACGTTATAACGTATAACGTTATATACAACTTCCATGTAACGTATAACGTTATATGGTATTACGGCATAACGTAAACGTTATATACTACTACCTTATAACGTATAACGTTGTATACTGCTACCTCATAACGTATAACGTTATAGGGTATTACGGTATCACGTATAACGTTATATACTATTTCCATGTAACATATAACGTTATATGCTATTTCTATGTAACGTATAACGTTATATGGTACTACGTTATAATGTATAACGTTATATGGTATTACGTGATAACGAATAACGTTATATGGTATTACGTTATAACGTAGAACGTTATATAGTATTACGACATAACGTATAACGTTATGTGGTATTATGTTATGACGTATAACGTTATATGGTATTATGTTAGATCGTATAACGTTATATGGTATTATGTTATAACGTGTAACGTTATATACTGTTACCTAATAACGTATAACTTTATATAGTATTACGTTATGACGTATAACGTTATATGGTGTTATGTTAGAACGTGTAACGTTATATACTGCCACCTTATAACGTATAACGTTATATAGTATTACGTTATAACGTATAACGTTATATGGTATTATGTTATGACGTATAACGTTACATGGTATTATGTTATGACGTATAACGATATATGGTATTATGTTAGAACGTGTAACGTTATATGGTATTACGTTATAACGTACCACGTTATGTGGTATTACGTTATAGCGTAGAAAGTGAAATACTACCACCTTATAACGTATAACGTTATATGGTATTACGTCATAACGTATATCGTTATATGGTATTACGTTATGACGTATAACGTTACATGGTATTATGTTATGACGTATAACGTTATATGGTATTATGTTATAACGTACAACGTTATATGGTATTACGTTATAACGTGTAACGTTATATACTGCCACCTTATAACATATAACGTTGCATAGTATTATGTTATAAAGTATAACGTTATATACTACTTCCATGTAACGTATAACGTTATATGGTATTACGTCATAACGTATATCGTTATATGGTATTACGTTATGACGTATAACGTTATATGGTATTGTGTTATGACGTATAACGTTATATGGTATTATGTTATAACGTACAACGTTATATGGTATTACGTTATAACGTGTAGCGTTATATACTGCCACCTTATAACGTATAACGTTGTATAGTATTACGTTATAACGTATAACGTTATATACTACTTCCATGTAACGTATAACGTTATATGGTATTACGTCATAACGTAAACGTTATATACTACTACCTTATAACGTATAACGTTGTATACTGCTACCTCATAACGTATAACGTTATAGGGTATTACGGTATCACGTATAATGTTATATACTATTTCCATGTAACATATAACGTTATATACTATTGCTATGTAACGTATAACGTTATATGGTACTACGTTATAATGTATAACGTTATATGGTATTACGTGATAACGAATAACGTTATATGGTACTACGTTATAACGTAGAACGTTATATAGTATTACGTTATAACGTATAACGTTATATAGCATTGCGTTATAACGTATAACGTTATATAATAACTCCTTATGACGTATAACGTTATATAGTATTACGTTATAACTTATAACGTTGTATGGTATTATGTTATAACGTATAACGTTATATGGTATTACGTGATAATGTATAACGTTATATGGTATTACGTGATAACGTATAACGTTATATGGTATTACGTTATAACGTACCACGTTATGTGGTATTACGTTATAGCGTAGAACGTGAAATACTACCACCTTATAACGTATAACGTTATATGGTATTACGTTATGACGTGTAACGTTATATACTGCCACCTTATAACGTAGAACGTTATATGGTATTATGTTAGAACATATAACGTTATATGGTATTACGTTATAACGTGTAACGTTATATACTGCCACCTTATAACGTATAATGTTATATGGTATTACGTTATGACGTATAACGTTATATGCTATTATGTTATGACGTATAACGTTATATGGTATTATGTTATAACGTACAACGTTATATGATATTACGTTATAACGTGTAACGTTATATACTGCCACCTTATAACGTATAACGTTGTATAGTATTACGTTGTAACGTATAACGTTATATACTACTTCCATGTAACGTATAACGTTATATGGTATTACGGCATAACGTAAACGTTATATACTACTACCTTATAACGTATAACGTTGTATACTGCTACCTCATAACGTATAACGTTATAGGGTATTACGGAATCACGTATAACGTTATATACTATTGCCATGTGACGTATAACGTTATATACTATTTCCATGTAACGTGTAACGTTATATGGTACTACGTTATAATGTATAACGTTATATGGTATTACGTGATAACGAATAACGTTATATGGTATTACGTTAAAACGTATAACGTTATATGGTATTACGTGATAACGAATAACGTTATATGGTATTACGTTATAACGTAGAACGTTATATAGTATTACGTTATAATGTATAACGTTATATACTACTACCTTGTTACGTATAACGTTGTAAAGTATTACGCTATAACGTATAACGTTATATACTATTTCCATATAACGTATAACGTTATATGGTATTACGTTATAACGCATAACGTTATATACTACTGCCTTATAACGTATGACGTTGTTTACTGCTACCTTATAACGTATAACGTTATATAGTATTACGCTATAACGTAGAACGTTATACAGCATTGCGTTATAACGTATAACGTTATATAATAACTCCTTATAACGTATAACGTTATATAGTATTACGTTATAACTTATAACGTTGTATGGTATTATGTTATACCCTATAACGTTATATTGTATTACGTTATAACGTGTAACGTTATATACTACCACATTATAAGATATAACGTTATATAGTATTACGCTATAACGTATAACGTTATATGGTATTATGTTATAACGTATAACGTTATATGGTATTACGTGATAACGTATAACATTATATGGTATTACGTTATAACGTACAACGTTTTGTGGTATTACGTTATAGCGTAGAACGTGAAATACTACCACCTAATAACGTATAACGTTATATAGTATTACCTTATAACTTATAACGTTATATACTATTTCCATGTAACGTATATAGTTATATGGTAGGACGGTATAACGTATAACGTTATATGGTTGTCCGTTATAACGTATAATGTTATATAGTATTACCTTATAACGTATAACGTTATATACAATCACCTTATAACGTATAACGTTATATACTACCACCTTATATCGTATAACGTTATATAGTATTACGTTATAACGTATAACGTTATGTGGTATTATGTAATGACGTATAACGTTATATGGTATTATGTTAGAACGTATAACGTTATATGGTACTACGTTATAATGTATAACGTTATGTGGTATTATGTTATGACGTATAACGTTATATGGTATTATGTTAGAACGTATAACGTTATATGGTATTATGTTATAACGTGTAACGTTATATACTGTTACCTAATAACGTATAACTTTATATAGTATTACGGTATGACGTATAACGTTATATGGTGTTATGTTAGAACGTGTAACGTTATATACTGCCACCTTATAACGTATAACGTTATATAGTATTACGTTATAACGTATAACGTTATATGGTATTATGTTATGACGTATAACGTTACATGGTATTATGTTATGACGTATAACGTTATATGGTATTATGTTATAACGTACAACGTTATATGGTATTACGTTATAACGTGTAACGTTATATACTGCCACCTTATAACATATAACGTTGCATAGTATTATGTTATAACGTATAACGTTATATACTACTTCCATGTAACGTATAACGTTATATGGTATTACGTCATAACGTATAACGTTATATGGTACTACGTTATAATGTATAACGTTATATGGTATTACGTGATAACGAATAACGTTATATGGTATTACGTTATAACGTAGAACGTTATATAGTATTACGACATAACGTATAACGTTATGTGGTATTATGTTATGACGTATAACGTTATATGGTATTATGTTAGATCGTATAACGTTATATGGTATTATGTTATAACGTGTAACGTTATATACTGTTACCTAATAACGTATAACTTTATATAGTATTACGTTATGACGTATAACATTATATGGTGTTATGTTAGAACGTGTAACGTTATATACTGCCACCTAATAACGTATAACGTTATATAGTATTACGTTATAACGTATAACGTTATATGGTATTATGTTATGACGTATAACGTTACATGGTATTATGTTATGACGTATAACGATATATGGTATTATGTTAGAACGTGTAACGTTATATGGTATTACGTTATAACGTGCCACGTTATGTGGTATTACGTTATAGCGTAGAAAGTGAAATACTACCACCTTATAACGTATAACGTTATATGGTATTACGTCATAACGTATATCGTTATATGGTATTACGTTATGACGTATAACGTTACATGGTATTATGTTATGACGTATAACGTTATATGGTATTATGTTATAACGTACAACGTTATATGGTATTACGTTATAACGTGTAACGTTATATACTGCCACCTTATAACATATAACGTTGCATAGTATTATGTTATAAAGTATAACGTTATATACTACTTCCATGTAACGTATAACGTTATATGGTATTACGTCATAACGTATATCGTTATATGGTATTACGTTATGACGTATAACGTTATATGGTATTGTGTTATGACGTATAACGTTATATGGTATTATGTTATAACGTACAACGTTATATGGTATTACGTTGTAACGTGTAGCGTTATATACTGCCACCTTATAACGTATAACGTTGTATAGTATTACGTTATAACGTATAACGTTATATACTACTTCCATGTAACGTATAACGTTATATGGTATTACGTCATAACGTAAACGTTATATACTACTACCTTATAACGTATAACGTTGTATACTGCTACCTCATAACGTATAACGTTATAGGGTATTACGGTATCACGTATAACGTTATATACTATTTCCATGTAACATATAACGTTATATGCTATTTCTATGTAACGTATAACGTTATATGGTACTACGTTATAATGTATAACGTTATATGGTATTACGTGATAACGAATAACGTTATATGGTATTACGTTATAACGTAGAACGTTATATAGTATTAAGACATAACGTATAACGTTATGTGGTATTATGTTATGACGTATAACGTTATATGGTGTTATGTTAGATCGTATAACGTTATATGGTATTATGTTATAACGTGTAACGTTATATACTGTTACCTAATAACGTATAACTTTATATAGTATTACGTTATGACGTATAACGTTATATGGTGTTATGTTAGAACGTGTAACGTTATATACTGCCACCTTATAACGTATAACGTTATATAGTATTACGTTATAACGTATAACGTTATATGGTATTATGTTATGACGTATAACGTTACATGGTATTATGTTATGACGTATAACGTTATATGGTATTATGTTATAACGTACAACGTTATATGGTATTACGTTATAACGTGTAACGTTATATACTGCCACCTTATAACATATAACGTTGCATAGTATTATGCTATAACGTATAACGTTATATACTACTTCCATGTAACGTATAACGTTATATGGTATTACGTCATAACGTATAACGTTATATGGTACTACGTTATAATGTATAACGTTATATGGTATTACGTGATAACGAATAACGTTATATGGTATTACGTTATAACGTAGAACGTTATATAGTATTACGACATAACGTATAACGTTATGTGGTATTATGTTATGACGTATAACGTTATATGGTATTATGTTAGATCGTATAACGTTATATGGTATTATGTTATAACGTGTAACGTTATATACTGTTACCTAATAACGTATAACTTTATATAGTATTACGTTATGACGTATAACGTTATATGGTGTTATGTTAGAACGTGTAACGTTATATACTGCCACCTTATAACGTATAACGTTATATAGTATTACGTTATAACGTATAACGTTATATGGTATTATGTTATGACGTATAACGTTACATGGTATTATGTTATGACGTATAACGATATATGGTATTATGTTAGAACGTGTAACGTTATATGGTATTACGTTATAACGTACCACGTTATGTGGTATTACGTTATAGCGTAGAAAGTGAAATACTACCACCTTATAACGTATAACGTTATATGGTATTACGTCATAACGTATATCGTTATATGGTATTACGTTATGACGTATAACGTTACATGGTATTATGTTATGACGTATAACGTTATATGGTATTATGTTATAACGTACAACGTTATATGGTATTACGTTATAACGTGTAACGTTATATACTGCCACCTTATAACATATAACGTTGCATAGTATTATGTTATAAAGTATAACGTTATATACTACTTCCATGTAACGTATAACGTTATATGGTATTACGTCATAACGTATATCGTTATATGGTATTACGTTATGACGTATAACGTTATATGGTATTGTGTTATGACGTATAACGTTATATGGTATTATGTTATAACGTACAACGTTATATGGTATTACGTTATAACGTGTAGCGTTATATACTGCCACCTTATAACGTATAACGTTGTATAGTATTACGTTATAACGTATAACGTTATATACTACTTCCATGTAACGTATAACGTTATATGGTATTACGTCATAACGTAAACGTTATATACTACTACCTTATAACGTATAACGTTGTATACTGCTACCTCATAACGTATAACGTTATAGGGTATTACGGTATCACGTATAATGTTATATACTATTTCCATGTAACATGTAACGTTATATACTATTGCTATGTAACGTATAACGTTATATGGTACTACGTTATAATGTATAACGTTATATGGTATTACGTGATAACGAATAACGTTATATGGTACTACGTTATAACGTAGAACGTTATATAGCATTACGTTATAACGTAGAACGTTATATAGCATTGCGTTATAACGTATAACGTTATATAATAACTCCTTATGACGTATAACGTTATATAGTATTACGTTATAACTTATAACGTTGTATGGTATTATGTTATAACCTATAACGTTATATTGTATTACGTTATAACGTGTAACGTTATATACTACCACATTATAACGTATAACGTTATATAGCATTACGCTATAACGTATAACGTTATATGGTATTATGTTATAACGTATAACGTTATATGGTATTACGTGATAACGTATAACGTTATATGGTATTACGTTATAACGTACCACGTTATGTGGTATTACGTTATAGCGTAGAACGTGAAATACTACCACCTTATAACGTATAACGTTATATGGTATTACGTTATGACGTGTAACGTTATATACTGCCACCTTATAACGTATAACGTTATATAGTATTACGTTATAACGTATAACGTTATATGGAATTATGTTATGACGTATAACGTTATATGGTATTATGTTATGACGTATAACGTTATATGGTATTATGTTAGAACATATAACGTTATATGGTATTACGTTATAACGTGTAACGTTATATACTGCCACCTTATAACGTATAACGTTATATGGTATTACGTTATGACGTATAACGTTATATGGAATTATGTTATGACGTATAACGTTATATGGTATTATGTTATGACGTATAACGTTATATGGTATTATGTTAGAACATATAACGTTATATGGTATTACGTTATAACGTGTAACGTTATATACTGCCACCTTATAACGTATAACGTTATATGGTATTACGTTATGACGTATAACGTTATATGGTATTATGTTATGACGTATAACGTTATATGGTATTATGTTATAACGTACAACGTTATATGATATTACGTTATAACGTGTAACGTTATATACTGCCACCTTATAACGTATAACGTTGTATAGTATTACGTTGTAACGTATCACGTTATATACTACTTCCATGTAACGTATAACGTTATATGGTATTACGGCATAACGTAAACGTTATATACTACTACCTTATAACGTATAACGTTGTATACTGCTACCTCATAACGTATAACGTTATAGGGTATTACGGAATCACGTATAACGTTATATACTATTGCCATGTGACGTATAACGTTATATACTATTTCCATGTAACGTGTAACGTTATATGGTACTACGTTATAATGTATAACGTTATATGGTATTACGTGATAACGAATAACGTTATATGGTATTACGTTAAAACGTATATCGTTATATGGTATTACGTGATAACGAATAACGTTATATGGTATTACGTTATAACGTAGAACGTTATATAGTATTACGTTATAATGTATAACGTTATATACTACTACCTTGTTACGTATAACGTTGTAAAGTATTACGCTATAACGTATAACGTTATATACTATTTCCATATAACGTATAACGTTATATGGTATTACGTTATAACGTGTAACGTTATATACTGCCACCTTATAACGTATAACGTTGTATAGTATTACGTTGTAACGTATAACGTTATATACTACTTCCATGTAACGTATAACGTTATATAGCATTACGCTATAACGTATAACGTTATATGGTATTATGTTATAACGTATAACGTTATATGGTATTACGTGATAACGTATAACGTTATATGGTATTACGTTATAACGTACCACGTTATGTGGTATTACGTTATAGCGTAGAACGTGAAATACTACCACCTTATAACGTATAACGTTATATGGTATTACGTTATGACGTGTAACGTTATATACTGCCACCTTATAACGTATAACGTTATATAGTATTACGTTATAACGTATAACGTTATATGGAATTATGTTATGACGTATAACGTTATATGGTATTATGTTATGACGTATAACGTTATATGGTATTATGTTAGAACATATAACGTTATATGGTATTACGTTATAACGTGTAACGTTATATACTGCCACCTTATAACGTATAACGTTATATGGTATTACGTTATGACGTATAACGTTATATGGTATTATGTTATGACGTATAACGTTATATGGTATTATGTTATAACGTACAACGTTATATGATATTACGTTATAACGTGTAACGTTATATACTGCCACCTTATAACGTATAACGTTGTATAGTATTACGTTGTAACGTATAACGTTATATACTACTTCCATGTAACGTATAACGTTATATGGTATTACGGCATAACGTAAACGTTATATACTACTACCTTATAACGTATAACGTTGTATACTGCTACCTCATAACGTATAACGTTATAGGGTATTACGGAATCACGTATAACGTTATATACCATTGCCATGTGACGTATAACGTTATATACTATTTCCATGTAACGTGTAACGTTATATGGTACTACGTTATAATGTATAACGTTATATGGTATTACGTGATAACGAATAACGTTATATGGTATTACGTTAAAACGTATAAGGTTATATGGTATTACGTGATAACGAATAACGTTATATGGTATTACGTTATAACGTAGAACGTTATATAGTATTACGTTATAATGTATAACGTTATATACTACTACCTTGTTACGTATAACGTTGTAAAGTATTACGCTATAACGTATAACGTTATATACTATTTCCATATAACGTATAACGTTATATGGTATTACGTTATAACGCATAACGTTATATACTACTGCCTTATAACGTATGACGTTGTTTACTGCTACCTTATAACGTATAACGTTATATAGTATTACGCTATAACGTAGAACGTTATACAGCATTGCGTTATAACGTATAACGTTATATAATAACTCCTTATAACGTATAACGTTATATAGTATTACGTTATAACTTATAACGTTGTATGGTATTATGTTATACCCTATAACGTTATATTGTATTACGTTATAACGTGTAACGTTATATACTACCACATTATAAGATATAACGTTATATAGTATTACGCTATAACGTATAACGTTATATGGTATTATGTTATAACGTATAACGTTATATGGTATTACGTGATAACGTATAACATTATATGGTATTACGTTATAACGTACAACGTTATGTGGTATTACGTTATAGCGTAGAACGTGAAATACTACCACCTAATAACGTATAACGTTATATAGTATTACCTTATAACTTATAACGTTATATACTATTTCCATGTAACGTATACAGTTATATGATAGGACGGTATAACGTATAACGTTATATGGTTGTCCGTTATAACTTATAATGTTATATAGTATTACCTTATAACGTATAACGTTATATACAATCACCTTATAACGTATAACGTTATATACTACCACCTTATATCGTATAACGTTATATAGTATTACGTTATAACGTATAACGTTATGTGGTATTATTTAATGACGTATAACGTTATATGGTATTATGTTAGAACGTATAACGTTATATGGTACTACGTTATAATGTATAACGTTATATGGTATTACGTGATAACGAATAACGTTATATGGTATTATGTTAGAACGTATAACGTTATATGGTATTATGTTATAACGTGTAACGTTATATACTGTTACCTAATAACGTATAACATTATATAGTATTACGTTATGACGTATAACGTTATATGGTATTATGTTAGAACGTATAACGTTATATGGTATTATGTTATGACGTATAACGTTATATGGTATTATGTTAGAACATATAACGTTATATGGTATTACGTTATAACGTGTAACGTTGTATACTGCCACCTTATAACGTATAACGTTATATGGTATTACGTTATGACGTATAACGTTATGTGGTATTATGTTATGACGTATAACGTTATATGGTATTATGTTATAACGTACAACGTTATATGGTATTACGTTATAACGTGTAACGTTATATACTGCCACCTTATAACGTATAACGTTGTATAGTATTACGTTATAACGTATAACGTTGTTTAGTATTACGTTATAACGTATAACGTTATATACAACTTCCATGTAACGTATAACGTTATATGGTATTACGGCATAACGTAAACGTTATATACTACTACCTTATAACGTATAACGTTGTATACTGCTACCTCATAACGTATAACGTTATAGGGTATTACGGTATCACGTATAACGTTATATACTATTTCCATGTAACATATAACGTTATATGCTATTTCTATGTAACGTATAACGTTATATGGTACTACGTTATAATGTATAACGTTATATGGTATTACGTGATAACGAATAACGTTATATGGTATTACGTTATAACGTAGAACGTTATATAGTATTACGACATAACGTATAACGTTATGTGGTATTATGTTATGACGTATAACGTTATATGGTATTATGTTAGAGCGTATAACGTTATATGGTATTATGTTATAACGTGTAACGTTATATACTGTTACCTAATAACGTATAACTTTATATAGTATTACGTTATGACGTATAACGTTATATGGTGTTATGTTAGAACGTGTAACGTTATATACTGCCACCTTATAACGTATAACGTTATATAGTATTACGTTATAACGTATAACGTTATATGGTATTATGTTATGACGTATAACGTTACATGGTATTATGTTGTGACGTATAACGATATATGGTATTATGTTAGAACGTGTAACGTTATATGGTATTACGTTATAACGTACCACGTTATGTGGTATTACGTTATAGCGTAGAACGTGATATACTACCACCTTATAACGTATAACGTTATATGGTATTACGTCATAACGTATATCGTTATATGGTATTACGTTATGACGTATAACGTTACATGGTATTATGTTATGACGTATAACGTTATATGGTATTATGTTATAACGTACAACGTTATATGGTATTACGTTATAACGTGTAACGTTATATACTGCCACCTTATAACATATAACGTTGCATAGTATTATGTTATAACGTATAACGTTATATACTACTTCCATGTAACGTATAACGTTATATGGTATTACGTCATAACGTATATCGTTATATGGTATTACGTTATGACGTATAACGTTATATGGTATTATGTTATGACGTATAACGTTATATGGTATTATGTTATAACGTACAACGTTATATGGTATTACGTTATAACGTGTAACGTTATATACTGCCACCTTATAACGTATAACTTTGTATAGTATTACGTTATAACGTATAACGTTATATACTACTTCCATGTAACGTATAACGTTATATGGTATTACGTCATAACGTAAACGTTATATACTGCTACCTTATGACGTATAACGTTTGTATACTGCTACCTCATAACGTATAACGTTATAGGGTATTACGGTATCACGTATAATGTTATATACTATTTCCATGTAACATATAACGTTATATACTATTGCTATGTAACGTATAACGTTATATGGTACTACGTTATAATGTATAACGTTATATGGTATTACGTGATAACGAATAACGTTATATGGTACTACGTTATAACGTAGAACGTTATATAGTATTACGTTATAACGTATAACGTTATATAGCATTGCGTTATAACGTATAACGTTATATAATAACTCCTTATGACGTATAACGTTATATAGTATTACGTTATAACTTATAACGTTGTAGGGTATTATGTTATAACCTATAACGTTATATTGTATTACGTAATAACGTAATAACGTTATACGTTATAACGTGTAACGTTATATACTACCACATTATAACGTATAACGTTATATAGTATTACGTTATAACGTATAACGTTATATGGTATTATGTTATAACGTATAACGTTATATGGTATTACGTGATAACGTATAACGTTATACGGTATTACGTTATAACGTACCACGTTATGTGGTATTACGTTATAGCGTAGAACGTGAAATACGACCACCTTATAACGTATAACGTTATATGGTATTACGTTATGACGTGTAACGTTATATACTGCCACCTTATAACGTATAACGTTGTATAGTATTACGTTGTAACGTATAACGTTATGTACTACTTCCATGTAACGTATAACGTTATATGGTATTACGTTATGACGTATAACGTTATATGGTATTATGTTATGACGTATAACGTTATATGGTATTATGTTATAACGTACAACGTTATATGATATTACGTTATAACGTGTAACGTTATATACTGCCACCTTATAACGTATAACGTTGTATAGTATTACGTTGTAACGTATAACGTTATGTACTACTTCCATGTAACGTATAACGTTATATGGTATTACGGCATAACGTAAACGTTATATACTACTACCTTATAACGTATAACGTTGTATACTGCTACCTCATAACGTATAACGTTATAGGGTATTACGGAATCACGTATAACGTTATATACTATTGCCATGTGACGTATAACTATATTATATACTATTTCCATATAACGTGTAACGTTATATGGTACTACGTTATAATGTATAACGTTATATGGTATTACGTGATAACGAATAACGTTATATGGTATTACGTTAAAACGTATAACGTTATATGGTATTACGTGATAACGAATAACGTTATGTGGTATTACGTTATAACGTACCACGTTATGTGGTATTACGTTATAGCGTAGAACGTGAAATACTACCACCTTATAACGTATAACGTTATATGGTATTACGTTATGACGTGTAACGTTATATACTGCCACCTTATAACGTATAACGTTGTATAGTATTACGTTGTAACGTATAACGTTATGTACTACTTCCATGTAACGTATAACGTTATATGGTATTACGTTATGACGTATAACGTTATATGGTATTATGTTATGACGTATAACGTTATATGGTATTATGTTATAACGTACAACGTTATATGATATTACGTTATAACGTGTAACGTTATATACTGCCACCTTATAACGTATAACGTTGTATAGTATTACGTTGTAACGTATAACGTTATGTACTACTTCCATGTAACGTATAACGTTATATGGTATTACGGCATAACGTAAACGTTATATACTACTACCTTATAACGTATAACGTTGTATACTGCTACCTCATAACGTATAACGTTATAGGGTATTACGGAATCACGTATAACGTTATATACTATTGCCATGTGACGTATAACGTTATATACTATTTCCATGTAACGTGTAACGTTATATGGTACTACGTTATAATGTATAACGTTATATGGTATTACGTGATAACGAATAACGTTATATGGTATTACGTTAAAACGTATAACGTTATATGGTATTACGTGATAACGAATAACGTTATATGGTATTACGTTATAACGTAGAACGTTATATAGTATTACGTTATAATGTATAACGTTATATAGTACTACCTTGTTACGTATAACGTTGTAAAGTATTACGCTATAACGTATAACGTTATATACTATTTCCATATAACGTATAACGTTATATGGTATTACGTTATAACGCATAACGTTATATACTACTACCTTATAACGTGTAACGTTGTTTACTGCTACCTTATAACGTATAACGTTATATAGTATTACGCTATAACATAGAACGTTATACAGCATTGCGTTATAACGTATAACGTTATATAATAACTCCTTATAACGTATAACGTTATATAGTATTACGTTATAACTTATAACGTTGTATGGTATTATGTTATACCCTATAACGTTATATTGTATTACGTTATAACGTGTAACGTTATATACTACCACATTATAAGATATAACGTTATATAGTATTACGCTATAACGTATAACGTTATATGGTATTATGTTATAACGTATAACGTTATATGGTATTACGTGATAACGTATAACATTATATGGTATTACGTTATAACGTACAACGTTATGTGGTATTACGCTATAGCGTAGAACGTGAAATACTACCACCTAATAACGTATAACGTTATATAGTATTACCTTATAACTTATAACGTTATATACTATTTCCATGTAACGTATGTAGTTATATGGTAGGACGTTATAACGTATAACGTTATATGGTTGTCCGTTATAACTTATAATGTTATATAGTATTACCTTATAAGGTATAACGTTATATACAATCACCTTATAACGTATAACGTTATATACTACCACCTTATATCGTATAACGTTATATAGTATTACGTTATAACGTATAACGTTATGTGGTATTATGTTATGACGTATAACGTTATATGGTATTATGTTAGAACGTATAACGTTATATGGTACTACGTTATAATGTATAACGTTATATGGTATTACGTGATAACGAATAACGTTATATGGTATTATGTTAGAACGTATAACGTTATATGATATTATGTTATAACGTGTAACGTTATATACTGTTACCCAATAACGTATAACTTTATATAGTATTACGTTATGACGTATAACGTTATATGGTATTATGTTAGAACGTATAACGTTATATGGTATTATGTTATGACGTATAACGTTATATGGTATTATGTTAGAACATATAATGTTATATGGTATTACGTTATAACGTGTAACGTTGTATACTGCCACCTTATAACGTATAACGTTATATGGTATTACGTTATGACGTATAACGTTATGTGGTATTATGTTATGACGTATAACGTTATATGGTATTATGTTATAACGTACAACGTTATATGGTATTACGTTATAACGTGTAACGTTGTATACTGCCACCTTATAACGTATAACGTTATATGGTATTACGTTATGACGTATAACGTTATAGGGTATTATGTTATGACGTATAACGTTATATGGTATTATGTTAGATCGTATAACGTTATATGGTATTATGTTATAACGTGTAACGTTATATACTGTTACCTAATAACGTATAACTTTATATAGTATTACGTTATGACGTATAACGTTATATGGTGTTATGTTAGAACGTGTAACGTTATATACTGCCACCTTATAACGTATAACGTTATATAGTATTACGTTATAACGTATAACGTTCTATGGTATTATGTTATGACGTATAACGTTACATGGTATTATGTTATGACGTATAACGATATATGGTATTATGTTAGAACGTGTAACGTTATATGGTATTACGTTATAACGTGTAACGTTATATACTGCCACCTTATAACATATAACGTTGCATAGTATTATGTTATAACGTATAACGTTATATACTATTTCCATGTAACGTATAACGTTATATGATATTACGTCATAACGTATATCGTTATATGGTATTACGTTATAACGTGTAACGTTGTATACTGCCACCTTATAACGTACAACGTTATATGGTATTACGTTATAACGAGTAACGTTATATACTGCCACCTTATAACGTATAACGTTGTATAGTATTACGTTATAACGTATAACGTTATATACTACTTCCATGTAACGTATAACGTTATATGGTATTACGTCATAACGTAAACGTTATATACTACTACCTTATAACGTATAACGTTGTATACTGCAACCTCATAACGTAGAACGTTATAGGGCATTACGGTATCACGTATAACGTTATATCCTATTTCCATGTAACGTGTAACGTTATATACTATTTCCATGTAACGTATACCGTTATATGGTATTACGTTATAACGTATAACGTTACATGGTAGTACGTTATAACTTATAACGTTATATAGTATTGCCTTCTAACGTATAACGTTATATAGTATTTCGGTATAACGTCTAACGATAAATACTATTTCCATGTAACGTATAACGTTATATGGTAGGTCGTTATACCGTATAACGTTATATGGTATTGCGTTATAACGTATAACGTTATATGGTATTACGATAAAACGTATAACGTTAAATACTATTTCCATGTAACGTATTTTGTTATATGGTAGGACGATATAACTTATAACGTTATATGGTATTGCGTGATAACGTATAACGTTATATACTATTTCCATGTAACGTATAACGTTATATGGCATTACCTTATAACGTATAACGTTATATGGTAGTACGTTATAACTTATAACGTTATATGGTATTGCGTTATAACGTATAACGTTATATGGTATTGCGTTATAACGTATAACGTTATATACTACTACCTTATAACGTATAACGTTGTATAGTATTACGCTATAACGTATAACGTTATATACTATTTCCATGTAACGTATAACGCTATATGGTATTACGTTATAACGCATAACGTTATATACTACTACCTTATAACGTATAACGTTGTTTACCGCTACCTTATAATGTATAACGTTATATGGTATTACGGTATAACGTATAACGTTATATACTATTTCCATGTAACGCATAACGTTATATACTATTTCCATGTAACGTATCACGTTATATGGTATTATGCTATAGCGTAGAACGTTATATTCTACCACCTTATAACGTATAACGCTATATGGTATTACGTTATAACGTATAACGTTATATGGTATAATGATATGACGTATAACGTTATATAGTATTACGTTATAATGTATAACGTTATATACTACTACCTTATAACGTAGAACGCTATATAGTATTACTCTATAACGTATAACGTTATATAATATTTCCATGTAACATATAACGTTATATCGTATTACGTTATAACGCATAACGTTATATACTAATACCTTATAACGTACAACGTTGTATACTCCTACCTCATAACGTATAACGTTATAGGGTATTACGGTATCACGTATAACGTTATATACTATTTCCATGTAACTTATAACGTTATATACTATTTCCATGTAACGTATAACGTTATATGGTACTACGTTATAATGTATAACGTTATATGGTATTACTTGATAACGAATAACGTTATATGGTATTACGTCATAACGTAGAACGTTATACAGTATTACGTTATAACGTATAACGTTATATATGATTACGGTATAACGTATAACGTTACATGGTAGTACGTTATAACATATAACGTTATATATTATTGTCTTATAACGTATAACGTTATATAGTATTACGGTATAACGTCTAACGATAAATAATATTTCCATGTAACGTATAACGTTATATGGTAGGACGTTATACCGTATAACGTTGTATGGTATTATGTTATAACCTATAACGTTATATTGTATTACGTTATAACGTGTAGCGTTATATACTGCCACCTTATAACATATAACGTTATATAGTATTGCGTTATAACGTATAACGTTATATGGTTTTATGTTATGACGTATAACGTTATATGGTATTATGTTATGACGTATAACGTTATATGGTATTATGTTATAACGTGTAACGTTATATACTGTTACCTAATAACGTATAACTTTATATAGTATTACGTTATGACGTATAACGTTATATGGTATTATGTTAGAACGTATAACGTTATATGGTATTACGTTATAACGTGTAACGTTATATACTGCCACCTTATAACGTATAACGTTATTTGGTATTATGTTGTGACGTATAACGTTATATGGTATTATGTTATAACGTACAACGTTATATGGTATTACGTTATAACGTGTAACGTTATATACTACCACCTTATAACATATAACGTTGCATAGTATTACGTTATAACGTATAACGTTATATACAATTTCCATGTAACGTATAACGTTATATGGTATTACGTCATAACGTATATCGTTATATGGTATTACGTTATGACGTATAACGTTATATGGTATTATGTTATGACGTATAACGTTATATGGTATTATGTTATAACGTACAACGTTATATGGTATTATGTTAGAACGTATAACGTTATATGGTGTTACGTTATAACGTGTAACGTTATATACTGCCACCTTATAACATATAACGTTGCATAGTATTACGTTATAACGTATAACGTTTTATACTACTGCCTTATAACGTATAACATTGTATAGTATTACGGTATAACGTATAACTTTATATGCTATTTCCATGTAACGTATAACGTTATATACTTTTTCCATGTAACGTATAACGTTATATGGTACTACGTTATAATGTATAACGTTATATGGTATTATGTTATAACGAATAACGTTATATGGTATTACGTTGTAACGTAGAACGTTATATAGTATTATGTTATAACGTATAACGTTACATGGTAGTACGTTATAACTTATAACGTTATATAGTATTGCCTTATAACGTATAACGTTATATAGTATTACGGTATAACGTCTAACGATAAATACTATTTCCATGTAACGTATAACGTTATATGGTATGACGTTATACCGTATAACGTTCTATGGTATTATGTTATAACCTATAACGTTATATTGTATTACGTTATAATGTGTAACGTTATATACTACCACATTATAACGTATAACGTTATATAGTATTACGCTAAAACGTATAACGTTATATGGTATTACGTTATAACGCATAACGTTATATACTAATACCTTATAACGTACAACGTTGTATACTGCTACCTCATAACGTATAACGTTATAGGGTATTACGGTATCACGTATAACGTTATATACTATTTCCATGTAACGTATAACGTTATATACTATTTCCATGTAACGTATAACGTTATATGGTACTACGTTATAATGTATAACGTTATATGGTATTACGTGATAACGAATAACGTTATATGGTATTACGTTATAACGTAGAACGTTATATAGTATTACGTTATAACGTATAACGTTATATATGATTACGTTATAACGTATAACGTTACATGGTAGTACGTGATAACTTATAACGTTATATATTATAGTCTTATAACGTATAACGTTATATAGTATTACGGTATAACGTCTAACGATAAATACTATTTCCATGTAACGTATAACATTATATGGTAGGACGTTATACCGTATAACGTTGTATGGTATTATGTTATAACCTATAACGTTATATTGTATTACGTTACAACGTGTAGCGTTATATACTGCCACCTTATAACGTATAACGTTATATGGTATTATGTTAGAACGTATAACGTTATATGGTATTACGTTATAACGTGTAACGTTATATACTGCCACCTTATAACGTATAACGTTATTTGGTATTATTTTGTGACGTATAACGTTATATGGTATTATGTTATAACGTACAACGTTTTATGGTATTATGTTAGAACGTATAACGTTATATGGTGTTACGTTATAACGTGTAACGTTATATACTGCCACCTTATAACATATAACGTTGCATAGTATTACGTTATAACGTATAACGTTATATACAATTTCCATGTAACGTATAACGTTATATGGTATTACGTCATAACGTATATCGTTATATGGTATTACGTTATGACGTATTACTTTATATACTACTACCCTATAACGTATAACGTTATGTAGTATTACGTTATAACATATAACGTTTTATACTACTGCATTATAACGTATAACATTGTATAGTATTACGGTATAACGTATAACGTTATATGCTATTTCCATGTAACGTATAACGTTATATACTATTTCCATGTAACGTATAACGTTATATGGTACTACGTTATAATGTATAACGTTATATGGTATTATGTTATAACGAACAACCTTATATGGTATTACGTTGTAACGTAGAACGTTATATAGTATTATGTTATAACGTATAACGTTACATGGTAGTACGTTATAACAGATAACGTTATATAGTATTGCCTTATAACGTATAACGTTATATAGTATTACGGCATAACGTCTAACGATAAATACTATTTCCATGTAACGTATAACGTTATATGGTAGGACGTTATACCGTATTAGGTTGTATGGTATTATGTTATAACCTATAACGTTATATTGTATTACGTTATAACGTGTAACGTTATATACTACCACATGATAACGTATAACGTTATATAGTATTACGCTAAAACGTATAACGTTATATGGTATTATGTTATAGCGTAGAACGTGAAATACTACCACCTTATAATGTATAACGTTATATAGTATTACCTTATAACGTATAACGTTATATACTATTTCTATGTAACGTATATAGTTATATGGTAGGACGTTATAACGTATAAAGTTATATGGTCGTACGTTATAACTTATAACGTTATATAGTATTACCTTATAACGTATAACGTTATATACTATCACCTTATAACGTATAACGTTATATACTACCACCTTATATCGTATAACGTTATATAGTATTACGTTATAACGTATAACGTTATGTGGAATTATGTTATGACGTATAACGTTATATGGTATTATGTTAGAACGTATAACGTTATATGGTATTATGTTATAACGTGTAACTTTATATACTGTTACCTAATAACCTATAACTTTATATAGTATTACGTTATGACGTATAACGTTATATGGTATTATGTTAGAACGTATAACGTTATAAGGTATTACGTTATAACGTGTAACGTTATATACTGCCACCTTATAACGTATAACGTTATATAGTATTGCGTTATAACGTATAACGTTATATGGGTTTATGTTATGACGTATAACGTTATATGGTATTATGTTATGACGTATAACGTTATATGGTATTATGTTATAACGTGTAACGTTATATACTGTTACCTAATAACGTATAACTTTATATAGTATTACGTTATGACGTATAACGTTATATGGTATTATGTTAGAGCGTATAACGTTATATGGTATTACGTTATAACGTGTAACGTTATATACTGCCACCTTATAACGTATAACGTTATTTGGTATTATGTTGTGGCGTATAACGTTATATGGTATTATGTTATAACGTACAGCGTTATATGGTATTATGTTAGAACGTATAACGTTATATGGTGTTACGTTATAACGTGTAACGTTATATACTGCCACCTTATAACGTATAACGTTATTTGGTATTATGTTGTGGCGTATAACGTTATATGGTATTACGTCATAACGTATATCGTTATATGGTATTACGTTATGACGCATAACGTTATATGGTATTATGTTATGACGTATAACGTTATATGGTATTATGTTATAACGTACAACGTTATATGGTATTATGTTAGAACGTATAACGTTATATGGTGTTACGTTATAACGTGTAACGTTATATACTGCCACCTTATAACATATAACGTTGCATAGTATTACGTTATAACGTATAACGTTATATACTACTTCCATGTAACGTATAACGTTATATAGTATTACGTAATATCGTATAACGTTATATGGTGTTACGTTATAACGTGTAACGTTATATACTATTTCCATGTAACGTATAACGCTATATGGTATTACGTTATAACGCATAACGTTATATACTACTACCTTATAACGTATAACGTTGTTTACCGCTACCTTATAACGTATAACGTTATATAGTATTACGGTATAACGTATAACGTTATATACTCTTTCCCTGTAACGTATAACGTTATATACTATTTCCATGTAACGTATAACGTTATATGGTAATACGTTATAATGTAGAACGTTATATGGTATTACGTTATAACGTATAACGTTATATATGATTGCGTTATAACGTATAACGTTATATAATAACTCCTTATAGCGTATAACGTTATATAGTATTACGCTATAACGTATAACGTTATATGGTATTATGTTATAGCGTAGAACGTGAAATACTACCACCTTATAACGTATAACGTTATATAGTATTACCTTATAACGTATAACGTTATATATTATTTCAATGTAACGTATATAGTTATATGGTAGGACGTTATAACGTATTAAGTTATATGGTCGTACGTTATAACTTATAACGTTATATAGTATTACCTTATAACGTATAGCGTTATGTACTAGCACCTTATAACGTATAACGTTATATACTACCACCTTATATCGTATAACGTTATATAGTATTGCGTCATATCGTGTAACGTTATATTCTACCGCCTTATAACGTATAACGCTATATGGTATTACGTTATAACGTATAACGTTATATGGTATAATGTTATGACGTATAACGTTATATAGTATTACGTTATAATGTATAACGTTACATACTACTACCTTATAACGTAGAACGCTATATAGTATTACGTTATAACGTATAACGTTATATAATATTTCCATGTAACATATAACATTATATCGTATTACGTTATAACGCATAACGTTATATACTAATACCTTATAACGTACAACGTTGTATACTCCTACCTCATAACGTATAACGTTATAGGGTATTACGGTATCACGTATAACGTTATATACTATTTTCATGTAACGTATAACGTTATATACTATTTCCATGTAACGTATAACGTTATATGGTACTACGTTATTATGTATAACGTTATATGGTATTACGTGATAACGAATAACGTTATATGGTATTACGTCATAACGTAGAACGTTATATAGTATTACGTTATAACGCATAACGTTATATACTAATACCTTATAACGTACAACGTTGTATACTCCTACCTCATAACGTATAACGTTATAGGGTATTACGGTATCACGTATAACGTTATATACTATTTTCATGTAACGTATAACGTTATATACTATTTCCATGTAACGTATAACGTTATATGGTACTACGTTATAATGTATAACGTTATATGGTATTACGTGATAACGAATAACGTTATATGGTATTATGTCATAACGTAGAACGTTATATAGTATTACCTTATAACGTATAACGTTATATACTATTTCTATGTAACGTATATAGTTATATGGTAGGACGTTATAACGTATAAAGTTATATGGTCGTACGTTATAACTCATAACGTTATATAGTATTACCTTATAACGTATAACGTTATATACTATCACCTTATAACGTATAACGTTATATACTACCACCTTATATAGTATAACGTTATATTGTATTACGTTATAACGTAAAACGTTATGTGGAATTATGTTATGACGTATAACGTTATATGGTATTATGTTATAACGTACAACGTTATATGGTATTACGTTATAACGTGTAACGTTATATACTGCCACCTTATAACGTATAACGTTGTATAGTATTACGTTATAACGTATAACGTTATATACAACTTCCATGTAACGTATAACGTTATATGGTATTACGGCATAACGTAAACGTTATATACTACTACCTTATAACGTATAACGTTGTATACTGCTACCTCATAACGTATAACGTTATAGGGTATTACGGTATCACGTATAACGTTATATACTATTTCCATGTAACATATAACGTTATATGCTATTTCTATGTAACGTATAACGTTATATGGTACTACGTTATAATGTATAACGTTATATGGTATTACGTGATAACGAATAACGTTATATGGTATTGCGTTATAACGTATAACGTTATATGGTAGTACGTTATAACTTATAACTTTATATGGTATTGCGTTATAACGTATAACGTTATATGGTATTGCGTTATAACGTATAACGTTATATACTACTACCCTATAACGTATAACGTTGTATAGTATTACGCTATAACGTATAACGTTATATACTATTTGCATGTAACGTATAACGCTATATGGTATTACGTTATAACGCATAACGTTATATACTACTACCTTATAACGTATAACGTTGTTTACCGCTACCTTATAACGTATAACGTTATATGGTATTACGGTATAACGTATAACGTTATATACTATTTCCATGTAACGTATAACGTTATATACTATTTCCATGTAACGTATAACGTTATATGGTATTATGTTAAAACGTGTAACGTTATATACTGTTACCTAATAACGTATAACTTTATATAGTATTACGTTATGACGTATAACCTTATATGGTATTATGTTAGAACGTATAACGTTATATGGTATTACGTTATAACGTGTAACGTTGTATACTGCCACCTTATAACGTATAACGTTATATGGTATTACGTTATGACGTATAACGTTATGTGGTATTATGTTATGACGTATAACGTTATATGGTATTACGTTATAACGTAGAACGTTATATAGTATTACGACATAACGTATAACGTTATGTGGTATTATGTTATGACGTATAACGTTATATGGTATTATGTTAGATCGTATAACGTTATATGGTATTATGTTATAACGTGTAACGTTATATACTGTTACCTAATAACGTATAACTTTATATAGTATTACGTTATGACGTATAACGTTATATGGTGTTATGTTATAACGTGTAACGTTATATACTGCCACCTTATAACGTATAACGTTATATAGTATTACGTTATAACGTATAACGTTCTATGGTATTATGTTATAACGTATAACGTTACATGGTATTATGTTATGACGTATAACGATATATGGTATTATGTTAGAACGTGTAACGTTATATGGTATTACGTTATAACGTGTAACGTTATATACTGCCACCTTATAACATATAACGTTGCATAGTATTATGTTATAACGTATAACGTTATATACTATTTCCATGTAACGTATAACTTTATATGATATTACGTCATAACGTATATCGTTATATGGTATTACGTTATGACGTATAACGTTATATGGTATTATGTTATGACGTATAACGTTATATGGTATTATGTTATAACGTACAACGTTATATGGTATTACGTTATAACGTGTAACGTTATATACCGCCACCTTATAACGTATAACGTTGTATAGTATTACGTTATAACGTATAACGTTATATACTACTTCCATGTAGCGTATAACGTTATATGGTATTACGTCATAACGTAAACGTTATATACTACTACCTTATAACGTATAACGTTGTATACTGCTACCTCATAACGTAGAACGTTATAGGGTATTACGGTATCACGTATAACGTTATATCCTATTTCCATGTAACGTGTAACGTTATATACTATTTCCGTGTAACGTATACCGTTATATGGTATTACGTTATAACGTATAACGTTACATGGTAGTACGTTATAACTTATAACGTTATATAGTATTGCCTTCTAACGTATAACGTTATATAGTATTTCGGTATAACGTCTAACGATAAATACTATTTCCATGTAACGTATAACGTTATATGGTAGGACGATATAACTTATAACGTTATATGGTATTGCGTGATAACGTATAACGTTATATACTATTTCCATGTAACGTATAACGTTATATGGCATTACCTTATAACGTATAACGTTGTATGGTAGTACGTTATAACTTATAACGTTATATGGTATTGCGTTATAACGTATAACGTTATATGGTATTGCGATATAACGTATAACGTTATATACTACTACCTTATAACGTATAACGTTGTATAGTATTACGCTATAACGTATAACGTTATATACTATTTCCATGTAACGTATAACGCTATATGGTATTACGTTATAACGCATAACGTTATATACTACTACCTTATAACGTATAACGTTGTTTACCGCTACCTTATAACGTATAACGTTATATAGTATTACGGCATAACGTATAACGTTATATACTATTTCCCTGTAACGTATAACGTTATATACTATTTCCATGTAACGTATAACGTTATATGGTACTACGTTATAATGTAGAACGTTATATGGTATTACGTTATAACGTATAACGTTATATATGATTGCGTTATAACGTATAACGTTATATAATAACTCCTTATAGCGTATAACGTTATATAGTATTACGCTATAACGTATAACGTTATATGGTATTATGTTATAGCGTAGAACGTGAAATACTACCACCTTATAACGTATAACGTTATATAGTATTACCTTATAACGTATAACGTTATATATTATTTCCATGTAACGTATATAGTTATATGGTAGGACGTTATAACGTATTAAGTTATATGGTCGTACGTTATAACTTATAACGTTATATAGTATTACCTTATAACGTATAGCGTTATGTACTATCACCTTATAACGTATAACGTTATATACTACCACCTTATATCGTATAACGTTATATAGTATTGCGTCATATCGTGTAACGTTATATTCTACCGCCTTATAACGTATAACGCTATATGGTATTACGTTATAACGTATAACGTTATATGGTATAATGTTATGACGTATAACGTTATATAGTATTACGTTATAATGTATAACGTTATATTCTACTACCTTATAACGTAGAACGCTATATAGTATTACGTTATAACGTATAACGTTATATAATATTTCCATGTAACATATAACATTATATCGTATTACGTTATAACGCATAACGTTATATACTAATACCTTATAACGTACAACGTTGTATACTCATACCTCATAACGTATAACGTTATAGGGTATTACGGTATCACGTATAACGTTATATACTATTTTCATGTAACGTATAACGTTATATACTATTTCCATGTAACGTATAACGTTATATGGTACTACGTTATAATGTATAACGTTATATGGTATGACGTGATAACGAATAACGTTATATGGTATTACGTCATAACGTTGAACGTTATATAGTTTTACGTTATAACGTATAACGTTATATATGATTACGTTATAACGTATAACGTTACATGGTAGTACGTTATAACTTATAACGTTATATAATATTGTCTTATAACCTATAACGTTATATAGTATTACGGTATAACGTTTAACGATAAATACTATTTCCATGTAACGTATAACGTTATATGGTAGGACGTTATACCGTATAACGTTGTATGGTATTATGTTATAACCTATAACGTTATATTGTATTACGTTATAATGTGTAGCGTTATATACTGCCACCTTATAACGTATAACGTTATATAGTATTGCGTTATAATGTATAACGTTATATGGTATTATGTTATAACGTGTAACGTTATATACTGTTACCTAATAACGTATAACTTTATATAGTATTACGTTATGACGTATAACGTTATATGGTATTATGTTAGAACGTATAACGTTATATGGTATTACGTTATAACGTGTAACGTTATATACTGCCACCTTATAACGTATAACGTTATTTGGTACTATGTTGTGACGTATAACGTTATATGGTATTATGTTATAACGTACAACGTTATATGGTATTATGTTAGAACGTATTACTTTATATACTACTACCCTATAACGTATAACGTTATGTAGTATTACGTTATGACGTATAACGTTATGTAGTATTACGTTATAACGTATAACGTTTTATACTACTGCCTTATAACGTATAACATTGTATAGTATTACGGTATAACGTATAACGTTATATGCTATTTCCATGTAACGTATAACGTTATATACTATTTCCATGTAACGTATAACGTTATATGGTACTACGTTATAATGTATAACGTTATATGGTATTATGTTATAACGAATAACCTTATATGGTAATACGTTGTAACGTAGAACGTTATATAGTATTATGTTATAACGTATAACGTTACATGGTAGTACGTTATAACTTATAACGTTATATAGTATTGCCTTATAACGTATAACGTTATATAGCATTACGGCATAACGTCTAACGATAAATACTATTTCCATGTAACGTATAACGTTATATGGTAGGACGTTATACCGTATAACGTTGTATGGTATTATGTTATAACCTATAACGTTATATTGTATTACGTTATAACGTGTAACGTTATATACTACCACATGATAACGTATAACGTTATATAGTATTACGCTAAAACGTATAACGTTATATGGTATTATGTTATAGCGTAGAACGTGAAATACTACCACCTTATAACGTATAACGTTATATAGTATTACCTTATAACGTATAACGTTATATACTATTTCTATGTAACGTATATAGTTATATGGTAGGTAGTTATAACCTATATTATGTTATAACCTATAACGTTATATTGTATTACGTTATAACGTATAACGTTATATACTATCACCTTATAACGTATAACGTTATATACTACCACCTTATATCGTATAACGTTATATAGTATTACGCTAAAACGTATAACGTTATATGGTATTATGTTATAGCGTAGAACGTGAAATACTACCACCTTATAACGTATAACGTTATATAGTATTACCTTATAACGTATAACGTTATATACTATTTCTATGTAACGTATATAGTTATATGGTAGGACGTTATGACGTATAAAGTTATATGGTCGTACGTTATAACTTATAACGTTATATAGTATTACCTTATAACGTATAACGTTATATACTATCACCTTATAACGTATAACGTTATATACTACCACCTTATATCGTATAACGTTATATAGTATTACGTTATAACGTATAACGTTATGTGGAATTATGTTATGACGTATAACGTTATATGGTATTATGTTAGAACGTATAACGTTATATGGTATTATGTTATAACGTGTAACGTTATATACTGTTACCTAATAACGTATAACTTTATATAGTATTACGTTATGACGTATAACGTTATATGGTATTATGTTAGAACGTATAACGTTATAAGGTATTACGTTATAACGTGTAACGTTATATACTGCCACCTTATAACGTATAACGTTATATAGGATTGCGTTATAACGTATAACGTTATATGGTTTTATGTTATGACGTATAACGTTATATGGTATTATGTTATGACGTATAACGTTATATGGTGTTACGTTATAACGTGTAACGTTATATACTGCCACCTTATAACATATAACGTTGCATAGTATTACGTTATAACGTATAACGTTATATACAATTTCCATGTAACGTATAACGTTATATGGTTTTACGTCATAACGTATATCGTTATATGGTATTACGTTATGACGCATAACGTCATATGGTATTATGTTATGACGTATAACGTTATATGGTATTATGTTATAACGTACAACGTTATATGGTATTATGTTAGAACGTATAACGTTATATGGTGTTACGTTATAACGTGTAACGTTATATACTGCCACCTTATAACATATAACGTTGCATAGTGTTACGTTATAACGTATAACGTTATATACTACTTCCATGTAACGTATAACGTTATATAGTATTACGTAATATCGTATAACGTTATATGGTGTTACGTTATAACGTGTAACGTTATATACTATTTCCATGTAACGTATAACGCTATATGGTATTACGTTATAACGCATAACGTTATATACTACTACCTTATAACGTATAACGTTGTTTACCGCTACCTTATAACGTATAACGTTATATAGTATTACGGTATAACGTATAACGTTATATACTATTTCCCTGTAACGTATAACGTTATATACTATTTCCATGTAACGTATAACGTTATATGGTACTACGTTATAATGTAGAACGTTATATGGTATTACGTTATAACGTATAACGTTATATATGATTGCGTTATAACGTATAACGTTATATAATAACTCCTTATAGCGTATAACGTTATATAGTATTACGCTATAACGTATAACGTTATATGGTATTATGTTATAGCGTAGAACGTGAAATACTACCACCTTATAACGTATAACGTTATATAGTATTACCTTATAACGTATAACGTTATATATTATTTCCATGTAACGTATATAGTTATATGGTAGGACGCTATAACGTATTAAGATATATGGTCGTACGTTATAGCTTATAACGTTATATAGTATTACCTTATAACGTATAGCGTTATGTACTATCACCTTATAACGTATAACGTTATATACTACCACCTTATATCGTATAACGTTATATAGTATTGCGTCATATCGTGTAACGTTATATTCTACCGCCTTATAACGTATAACGCTATATGGTATTACGTTATAACGTATAACGTTATATGGTATAATGTTATGACGTATAACGTTATATAGTATTACGTTATAATGTATAACGTTATATTCTACTACCTTATAACGTAGAACGCTATATAGTATTACGTTATAACGTATAACGTTATATAATATTTCCATGTAACATATAACATTATATCGTATTACGTTATAACGCGTAACGTTATATACTAATACCTTATAACGTACAACGTTGTATACTCCTACCTCATAACGTATAACGTTATAGGGTATTACGGTATCACGTATAACGTTATATACTATTTTCATGTAACGTATAACGTTATATACTATTTCCATGTAACGTATAACGTTATATGGTACTACGTTATAATGTATAACGTTATATGGTATGACGTGATAACGAATAACGTTATATGGTATTACGTCATAACGTTGAACGTTATATAGTTTTACGTTATAACGTATAACGTTATATATGATTACGTTATAACGTATAACGTTACATGGTAGTACGTTATAACTTATAACGTTATATAATATTGTCTTATAACCTATAACGTTATATAGTATTACGGTATAACGTTTAACGATAAATACTATTTCCATGTAACGTATAACGTTATATGGTAGGACGTTATACAGTATAACGTTGTATGGTATTATGTTATAACCTATAACGTTATATTGTATTACGTTATAATGTGTAGCGTTATATACTGCCACCTTATAACGTATAACGTTATATAGTATTGCGTTATAATGTATAACGTTATATGGTATTATGTTATAACGTGTAACGTTATATACTGTTACCTAATAACGTATAACTTTATATAGTATTACGTTATGACGTATAACGTTATATGGTATTATGTTAGAACGTATAACGTTATATGGTATTACGTTATAACGTGTAACGTTATATACTGCCACCTTATAACGTATAACGTTATTTGGTACTATGTTGTGACGTATAACGTTATATGGTATTATGTTATAACGTACAACGTTATATGGTATTATGTTAGAACGTATAACGTTATACGGTGTTACGTTATAACGTGTAACGTTATATACTGCCACCTTATAACATATAACGTTGCATAGTATTACATTATAACGTATAACGTTATATAGAATTTCCATGTAACGTATAACGTTATATGGTATTACGTCATAACGTATATCGTTATATGGTACTACATTATGACGTATAACGTTATATGGTATTATGTTATGACGTATAACGTTATATGGTATTATGTTATAACGTACAACGTTATATGGTATTATGTTAGAACGTATTACTTTATATACTACTACCCTATAACGTATAACGTTATGTAGTATTACGTTATAACGTATAACGTTTTATACTACTGCCTTATAACGTATAACATTGTATAGTATTACGGTATAACGTATAACGTTATATGCTATTTCCATGTAACGTATAACGTTATATACTATTTCCATGTAACGTATAACGTTATATGGTACTACGTTATAATGTATAACGTTATATGGTATTATGTTATAACGAATAACCTTATATGGTAATATGTTGTAACGTAGAACGTTATATAGTATTATGTTATAACGTATAACGTTACATGGTAGTACGTTATAACTTATAACGTTATATAGTATTGCCTTATAACGTATAACGTTATATAGCATTACGGCATAACGTCTAACGATAAATACTATTTCCATGTAACGTATAACGTTATATGGTAGGACGTTATACCGTATAACGTTGTATGGTATTATGTTATAACCTATAACGTTATATTGTATTACGTTATAACGTGTAACGTTATATACTACCACATGATAACGTATAACGTTATATAGTATTACGCTAAAACGTATAGCGTTATATGGTATTATGTTATAGCGTAGAACGTGAAATACTACCACCTTATAACGTATAACGTTATATAGCATTACCTTATAACGTATAACGTTATATACTATTTCCATGTAACGTATAACGTTATATGGTATTACGGTATAACGTGTAACGTTATATACTATTTCCATGTAACGTATAACGTTATATACTATTTCCATGTAACGTATAACGTTATATGGTATTATGTTAAAACGTGTAACGTTATATACTGTTACCTAATAACGTATAACTTTATATAGTATTACGTTATGACGTATAACCTTATATGGTATTATGTTAGAACGTATAACGTTATATGGTATTACGTTATAACGTGTAACGTTGTATACTGCCACCTTATAACGTATAACGTTATATGGTATTACGTTATGACGTATAACGTTATGTGGTATTATGTTATGACGTATAACGTTATATGGTATTATGTTATAACGTACAACGTTATATGGTATTACGTTATAACGTGTAACGTTGTATACTACTACCCTATAACGTATAACGTTATGTAGTATTACGTTATAACGTATAACGTTTTATACTACTGCCTTATAACGTATAACATTGTATAGTATTACGGTATAACGTATAACGTTATATGCTATTTCCATGTAACGTATAACGTTATATACTATTTCCATGTAACGTATAACGTTATATGGTACTACGTTATAATGTATAACGTTATATGGTATTATGTTATAACGAATAACCTTATATGGTAATACGTTGTAACGTTGAACGTTATATAGTTTTACGTTATAACGTATAACGTTATATATGATTACGTTATAACGTATAACGATAAATACTATTTCCATGTAACGTATAACGTTATATGGTAGGACGTTATACCGTATAACGTTGTATGGTATTATGTTATAACCTATAACGTTATATTGTATTACGTTATAATGTGTAGCGTTATATACTGCCACCTTATAACGTATAACGTTATATAGTATTGCGTTATAATGTATAACGTTATATGGTATTATGTTATAACGTGTAACGTTATATACTGTTACCTAATAACGTATAACTTTATATAGTATTACGTTATGACGTATAACGTTATATGGTATTATGTTAGAACGTATAACGTTATATGGTATTACGTTATAACGTGTAACGTTATATACTGCCACCTTATAACGTATAACGTTATTTGGTACTATGTTGTGACGTATAACGTTATATGGTATTATGTTATAACGTACAACGTTATATGGTATTATGTTAGAACGTATAACGTTATACGGTGTTATGTTATAACGTACAACGTTATATGGTATTATGTTAGAACGTATTACTTTATATACTACTACCCTATAACGTATAACGTTATGTAGTATTACGTTATAACGTATAACGTTTTATACTACTGCCTTATAACGTATAACATTGTATAGTATTACGGTATAACGTATAACGTTATATGCTATTTCCATGTAACGTATAACGTTATATACTATTTCCATGTAACGTATAACGTTATATGGTACTACGTTATAATGTATAACGTTATATGGTATTATGTTATAACGAATAACCTTATATGGTAATACGTTGTAACGTAGAACGTTATATAGTATTATGTTATAACGTATAACGTTACATGGTAGTACGTTATAACTTATAACGTTATATAGTATTGCCTTATAACGTATAACGATATATAGCACTACGGCATAACGTCTAACGATAAATACTATTTCCATGTAACGTATAACGTTATATGGTAGGACGTTATACCGTATAACGTTGTATGGTATTATGTTATAACCTATAACGTTATTTTGTATTACGTTATAACGTGTAACGTTATATACTACCACATGATAACGTATAACGTTATATAGTATTACGCTAAAACGTATAACGTTATATGGTATTATGTTATAGCGTAGAACGTGAAATACTACCACCTTATAACGTATAACGTTATATAGTATTACCTTATAACGTATAACGTTATATACTATTTCTATGTAACGTATATAGTTATATGGTAGGTAGTTATAACCTATATTATGTTATAACCTATAACGTTATATTGTATTACGTTATAACGTATAACGTTATATACTATCACCTTATAACGTCTAACGTTATATACTGCCACCTTATAACATATAACGTTGCATAGTATTACGTTATAACGTATAACGTTATATACTATTCCCATGTAACGTATAACGTTATATAGTATTACGTTATATCGTATAACGTTATATGGTATTATGTTACAACGTATTACTTTATATACTACTACCCTATAACGTATAACGTTATGTAGTATTACGTTATAACGTATAACGTTTTATACTACTGCCTTATAACGTATATCATTGTATAGTATTACGGTATAACGTATAACGTTATATGCTATTTCCATGTAACGTATAACGTTATATACTATTTCCATGTAACGTATAACGTTATATGGTACTACGTTATAATGTATAACGTTATATGGTATTATGTTAGAACGTATAACGTTATATGGTGTTACGTTATAACGTGTAACGTTATATACTGCCACCTTATAACATATAACGTTACATAGTATTACGTTATAACGTATAACGTTATATACTATTCCCATGTAACGGATAACGTTATATAGTATTACGTTATATCGTATAACGTTATATGGTATTATGTTACAACGTATTACTTTATATAGTACTACCCTATAACGTATAACGTTATGTAGTATTACGTTATAACGTATAACGTTTTATACTGCCACCTTATAACATATAACGTTGCATAGTATTACGTTATAAAGTATAACGTTATATACAATTTCCATGTAACGTATAACGTTATATGGTATTACGTCATAACGTATATCGTTATATGGTATTACGTTATGACGTATAACGTTATATGGTATTATGTTATGACGTATAACGTTATATAGTATTATGTTATAACGTATAACGTTATATGGTATTATGTTAGAACGTATAACGTTATATGGTATTACGTTATAACGTGTAACGTTATATACTGCCACCTTATAACGTATAACGTTATTTGGTATTATGTTGTGGCGTATAACGTTATATGGTATTATGTTATAACGTATTACTTTATATACTACTACCCTATAACGTATAACGTTATATGGTGTAACGTTATAACGTGTAACGTTATATACTGCCACCTTATAAAATATAACGTTGCATAGTATTACGTTATAGCGTATAACGTTATATACAATTTCCATGTAACGTATAACGCTATATGGTATTACGTCATAACGTATATCGTTATATGGTATTACGTTATGACGTATAACGTTATATGGTATTATGTTATGACGTATAACGTTATATGGTATTATGTTATAACGTATTACCTTATATACTACTACCCTATAACGTATAACGTTATATGGTACTACGTTATAATGTATAACGTTATATGGTATTATGTTACAACGAATAACGTTATATGGTATTACGTTGTAACGTAGAACGTTATATGGTTTTATGTTATGACGTATAACGTTATATGGTATTATGTTATGACGTATAACGTTATATGGTATTATGTTATAACGTGTAACGTTATATACTGCCACCTTATAACATATAACGTTGCATAGTATTACGTTATAACGTATAACGTTATATACAATTTCCATGTAACGTATAACGTTATATGGTATTACGTCATAACGTATATCGTTATATGGTATTACGTTATGACGTATAACGTTATATGGTATTATGTTGTGACGTATAACGTTATATGGTATTATGTTATAACGTACAACGTTATATGGTATTATGTTAGAACGTATAACGTTATATGGTGTTACGTTATAACGTGTAACGTTATATACTGCCACCTTATAACATATAACGTTGCATAGTATTACGTTATGACGTATAACGTTATATACTATTCCCATGTAACGTATAACGTTATATAGTATTACGTTATATCGTATAACGTAATATGGTATTATGTTACAACGTATTACTTTATATACTACTACCCTATAACGTATAACGTTATGTAGTATTACGTTATAACGTATAACGTTTTATACTACTGCATTATAACGTATAACATTGTATAGTATTACGGTATAACGTATAACGTTATATGCTATTTCCATGTAACGTATAACGTTATATACTATTTCCATGTAACATATAACGTTATATGGTAATACGTTATAATGTATAACGTTATATGGTATTATGTTATAACGAACAACCTTATATGGTATTACGTTGTAACGTAGAACATTATATAGTATTATGTTATAACGTATAACGTTACATGGTAGTACGTTATAACATATAACGTTATATAGTATTGCCTTATAACGTATAACGTTATATAGTATTACGGCATAACGTCTAACGATAAATACTATTTCCATGTAACGTATAACGTTATATGGTAGGACGTTATACCGTACTGCGTTGTATGGTATTATGTTATAACCTATAACGTTATATTGTATTACGTTATAACGTGTAACGTTATATACTACCACATGATAACGTATAACGTTATATAGTATTACGCTAAAACGTATAACGTTATATGGTATTATGTTATAGCGTAGGACGTGAAATACTACCACCTTATAACGTATAACGTTATATAGTATTACCTTATAACGTATAACGTTATATACAATTTCTATGTAACGTATATAGTTATATGGTAGGACGTTATAACGTATAAAGTTATATGGTCGTACGTTATAACTTATAACGTTATATAGTATTACCTTATAACGTATAACGTTATATACTATCACCTTATAACGTATAACGTTATATACTACCACCTTATATCGTATAACGTTATATAGTATTACGTTATAACGTATAACGATATGTGGAATTATGTTGTGACGTATAACGTTATATGGTATTATGTTAGAACGTATAACGTTATATGGTATTATGTTATAACTTGTAACGTTATATACTGTTACCTAATAACGTATAACTTTGTATAGTATTACGTTATGACGTATAACGTTATATGGTATTATGTTAGAACGTATAACGTTATAAGGTATTACGTTATAACGTGTAACGTTATATACTGCCACCTTATAACGTATAACGTTATATAGTATTGCGTTATAACGTATAACGTTATATGGTTTTATGTTATGACGTATAACGTTATATGGCATTATGTTATGACGTATAACGTTATATGGTATTATGTTATAACGTGTAACGTTATATACTGTTACCTAATAACGTATAACTTTATATAGTATTACGTTATGACGTATAACGTTATATGGTATTATGTTAGAACGTATAACGTTATATGGTATTACGTTATAACGTGTAACGTTATATACTGCCACCTTATAACGTATAACGTTATTTGGTATTATGTTGTGGCGTATAACGTTATATGGTATTATGTTATAACGTACAGAGTTATATGGTATTATGTTAGAACGTATAACGTTATATGGTGTTACGTTATAACGTGTAACGTTATATACTGCCACCTTATAACATATAACGTTGCATAGTGTTACGTTATAACGTATAACGTTATATACTACTTCCATGTAACGTATAACGTTATATAGTATTACGTAATATCGTATAACGTTATATGGTGTTACGTTATAACGTGTAACGTTATATACTGCCACCTTATAACATATAACGTTGCATAGTGTTACGTTATAACGTATAACGTTATATACTACTTCCATGTAACGTATAACGTTATATAGTATTACGTAATATCGTATAACGTTATATGGTGTTACGTTATAACGTGTAACGTTATATACTATTTCCATGTAACGTATAACGCTATATGGTATTACGTTATAACGCATAACGTTATATACTACTACCTTATAACGTATAACGTTGTTGACCGCTACCTTATAACGTATAACGTTATATGGTATTACGGTATAACGTATAACGGTATATACTATTTCCATGTAACGTATAACGTTATATACTATTTCCATGTAACGTATAACGTTATATACTATTTCCATGTAACGTATAACGTTATATGGTACTACGTTATAATGTAGAACGTTATATGGTATTACGTTATAACGTATAACGTTATATATGTTTGCGTTATAACGTATAACGTTATATAATAACTCCTTATAGCGTATAACGTTATATAGTATTACGCTATAACGTATCACGTTATATGGTATTATGTTATAGCGTAGAACGTGAAATACTACCACCTTATAACGAATAACGTTATATAGTATTACCTTATAACGTATAACGTTATATATTATTTCCATGTAACGTATATAGTTATATGGTAGGACGTTATAACGTATAAAGTTATATGGTCGTACGTTATAACTTATAACGTTATATAGTATTACCTTATAACGTATAGCGTTATGTACTATCACCCTATAACGTATAACGTTATATACTACCACCTTATATCGTATAACGTTATATAGTATTGCGTCATAACGTGTAACGTTATATTCTACCACCTTATAACGTATAACGCTATATGGTATTACGTTATAACGTATAACGTTATATGGTATAATGATATGACGTATAACGTTATATAGTATTACGTTATAATGTATAACGTTATATACTACTACCTTATAACGTAGAACGCTATATAGTATTACGCTATAACGTATAACGTTATATAATATTTCCATGTAACATATAACGTTATATCGTATTACGTTATAACGCATAACGTTATATACTAATACCTTATAACGTACAACGTTGTATACTCCTACCTCATAACGTATAACGTTATAGGGTATTACGGTATCACGTATAACGTTATATACTATTTCCATGTAACGTATAACGTTATATACTATTTCCATGTAACGTATAACGTTATATGGTACTACGTTATAATGTATAACGTTATATGGTATTACGTGATAACGAATAACGTTATATGGTATTACGTCATAACGTAGAACGTTATACAGTATTACGTTATAACGTATAGCGTTATATGTGATTACGGCATAACGTATAACGTTACGTGGTAGTACGTTATAACATATAACGTTATATATTATTGTCTTATAACGTATAACGTTATATAGTATTACGGTATAACGTCTAACGATAAATAATATTTCCATGTAACGTATAACGTTATATGGTAGGACGTTATACCGTATAACGTTGTATGGTATTATGTTATAACCTATAACGTTATATTGTATTACGTTATAACGTGTAGCGTTATATACTGCCACCTTATAACATATAACGTTATATAGTATTGCGTTATAACGTATAACGTTATATGGTTTTATGTTATGACGTATAACGTTATATGGTATTATGTTATGACGTATAACGTTATATGGTATTATGTTATAATGTGTAACGTTATATACTGTTACCTAATAACGTATAACTTTATATAGTATTACGTTATAACGTATAACGTTATATGGTATTATGTTAGAACGTATAACGTTATATGGTATTACGTTATAACGTGTAACGTTATATACTGCCACCTTATAACGTATAACGTTATTTGGTATTATGTTGTGACGTATAACGTTATATGGTATTATGTTATAACGTACAACGTTATATGGTATTATGTTAGAACGTATAACGTTATATGGTGTTACGTTATAACGTGTAACCTTATATACTACCACCTTATAACATATAACGTTGCATAGTATTACGTTATAACGTATAACGTTATATACAATTTCCATGTAACGTATAACGTTATTTGGTATTATGTTGTGACGTATAACGTTATATGGAATTATGTTATAACGTACAACGTTATATGGTATTATGTTAGAACGTATAACGTTATATGGTGTTACGTTATAACGTGTAACGTTATATACTGCCACCTTATAACATATAACGTTGCATAGTATTACGTTATGACGTATAACGTTATATACTATTCCCATGTAACGTATAACGTTATATAGTATTACGTTATATCGTATAACGTAATATGGTATTATGTTACAACGTATTACTTTATATACTACTACCCTATAACGTATAACGTTATGTAGTATTACGTTATAACGTATAACGTTTTATACTACTGCATTATAACGTATAACATTGTATAGTATTACGGTATAACGTATAACGTTATATGCTATTTCCATGTAACGTATAACGTTATATACTATTTCCATGTAACGTATAACGTTATATGGTAATACGTTATAATGTATAACGTTATATGGTATTATGTTATAACGAACAACCTTATATGGTATTACGTTGTAACGTAGAACGTTATATAGTATTATGTTATAACGTATAACGTTACATGGTAGTACGTTATAACATATAACGTTATATAGTATTGCCTTATAACGTATAACGTTATATAGTATTACGGCATAACGTCTAACGATAAATACTATTTCCATGTAACGTATAACGTTATATGGTAGGACGTTATACCGTATTACGTTGTATGGTATTATGTTATAACCTATAACGTTATATTGTATTACGTTATAACGTGTAACGTTATATACTACCACATGATAACGTATAACGTTATATAGTATTACGCTAAAACGTATAACGTTATATGGTATTATGTTATAGCGTAGAACGTGAAATACTACCACCTTATAACGTATAACGTTATATAGTATTACCTTATAACGTATAACGTTATATACTATTTCTATGTAACGTATATAGTTATATGGTAGGTAGTTATAACCTATATTATGTTATAATCTATAACGTTATATTGTATTACGTTATAACGTATAACGTTATATACTATCACCTTATAACGTATAACGTTATATACTACCACCTTATATCGTATAACGTTATATTGTATTACGTTATAACGTAAAACGTTATGTGGAATTATGTTATGACGTATAACGTTATATGGTATTATGTTAGAACGTATAACGTTATATGGTATTATGTTATAACGTGTAACGTTATATACTGTTACCTAATAACGTATAACTTTATATAGTATTACGTTATGACGTATAACGTTATATAGTATTATGTTAGAACGTATAACGTTATAAGGTATTACGTTATAACGTGTAACGTTATATACTGCCACCTTATAACGTATAACGTTATATAGTATTGCGTTATAACGTATAACGTTATATGGTATTATGTTATGACGTATAACGTTATATGGTATTATGTTATAACGTGTAACATTATATACTGTTACCTAATAACGTATAACTTTATATAGTATTACGTTATGACGTATAACGTTATATGGTATTATGTTAGAACGTATAACGTTATATGGTATTACGTTATAACGTGTAACGTTATATACTGACACCTTATAACGTATAACGTTATTTGGTATTATGTTGTGGCGTATAACGTTATATGGTATTATGTTATAACGTACAGCGTTATATGGTATTATGTTAGAACGTATAACGTTATATGGTGTTACGTTATAACGTGTAACGTTATATACTGCCACCTTATAACATATAACGTTGCATAGTATTACGTTATAACGTATAACGTTATATACAATTTCCATGTAACGTATAACGTTATATGGTATTACGTTATGACGTATAACGTTATATGGTATTATGTTATGACGTATAACGTTATATGGTATTATGTTATAACGTACAACGTTATATGGTATTATGTTAGAACGTATAACGTTATATGGTGTTACGTTATAACGTGTAACGTTATATACTGCCACCTTATAACATATAACGTTGCATAGTATTACGTTATAACGTATAACGTTATATACTATTCCCATGTAACGTATAACGTTATATAGTATTACGTTATATCGTATAACGTTATATGGTATTATGTTACAACGTATTACTTTATATACTACTACCCTATAACGTATAACGTTATGTAGTATTACGTTATAACGTATAACGTTTTATACTACTGCCTTATAACGTATATCATTGTATAGTGTTACGGTATAACGTATAACGTTATATGCTATTTCCATGTTACGTATAACGTTATATACTATTTCCATGTAACGTATAACGTTATATGGTACTACGTTATAATGTATAACGTTATATGGTATTATGTTAGAACGTATAACGTTATGTGGTGTTACGTTATAACGTGTAACGTTATATACTGACACCTTATAACATATAACGTTGCATAGTATTACGTTATAACGTATAACGTTATATACTATTCCCATGTAACGGATAACGTTATATAGTATTACGTAATATCGTATAACGTTATTTGGTATTATGTTACAACGTATTACTTTATATACTACTACCCTATAACGTATAACGTTATGTAGTATTACGTTATAACGTATAACGTTTTATACTGCCACCTTATAACATATAACGTTGCATAGTATTATGTTATAACGTATAACGTTATATACAATTTCCATGTAACGTATAACGTTATATACTATTTCCATGTAACGTATAACGTTATATGGTACAACGTTATAATGTATAACGTTATATGGTATTATGTTAGAACGTATAACGTTATATGGTGTTACGTTATAACGTGTAACGTTATATACTGCCACCTTATAACATATAACGTTGCATAGTATTACGTTATAACGTATAACGTTATATACTATTCCCATGTAACGTATAACGTTATATAGTATTACGTTATATCGTATAACGTTATATGGTATTATGTTACAACGTATTACTTTATATACTACTACCCTATAACGTATAACGTTATGTAGTATTACGTTATAACGTATAACGTTTTATACTGCCACCTTATAACATATAACGTTGCATAGTATTACGTTATAACGTATAACGTTATATACAATTTCCATGTAACGTATAACGTTATATGGTATTACGTCATAACGTATATCGTTATATAGTATTACGTTATATCGTATAACGTTATATGGTATTATGTTATAACGAATAACGTTATATGGTATTACGTTATAACGTAGAACGTTATATAGTATTATGTTATAACGAATAACGTTATATGGTATTACGTTATAACGTATAACGTTATATAGTATTACGTTATATCGTATAACGTTATATAGCATTGCGTTATAACGTATAACGGTATATAATATCACCTTATAACGTATAACGTTATATAGTATTACATTATAACTTATAACGTTGTATGGTATTACGTTATAACGTATAACGTTTTATACTACTGCCTTATAACGTATAACATTGTATAGTATTACGCTATAACGTATAACGTTATATGGTACCACGTTATAATGTATAACGTTATATGGTATTAAGTTATAACGAATAACGTTATATAGTATTACGTTATAACGTAGAACGTTATATAGTACTACGTTATAACGAATAACGTTATATGGTATTACGTTATAACGTAGAAAGTTATATAGTATTATGTTAGTACGTATAACGTTATATGGTATTACGTTATAACGTGTAACGTTATATACTGCCACCTTATAATGTATAACATTATATGGTATTACGTTATAACGAATAAAGTTATATGGTATTACGTTATAACGTAGAACGTTATATAGTATTAAGCTATAACGTATAACGTTATATATGATTGCGTTATAACGTATAACGTTATATACAATTTCTATGTAACGTATAACGTGATATGGTATTACGTCATAACGTATATCGTTATATGGTATTACGTTATGACGTATAACGTTATATGGTATTATGTTATAACGTTCAACGTTATATGGTATTACGTTATGACGTGTAACGTTATACACTGCCACCTTATAACGTATAACGTTGTATAGTATTACGTTACAACGTATAACGTTATATACTACTTCCATGTAACGTATAACGATATATGGTATTACGTAATAACGTAAACGTTATATACTACTACCTTATAACGTATAACTTTGTATAGTGCTACCTCATAACGTCTAACGTTATAGGGTATTACGGTATCACGTATAACGTTATATACTATATCCATGTAACGGGTAACGTTATATACTATTTCCATGTAACGTATACTGTTATATGGTATTACGTTATAACGTATAACGTTACATGGTATTATGTTACAACGTATTACTTTATATACTACTACCCTATAACGTATAACGTTATGTAGTATTACGTTATAACGTATAACGTTTTATACTACTGCCTTATAACGTATAACATTGTATAGTATTACGGTATAACGTATAACGTTATATGCTATTTCCATGTAACGTATAACGTTATATACTACTTCCATGTAACGCATAACGTTATATGGTACTACGTTATAATGTATAACGTTATATGGTATTATGTTATAACGAATAACGTTACATGGTAGTACGTTATAACTTATAACGTTATATAGCATTGCCTTATAACGTATAACGTTATATAGTATTACGGTATAACGTATAACGTTAAATACTATTTCCATGTAACGTATAACGTTATATGGTAGGACGATATAACGTATAACGTTATATGGTATTGCGTGATAACATATAACGTTATAAACTATTTCCATGTAACGTATAACGTTATAGGGTATTACGGTATCACGTATAACGTTATATACTATTTCCATGTAACGTATAACGTTATATGGCATTACGTTATAACGTATAAGGTTATATGGTAGTACGTTATAACTAATAACGTTATATGGTGTTGCGTTATCACGTATAACGTTATATGGTATTGCGTTATAACGTATAACGTTATATACAATTTCCATGTAACGTATAACGTTATAGGGTATTACGGTATCACGTATAACGTTATATACTATTTCCATGTAACGTATAACGTTATATGGTATTATGTTATGACGTATAACGTTATATGGTATTATGTTATAACGTACAACGTTATATGGTATTACGCTATAACGTGTAACGTTATGTACTGCCACCTTATAACGTATAGCGTTGTTTAGTATTACGTTATAACTTATAACGCTGTATGGTATTATGTTATAACCCATAACGTTATATAGTATTACGTTATATCGTATAACGTTATATGGTATTATGCTACAACGTATTACTTTATATACTACTACCCTATAACGTATAACGTTATGTAGTATTACGTTATAACGTATAACGTTTTATACTACTGCCTTGTAACGTATAACATTGTATAGTATTACGGTATAACGTATAACGTTATATGCTATTTCCATGTAACGTATAGCGTTATATACTATTTCCATGTAACGTATAACGTTATATGGTACTACGTTATAATGTATAACGTTATATGGTATTATGTTATAACGAATAACGTTATATGGTATTGCGTGATAACATAAAACGTTATAAACTATTTCCATGTAACGTATAACGTTATAGGGTATTACGGTATCACGTATAACGTTATATACTATTTCCATGTAACGTATAACGTTATATGGCATTACGTTATAACGTATAACGTTATATGGTAGTACGTTATAACTTATAACGTTATATGGTATAGCGTTATCACGTATAACGTTATATGGTATTGCGTTATAACGTATATCGTTATATGCCATTTCCATGTAGCGTATAACGTTATATGGTATTACGTTATAACGTATAACGATATATCGTATTACGTTATAACGAATAACGTTATATGGTATTACGATATAACGTATAACGATATATCGTATTACGTTTTAACGTGTAACGGTATATGGTAGTACATTATAGCGTATAACGTTATATATTATTTCCATCTAACGTATAACGTTATATGGTATCACGTTATAACGTACAACGTTATATCTCTATTACCGTATAACGTATAGCGTTATGTAGCATACGTAAAACGTGTAACGCTACATGGTGTTACGTTATAAAATATAACATTATATGGTATTACGTTATAACGTATAACGTTATATGGTATTACGTTATAACGTATAACGTTATATGGTATTACATTTTAACGTGTAACGGTATATGGTAGTACGTTATAGCGTATAACGTTATATACTACCATCTTATAACGTATAAGTTTATATACTTTTCCTTTATAACGTGTAACGTTATATGGTATTACGTTATAACGTATAACGTTATATCGTATTACGTTATAATGTATAACGTTATATACTACTACCGTATAACGTATAACGTTATGTAGCATTACGTTATAACGTGTAGCGCTATATGGTATTACGTTATAACGTATAATGTTATAAGGTATTACGTTTTAACTTGTAACGGTATATGGTAGTACATTATAGCGTGTAACGTCATATTGTAGTACGTTATAGCGTATAACGTTATATACTACCACCTTATAACATATAAGTTTATATAGTATTACTTAATAACGTGTAACGTTATATGGTATTACGTTATAACGTATAACTTTATATGCTACAAACCTATAACGTATAGCGTTATGTAGCATTAAGTTATAACGTGTAAAGTTATATGGTACTACTGTATAACGTATAACGTTATATACTATTACCGTATAACGTATAACGTTATATGGTATTACGTTATAACGTAGAACGTTGTATGGTATTATGTTACAACGTATAACGTTATATGGTAATACGATATAACGTATTACATTATATACTACTACCCTAAAACGTATAACGTTAACGTAGTATTAGGTTATAATGTATAACGTTTTACACTACTGCCTTATAACGTATAACATTATATAGTGTTACATCATAACGTATAAAGTTATATACTATTTCCATGTAACGTATCACGTTATATGGTATTAAGTCATAACGTATATCGTTATATGGCATTACGTTATAGCGTATAACGTTGTATGGTATTACGTTATAACTTATCACGATATATAGTATTACCTTATAACGTATAACGTTATATACTGCCACCATATAACGTATAACGTTACATACTACCACCGTATAACGTATAACGTTATATGGTATTACGTTATAATGTATAACGTTATATGGTAATACGATATAACGTATTACTTTATATACTACTACCCTATAACGTATAACGTTATGTAGTATTACGTTATAATGTATAACGTTTTATACTACTGCCTTATAACGTATAACATTATATAGTGTTACGTCATAACGAATAACGTTATATACTATTTCCATGTAACGTATAACGTTATATGGTACTACGTTATAACGTTATATGGTAGTACGTTATAACTTATCACGATATATAGTATACCTTATAACGTATAACGTTATATACTACCACCATACAACGTATAACGTTACATACTACCACCGTACAACGTATAACGTTATATGGTATTATGTAATAACGTATAACGTTATATGGTAATACGATATAACGTATTACTTTATATACTACTACCCTATAACGTATAACGTTATGTAGTATTACGTTATAATGTATAACGTTTTATACTACTGCCTTATAACGTATAACATTATATAGTGTTACGTCATAACGAATAACGTTATATACTATTTCCATGTAACGTATAACGTTATATGGTATTACGTCATAACGTATATCGTTATATGGTATTACGTTATAGCGTATAACGATTTTTACTACTACCTTATAACGCATAACATTATATAGTATTACGTTTTAACGTATATCGTTATATACGATTTCCATGTAACGTATAACGTTATATGGTAGGACGTTATAACGTGTAACGTTATATACTGCCACCTTGTAACGTATAACGTTGTATAGTATTACGTTATAAAGTATAACGTTGTATACTATTTCCATGTAACGACTAAAGTTATGTGGTATTACGTTATAACGTATAACATTATATAGTACTACGTTATAACGTAAAACGTTACATGGTAGTACGTTATAACTTATAACGATATATAGTTTTGCCTTATAACGTATAACGTTATATAGTATTACGGTATAACGTATAACGTTGTAGGGTATTATGTTATAACGTATAACGTTATATGGTAATACGATATATCGTATTACGTTATATGGTAGTACGTTATAACTTATAACGTTATATAGTATTACCTTATAACGTATAACTATATATAGTATTACGGTATAACGTATAACGTTATATAGTATTGCGTCATAACGAATAACGTTGTATGGTATTATGTTATAACGAAGAACGTTATATGGTATTGCGTGATAACATAAAACGTTATAAACTATTTCCATGTAACGTATAACGTTATAGGGTATTACGGTATCACGTATAACGTTATATACTATTTCCATGTAACGTATAACGTTATATGGCATTACGTTATAACGTATAACGTTATATGGTAGTACGTTATAACTTATAACGTTATATGGTATAGCGTTATCACGTATAACGTTATATGGTATTGCGTTATAACGTATATCGTTATATACCATTTCCATGTAGCGTATAACGTTATATGGTATTACGTTATAACGTATAACGATATATCGTATTACGTTATAACGTATAACGTTATATGGTATTACGTTATAACGTATAACGTTATATGGTATTACGTTTTAACGTGTAACGGTATATGGTAGTACGTTATAGCGTATAACGTTATATACTACCATCTTATAACGTATAAGTTTATATACTTTTCCTTTATAACGTGTAACGTTATATGGTATTACGTTATAACGTATAACGTTATATGGTATTACGTTATAACGTATAACGTTATATACTACTACCGTATAACGTATAACGTTATGTAGCATTACGTTATAACGTGTAGCGCTATATGGTATTACGTTATAACGTACAATGTTATAAGGTATTACGTTTTAACTTGTAACGGTATATGGTAGTACGCTATAGCGTGTAACGTCATATTGTAGTACGTTATAGCGTATAACGTTATATACTACCTCCTTATAACATATAAGTTTATATAGTATTACTTAATAACGTGTAAAGTTATATGGTATTACGTTATAACGTATAACTTTATATGCTACAAACTTATAACGTATAACGTTATGTAGCATTAAGTTATAAAGTGTATTGTTATATGGTACTACGTTATAGCGTATAACGTTATATACTATTTCCATGTAACGCATAACGTTATATGATGTTACGTTATAACGTATAACGTTAGATGGTATTACGTTTTAACGTGTAACGGTATATGGTAGTACGTTATACCGTATAACGTTATATACTACCACCTTATAACGTATAACTTTATATGGTATTACTTAATAACGTGTAACGTTATATGGTATTACGTTATAACGTATAACTTTATATGCTACAAACCTATAACGTATAGCGTTATGTAGCATTAAGTTATAACGTGTAAAGTTATATGGTACTACGGTATAACGTATAACGTTATATACTATTACCGTATAACGTATAACGTTATGTAGCATTACGTTATAACGTGTAACGCTATATGGTATTACTTTATAATGTATAACGTTATATGGTATTACGGTATAACGTATAACGTTATATACTATTTGCATGTAACGTGTAACGTTATATACTATTTCCATGTAACGTATAACGTTATATGGTATTACGTTATAACGTAGAACGTTGTATGGTATTATGTTACAACGTATAACGTTATATGGTAATACGATATAACGTATTACATTATATACTACTACCCTAAAACGTATAACGTTAACGTAGTATTAGGTTATAATGTATAACGTTTTACACTACTGCCTTATAACGTATAACATTATATAGTGTTACATCATAACGTATAAAGTTATATACTATTTCCATGTAACGTATCACGTTATATGGTATTAAGTTATAACGTATATCGTTATATGGCATTACGTTATAGCGTATAACGTTATATGGTATTACGTTATAACGTTATATGGTAGTACGTTATAACTTATCACGATATATAGTATTACCTTATAACGTATAACGTTATATGCTACCACCATATAACGTATAACGCTACATACTACCACCGTATAACGTATAACGTTATATGGTATTACGTTATAATGTATAACGTTATATGGTAATACGATATAACGTATTACTTTATATACTACTACCCTATAACGTATAACGTTATGTAGTATTACGTTATAATGTATAACGTTTTATACTACTGCCTTATAACGTATAACATTATATAGTGTTACGTCATAACGAATAACGTTATATACTATTTCCATGTAACGTATAACGTTATATGGTATTACGTTATAACGTTATATGGTAGTACGTTATAACTTATCACGATATATAGTATTACATTATAACGCATAACGTTATATACTACCACCATACAAAGTATAACGTTACATACTACCACCGTACAACGTATAACGTTATATGGTATTATGTAATAACGTATAACGTTATATGGTAATACGATATAACGTATTACTTTATATACTACTACCCTATAACGTATAACGTTATGTAGTATTACGTTATAATGTATAACGTTTTATACTACTGCCTTATAACGTATAACATTATATAGTGTTACGTCATAACGAATAACGTTATATACTATTTCCATGTAACGTATAACGTTATATGGTATTACGTCATAACGTATATCGTTATATGGTATTACGTTATAGCGTACAACGATTTTTACTACTACCTTATAACGCATAACATTATATAGTATTACGTTTTAACGTATATCGTTATATACGATTTCCATGTAACGTATAACGTTATATGGTAGGACGTTATAACGTGTAACGTTATATACTGCCACCTTGTAACGTATAACGTTTTATAGTATTACGTTATAAAGTATAACGTTGTATACTATTTCCATGTAACGACTAAAGTTATGTGGTATTACGTTATAACGTATATCGTTATATGGTATTACGTTAATACGTATAACGTTATATGGTAGTACGTTATAACTTATATCGTTATATAGTGTTACCTTATAACGTATAACGATATATACTACCACCTTATAACGTATAACGTTTTATACTACTACCTTATAACGTATAACATTATATAGTACTACGTTATAACGTAAAACGTTACATGGTAGTACGTTATAACTTATAACGATATATAGTATTGCCTTATAACGTATAACGTTATACAGTATTACGGTATAACGTATAACGTTGTAGGGTATTATGTTATAACGTATAACGTTATATGGTAATACGATATAACGTATTACGTTATATGGTAGTACGTTATAACTTATAACGTTATATAGTATTACCTTATAACGTATAACTATATATAGTATTACGGTATAACGTATAACGTTATATAGTATTGCGTCATAACGAATAACGTTGTATGGTATTATGTTATAACGTATAACGTTATATGGTAATACGATATAACGTATTAGGTTACATACTACTACCCTATAACGTATAACGTTATGTAGTATTACGTTATTACGTATAACGTTTTATACTACTACCTTATAACGTATAACATTATATAGTATTACGTTATAACGTGTAACGTTATATGGTAGTACGTTATAACTTATAACGTTATATACTACTACCTTATAACGTATAACGTTATATAGCCTTACGTTATAACGTATAACGTTATATGGTATTATGTTATTACGTATAACGTTATGTAGTCCCACGTTATAACGTATAAGGTTTTATACTACTACCTTATAACGTATAACTTTATATAGTATTACGGTATAGCGTATAACGTTATATGGTATTGCGTTATAACGTATAACGTTATATACTATTTCCATGCAACGTATAGCGTCATATAGTATTACGATATAACGTACAACTTCATATAGTATTACGTTATATCGTATAACGTTATATAGTATTGCGTCATAACGAATAACGTTATATTCTACCACATTATACCGTATTACGTTATATGGTATTACGTTATAACGCATAACGTTGTATGGTAGTACGTTATAAGTTATAACGTTATATAGTATTGCCTTATAACGTATAACTTTATATAGTATTACGGTATAACGTATAACGTTATATAGTATTGCGTCATAACGAATAACGTTATATACTACCACATTATACCGTATAACGTTATATACTACTACCTTATAACGTATAACGTTGTATAGTATTACGTTATAACGTATAACGTTATATACGTTATATACGTATAACGTCATGTGGTATTACGTTATAACGTATATCGTTATATGGTATTACGTTATAACGTATAACGTTATATAGTGTTACGTTATAACGTATAACGTTATATACGATTTCCATGTAACGTATAACGTTATGTGGTATTACGTTATAACGTATATCGTTATATGGTATTACGTTATAACGTATAGCGTTATATGGTAGTACGGTATGACTTATAACGTTATATAGTATTACCTTATAACGTTTAACGTTATATACTACCACCTTATTACGTATAACGTTTTATACTACTACCCTATAACGTATAACGTTATGTAGTATTACGTTATAACTTATAACGTATTATACAACTGCCTTATCACGTATAACATTATATAGTATTACGTTATAACGTATAGCGTTATATACTATTTCCGCATAACGTACAACGTTATATGGTAGGACGTTATAACGTATAATGTTATATTGTATTACGTTATAACGTATAACGTCATATACTATTTCCATGTAACGTGCAACGTTATATACTATTTCCACGTAACGTATAACGTTATATGGTAGGACGTTATAACGTATAACGTTATATGGTATTACGATATATCGAATAACGTTACATGGTATTACGTTATAACGTGTAACGTTATATGGTAGTACGTTATATCTTATAAAGTTATATAGTATTGCCTTATAACGTATAACGTTATATAGTATTCCGCTATAACGTATAACATTAAATACTATTTCCATGTAATGTATAACGTTATATGGTAGGACTTAATAACGTATAACGTTATATGGTATTACGTTATAACTTATAACGTTATATGGTATTACGTTATAACGAATAAAGTTATATGGTAGTACGTTATAACTTATAACGTTATATAGTATCACCTTATATCGTATAACGTTATATGCTACCACCTTATAACGTATAACGTTATATACTACCACCTTATAACGTATAACGTTATATGGTATTACGTTATAACGAATAACGTTATATACTACCACCCTATAACATATGACGTTATATAGTATTACGTTATAACGTACACCTTTATATACTACTACCATATAACGTATAACGTTATATGGTATTACGTTATAACGTATAACGTTATATACTACCACCTTATATCGTATAACGTTATATAGTATTACGTTATGACGTATAACGTTATATGGTAATACGATGTAACGTATTACTTTATATACTACTACCCTATAACGTATAACGTTATGTAGTATTACGTTATAACGTATAACGTTTTATAATACTGCCTTATCACGTATAACATTATATAGTATTACGTTATAACGTATAACGTTATATACTATTTCCATGTAACGTACAACGTTATATGGTAGCACGTTATAACGAATAACGTTATATGGTATTACGTTATAACGTGTAACGTTATATACTACCACCTTATAACGTATAACGTTATATACTACAACCTTATAACGTATGACGTTATATACTAACACCTTATATCGCATAACGTTATATAGTATTACGTTATGATGTATAACGTTATATGGTAATACGATGAAACGTATTACTTTATATACTACTACCCTATAACGTATAACGTTATGTAGTATTACGTTATAACGTAGAACGTTTTATACTACTACCTTATCACGTATAACATTATATAGTATTACGATATAACGTATAACGTTATATGGTATTACGTTATAACGAATAACGTTATATGGTATTGCGTTATAACGCATAACGTTATATATTACCACCTTATAACGTATAACGTTATATGGTATTACGTTATAACGAATAACGTTATATACTACCACCTTATAACATATGACGTTATATAGTATTACATTATAACGTACACCTTTATATACTACTACCATATAACGTATAACGTTATATGGTATTACGTTATCACGTATAACGTTATATACTATTTCCATGCAACGTATAGCGTCATATAGTATTACGATATAACGTACAACTTCATATAGTATTACGTTATATCGTATAACGTTATATAGTATTGCGTCATAACGAATAACGTTATATTCTACCACATTATACCGTATTACGTTATATGGTATTACGTTATAACGCATAACGTTGTATAGTATTACGTTATAACGTATAACGTTATATACGTTATATACGTATAACGTCATGTGGTATTACGTTATAACGTATATCGTTATATGGTATTACGTTATAACGTATAACGTTATATAGTGTTACGTTATAACGTATAACGTTATATACGATTTCCATGTAACGTATAACGTTATGTGGTATTACGTTATAACGTATATCGTTATATGGTATTACGTTATAACGTATAGCGTTATATGGTAGTACGGTATGACTTATAACGTTATATAGTATTACCTTATAACGTTTAACGTTATATACTACCACCTTATTACGTATAACGTTTTATACTACTACCCTATAACGTATAACGTTATGTAGTATTACGTTATAACTTATAACGTATTATACAACTGCCTTATCACGTATAACATTATATAGTATTACGTTATAACGTATAGCGTTATATACTATTTCCGCATAACGTACAACGTTATATGGTAGGACGTTATAACGTATAATGTTATATTGTATTACGTTATAACGTATAACGTCATATACTATTTCCATGTAACGTGCAACGTTATATACTATTTCCACGTAACGTATAACGTTATATGGTAGGACGTTATAACGTATAACGTTATATGGTATTACGATATATCGAATAACGTTACATGGTATTACGTTATAACGTGTAACGTTATATGGTAGTACGTTATATCTTATAAAGTTATATAGTATTGCCTTATAACGTATAACGTTATATAGTATTCCGCTATAACGTATAACATTAAATACTATTTCCATGTAATGTATAACGTTATATGGTAGGACTTAATAACGTATAACGTTATATGGTATTACGTTATAACTTATAACGTTATATGGTATTACGTTATAACGAATAAAGTTATATGGTAGTACGTTATAACTTATAACGTTATATAGTATCACCTTATATCGTATAACGTTATATGCTACCACCTTATAACGTATAACGTTATATACTACCACCTTATAACGTATAACGTTATATGGTATTACGTTATAACGAATAACGTTATATACTACCACCCTATAACATATGACGTTATATAGTATTACGTTATAACGTACACCTTTATATACTACTACCATATAACGTATAACGTTATATGGTATTACGTTATAACGTATAACGTTATATACTACCACCTTATATCGTATAACGTTATATAGTATTACGTTATGACGTATAACGTTATATGGTAATACGATGTAACGTATTACTTTATATACTACTACCCTATAACGTATAACGTTATGTAGTATTACGTTATAACGTATAACGTTTTATAATACTGCCTTATCACGTATAACATTATATAGTATTACGTTATAACGTATAACGTTATATACTATTTCCATGTAACGTACAACGTTATATGGTAGCACGTTATAACGAATAACGTTATATGGTATTACGTTATAACGTGTAACGTTATATACTACCACCTTATAACGTATAACGTTATATACTACAACCTTATAACGTATGACGTTATATACTAACACCTTATATCGCATAACGTTATATAGTATTACGTTATGATGTATAACGTTATATGGTAATACGATGAAACGTATTACTTTATATACTACTACCCTATAACGTATAACGTTATGTAGTATTACGTTATAACGTAGAACGTTTTATACTACTACCTTATCACGTATAACATTATATAGTATTACGATATAACGTATAACGTTATATGGTATTACGTTATAACGAATAACGTTATATGGTATTGCGTTATAACGCATAACGTTATATATTACCACCTTATAACGTATAACGTTATATGGTATTACGTTATAACGAATAACGTTATATACTACCACCTTATAACATATGACGTTATATAGTATTACATTATAACGTACACCTTTATATACTACTACCATATAACGTATAACGTTATATGGTATTACGTTATCACGTATAACGTTGTAAAGTATTACGTTATAACGTATAACGTTATATGCCATTTCCATGTAACGTATAACGTTATATGGTACGACGTTATAACGTATAACGAAATATGGTATTACGTTATAACGAATAACGTTATATGGTATTACGTTATAACACATAACGATATATACTACCACCTTATAACGTATAACGTTATATGGTATTACGTTATAACGAATAACGTTATATACTACCACCTTATATCGTATAACGTTATATAGTATTACGTTATGATGTATAACGTTATATGGTAATACGATAACACGTATTACTTTATATACTACTACCCTATAACGTATAACGTTATGTAGTATTACGTTATAACGTATAACGTTTTATACTACTACCTTATCACGTATAACATTATATAGTATTACGATATAACGTATAACGTTATATACTATTTCCATGTAACGTACAACGTTATATGGTAGCACGTTATAACGTATAACGTTATATGGTATTACGTTATAACGAATGACGTTATATGGTATTACGTTATAACGTATAACGGTATATGGTATTGCGTTACAACGTGTTACGTTATATGGTAGTACGTTATAACTTACAACGTTATGTGGTATTACGTTATAACATATAACGTTATATGGTATTACGTTATAACGTATAACGTTATATGGTATTACGTTATAACGTATAACGTTATATACTATTTCCATGTAACGTGCAACGTTATATACTATTTCCATGTAACGTGTAACGTTATATGCTATTTCCACGTAACGTACAACGTTATATACTATTTCCATGTAACGTATAACGTTATGTACGATTTCCATATAACGTATAACATTATATGGCATTACGTTATAACGTATAACGTTATATACCATTGCGTTATAACGTATAACGTTATATACTACCACCTTATAACGTATAACGTTATATGGTAGGACGTTATAACGTATAACTTTATATGGTATTACGTTATAACGAATAACGTTTCATGGTATTACGTTATAACGCATAACGTTATATACTACCACCTTATAACGTATAACGTTATATGGTATTACGTTATAACGAATAACGTTATATACTACCACCTTATAACAAATGACGTTATATAGTATTACATTATAACGTACACCTTTATATACTACTACCATATAACGTATAACGTTATATGGTATTACGTTATAACGTATAACGTTGTAAAGTATTACGTTATAACGTATAACGTTGTAAAGTATTACGTTATAACGTATAACGTTATATGCCATTTCCATGTAACGTATAACGTTATATGGTACGACGTTATAACGTATAACGAAATATGGTATTACGTTATAACGAATAACGTTACATGGTATTACGTTATAACACATAACGTTATATACTACCACCTTATAACGTATAACGTTATATGGTATTACGTTATAACGAATAACGTTATATACTACCACCTTATAACATATGACGTTATATAGTATTACGTTATAACGTACACCTTTATATACTACTACCATATAACGTATAACGTTATATAGTATTACGTTATGACGTATAACGTTATATGGTAATACGATATAACGTATTACTTTATATAGTACTACCCTATAACGTATAACGTTATGTAGTATTACGTTATAACGTATAACGTTTTATAATACTGCCGTATCACGTATAACATCATATAGTATTACGTTATAACGTATAACGTTATATACTATTTCCATGTAACGTACAACGTTATATGGTAGCACGTTATAACGAATAACGTTATATGGTATTACGTTATAACGTGTAACGTTATATACTACCACCTTATAACGTATAACGTTATATACTACAACCTTATAACGTATGACGTTATATACTAACACCTTATATCGTATAACGTTATATCGTATTACGTTATGATGTATAACGTTATATGGTAATACGATAAAACGTATTACTTTATATACTACTACCCTATAACGTATAACGTTATGTAGTATTGCGTTATAACGTATAACATTTTATACTACTACCATATCACGTATAACATTATATAGTATTACGATATAACGTATAAGGTTATATACTATTTCCATGTAACGTACAACGTTATATGGTAGCACGTTATAACGTATAACGTTATATGGTATTACGTTATAACGAATGACGTTATATGGTATTACGTTATAACGTATAACGGTATATGGTATTGCGTTACAACGTGTTACGTTATATGGTAGTACGTTATAACTTATAACGTTATGTGGTATTACGTTATAACATATAACGTTATATGGTATTACGTTATAACGTATAACGTTATATGGTATTACGTTATAACGTATAACGTTATATACTATTTCCATGTAACGTGCAACGTTATATACTATTTCCATGTAACGTGTAACGTTATATGCTATTTCCACGTAACGTACAACGTTATATACTATTTCCATGTAACGTATAACGTTATATGGAATTACGTTATAACGTATAACGTTGTATACTACTACCATATAACGTATAACGTTGCATACTGCTACCTTGTAACGTATAGCGTTATATAGTATTACGGTATAACGTATAACGTTATATACTACTTCCATGTAACGTATAACGTTATGTACGATTTCCATATAACGTATAACATTATATGGCATTACGTTATAACGTATAACGTTATATACCATTGCGTTATAACGTATAACGTTATATACTACCACCTTATAACGTATAACGTTATATGGTAGGACGTTATAACGAATAACTTTATATGGTATTACGTTATAACGAATAACGTTTCATGGTATTACGTTATAACGTGTAACGTTATATGGTAGTACGTTATAACGTATAACGTTAAATACTATTTCCATGTAACGTATAACGTTATATGGTAGGACGTTATAACGTATAACTTTATATGGTATTACGTTATAACGAATAACGTTTCATGGTATTGCGTTACAACGTGTTACGTTATATGGTAGTACGTTATAACTTATAACGTTATGTGGTATTACGTTATAACATATAACGTTATATGGAATTACGATATAACGTATAACGTTATATACTACTACCATATAACGTATAACGTTGTATACTGCTACCTTGTAACGTATAGCGTTATATAGTATTACGGTATAACGTATAACGTTGTATACTACTTCCATGTAACGTATAACGTTATGTACGATTTCCATATAACGTATAACATTATATGGCATTACGTTATAACGTATAACGTTATATACCATTGCGTTATAACGTATAACGTTATATACTACCACCTTATAACGTATAACGTTATATGGTAGGACGTTATAACGAATAACTTTATATGGTATTACGTTATAACGAATAACGTTTCATGGTATTACGTTATAACGTGTAACGTTATATGGTAGTACGTTATAACGTATAACGTTAAATACTATTTCCATGTAACGTATAACGTTATATGGTAGGACGTTATAACGTATAACTTTATATGGTATTACGTTATAACGAATAACGTTTCATGGTATTGCGTTACAACGTGTTACGTTATATGGTAGTACGTTATAACTTATAACGTTATGTGGTATTACGTTATAACATATAACGTTATATGGAATTACGATATAACGTATAACGTTATATACTACTACCATATAACGTATAACGTTGTATACTGCTACCTTGTAACGTATAGCGTTATATAGTATTACGGTATAACGTATAACGTTATATACTACTTCCATGTAACGTATAACGTTTAATACTATTTCCATGTAACGTATATCGTTATATAGTAGGACGTTATAACGTATAACGTTATATAGTATTACGTTATGACGTATAACGTTATATGGTATTATGTTATGACGTAAAACGTTACATGGTATTACGTTATAACGTGTAACGTTATATGGTAGTACGTTATAACGTATAACGTTATATACTATTTCCATGTAACGTATAACGTTATATGGAATTACGTTATAACGTATAACGTTGTATACTACTACCATATAACGTATAACGTTGTATACTGCTACCTTGTAACGTATAGCGTTATATAGTATTACGGTATAACGTATAACGTTATATACTACTTCCATGTAACGTATAACGTTATGTACGATTTCCATATAACGTATAACATTATATGGCATTACGTTATAACGTATAACGTTATATACCATTGCGTTATAACGTATAACGTTATATACTACCACCTTATAACGTATAACGTTATATGGTAGGACGTTATAACGAATAACTTTATATGGTATTACGTTATAACGAATAACGTTTCATGGTATTACGTTATAACGTGTAACGTTATATGGTAGTACGTTATAACGTATAACGTTAAATACTATTTCCATGTAACGTATAACGTTATATGGTAGGACGTTATAACGTATAACTTTATATGGTATTACGTTATAACGAATAACGTTTCATGGTATTGCGTTACAACGTGTTACGTTATATGGTAGTACGTTATAACTTATAACGTTATGTGGTATTACGTTATAACATATAACGTTATATGGAATTACGATATAACGTATAACGTTATATACTACTACCATATAACGTATAACGTTGTATACTGCTACCTTGTAACGTATGGCGTTATATAGTATTACGGTATAACGTATAACGTTATATACTACTTCCATGTAACGTATAACGTTATGTACGATTTCCATATAACGTATAACATTATATGGCATTACGTTATAACGTATAACGTTATATTGTAGTACGTTATAACGTATAACGTTATATGGAATTACGTTATAACGTATAACGTTGTATAGTATTACGTTATAACGTATAACGTTATATACTATTTGAATGTAACATATAACGTTATATGGAATTACGTTATAACGTATATCGTTATATACTACTACCTTCTAACGTATAATGTTGTATACTGCTACCTTATAACGTATAGCGTTATATAGTATTACGGTATAAAACGTTATTTAGTATTTCCATGTAACGTATAACGTTATGTACGATTTCCATTTAACGTATAACGTTATATGGTAGGACGTTATAACGTATAACGTTATATCGTATTGCGTTATAACGTATAACGTTATATACTATTTCCATGTAAGGTATAACGTTATATTGTTGGATGTTATAACGTATAACGTTATATGGTATTACTTTATAACGAATAACGTTATATAGTATTCCGTTATAACGTATAACGTTATATGGTATTATGTTATGACGTATAACGTTATATGGTATTATGTTATAACGTATAACGTTATATGGTATTACGTTATAACGTACATAGTTATATGGTAATACGTAATAGCGTATATCGTTATATGGTAGTACGTTATAACTTATAACGTTATATAGTATTACCTTATAACGTATAACGTTATATACTACCACCTTATAACATATAACGTTGTATAGTATAACGTTATGACGTATAACGTTATATGGTATTACGTTATAACGTATAACGTTATATGGGATTACGTTATAACGTGTAACGTTATATGGTACTATGTTATAACGTATAACGTTATATGGTATTACGTTATAACAAATAACGTTATATACTACCACCTTATAACGTATGACGTTATATGGTATTACGTTATAACGAATAACGTTATATACTACCACCTTATAACATATGACGTTATATAGTATTACGTTATAACGTACACCTTTATATACTACTACCATATAACGTATAACGTTATATAGTATTACGTTATGACGTATAACGTTATATGGTAATACGATATAACGTATTACTTTATATAGTACTACCCTATAACGTATAACGTTATGTAGTATTACGTTATAACGTATAACGTTTTATAATACTGCCGTATCACGTATAACATCATATAGTATTACGTTATAACGTATAACGTTATATACTATTTCCATGTAACGTACAACGTTATATGGTAGCACGTTATAACGAATAACGTTATATGGTATTACGTTATAACGTGTAACGTTATATACTACCACCTTATAACGTATAACGTTATATACTACAACCTTATAACGTATGACGTTATATACTAACACCTTATATCGTATAACGTTATATCGTATTACGTTATGATGTATAACGTTATATGGTAATACGATAAAACGTATTACTTTATATACTACTACCCTATAACGTATAACGTTATGTAGTATTGCGTTATAACGTATAACATTTTATACTACTACCATATCACGTATAACATTATATAGTATTACGATATAACGTATAAGGCTATATACTATTTCCATGTAACGTACAACGTTATATGGTAGCACGTTATAACGTATAACGTTATATGGTATTACGTTATAACGAATGACGTTATATGGTATTACGTTATAACGTATAACGGTATATGGTATTGCGTTACAACGTGTTACGTTATATGGTAGTACGTTATAACTTATAACGTTATGTGGTATTACGTTATAACATATAACGTTATATGGTATTACGTTATAACGTATAACGTTATATGGTATTACGTTATAACGTATAACGTTATATACTATTTCCATGTAACGTGCAACGTTATATACTATTTCCATGTAACGTGTAACGTTATATACTATTTCCATGTAACGTGTAACGTTATATGCTATTTCCACGTAACGTACAACGTTATATACTATTTCCATGTAACGTATAACGTTATATGGAATTACGTTATAACGTATAACGTTGTATACTACTACCATATAACGTATAACGTTGCATACTGCTACCTTGTAACGTATAGCGTTATATAGTATTACGGTATAACGTATAACGTTATATACTACTTCCATGTAACGTATAACGTTATGTACGATTTCCATATAACGTATAACATTATATGGCATTACGTTATAACGTATAACGTTATATACCATTGCGTTATAACGTATAACGTTATATACTACCACCTTATAACGTATAACGTTATATGGTAGGACGTTATAACGAATAACTTTATATGGTATTACGTTATAACGAATAACGTTTCATGGTATTACGTTATAACGTGTAACGTTATATGGTAGTACGTTATAACGTATAACGTTAAATACTATTTCCATGTAACGTATAACGTTATATGGTAGGACGTTATAACGTATAACTTTATATGGTATTACGTTATAACGAATAACGTTTCATGGTATTGCGTTACAACGTGTTACGTTATATGGTAGTACGTTATAACTTATAACGTTATGTGGTATTACGTTATAACATATAACGTTATATGGAATTACGATATAACGTATAACGTTATATACTACTACCATATAACGTATAACGTTGTATACTGCTACCTTGTAACGTATAGCGTTATATAGTATTACGGTATAACGTATAACGTTGTATACTACTTCCATGTAACGTATAACGTTATGTACGATTTCCATATAACGTATAACATTATATGGCATTACGTTATAACGTATAACGTTATATACCATTGCGTTATAACGTATAACGTTATATACTACCACCTTATAACGTATAACGTTATATGGTAGGACGTTATAACGAATAACTTTATATGGTATTACGTTATAACGAATAACGTTTCATGGTATTACGTTATAACGTGTAACGTTATATGGTAGTACGTTATAACGTATAACGTTAAATACTATTTCCATGTAACGTATAACGTTATATGGTAGGACGTTATAACGTATAACTTTATATGGTATTACGTTATAACGAATAACGTTTCATGGTATTGCGTTACAACGTGTTACGTTATATGGTAGTACGTTATAACTTATAACGTTATGTGGTATTACGTTATAACATATAACGTTATATGGAATTACGATATAACGTATAACGTTATATACTACTACCATATAACGTATAACGTTGTATACTGCTACCTTGTAACGTATAGCGTTATATAGTATTACGGTATAACGTATAACGTTATATACTACTTCCATGTAACGTATAACGTTTAATACTATTTCCATGTAACGTATAACGTTATATAGTAGGACGTTATAACGTATAACGTTATATAGTATTACGTTATGACGTATAACGTTATATGGTATTATGTTATGACGTAAAACGTTACATGGTATTACGTTATAACGTGTAACGTTATATGGTAGTACGTTATAACGTATAACGTTATATACTATTTCCATGTAACGTATAACGTTATATGGAATTACGTTATAACGTATAACGTTGTATACTACTACCATATAACGTATAACGTTGTATACTGCTACCTTGTAACGTATAGCGTTATATAGTATTACGGTATAACGTATAACGTTATATACTACTTCCATGTAACGTATAACGTTATGTACGATTTCCATATAACGTATAACATTATATGGCATTACGTTATAACGTATAACGTTATATACCATTGCGTTATAACGTATAACGTTATATACTACCACCTTATAACGTATAACGTTATATGGTAGGACGTTATAACGAATAACTTTATATGGTATTACGTTATAACGAATAACGTTTCATGGTATTACGTTATAACGTGTAACGTTATATGGTAGTACGTTATAACGTATAACGTTAAATACTATTTCCATGTAACGTATAACGTTATATGGTAGGACGTTATAACGTATAACTTTATATGGTATTACGTTATAACGAATAACGTTTCATGGTATTGCGTTACAACGTGTTACGTTATATGGTAGTACGTTATAACTTATAACGTTATGTGGTATTACGTTATAACATATAACGTTATATGGAATTACGATATAACGTATAACGTTATATACTACTACCATATAACGTATAACGTTGTATACTGCTACCTTGTAACGTATGGCGTTATATAGTATTACGGTATAACGTATAACGTTATATACTACTTCCATGTAACGTATAACGTTATGTACGATTTCCATTTAACGTATAACGTTATATGGTAGGACGTTATAACGTATAACGTTATATCGTATTGCGTTATAACGTATAACGTTATATGGAATTACGTTATAACGTATAACGTTGTATAGTATTACGTTATAACGTATAACGTTATATACTATTTGAATGTAACATATAACGTTATATGGAATTACGTTATAACGTATATCGTTATATACTACTACCATATAACGTATAACGTTGTATACTGCTACCTTGTAACGTATAGCGTTATATAGTATTACGGTATAACGTAAAACGTTATTTAGTATTTCCATGTAACGTATAACGTTATGTACGATTTCCATTTAACGTATAACGTTATATGGTAGGACGTTATAACGTATAACGTTATATCGTATTGCGTTATAACGTATAACGTTATATACTATTTCCATGTAAGGTATAACGTTATATTGTTGGATGTTATAACGTATAACGTTATATGGTATTACTTTATAACGAATAACGTTATATAGTATTCCGTTATAACGTATAACGTTATATGGTATTATGTTATGACGTATAACGTTATATGGTATTATGTTATAACGTATAACGTTATATGGTATTACGTTATAACGTACATAGTTATATGGTAATACGTAATAGCGTATATCGTTATATGGTAGTACGTTATAACTTATAACGTTATATAGTATTACCTTATAACGTATAACGTTATATACTACCACCTTATAACATATAACGTTGTATAGTATAACGTTATGACGTATAACGTTATATGGTATTACGTTATAACGTATAACGTTATATGGTATTACGTTATAACAAATAACGTTATATACTACCACCTTATAACGTATGACGTTATATAGTATTACGTTATAACGTTCAACTTTATATACTACTAGCATATAACGTATAACGTTATACGGTATTACGGTATAACGTATAACGTTATATACTACTACCTAAAAACGTATAACGTTGTATACTGCTACCTTATAACGTATAATGTTATATAGTAGTATGGTATAACGTATAACGTTATATACTATTTTCATCTAACGCATAACGTTATATGGCATTACGTTATAACGTATAACGTTATAAAGTATGACGTTATAACGTACAACGTTATATACTACCACCTTATAACGTACAACGTTATATAGTATTACGTTATAACGAATAACGTTATATGGTAATATGTTACAACGTATAACGTTATATGGTAATACGATATAACGTATTACTTTATATACTACTACCCTATAACGTATAGCGTTATATAGTATTACATTATAACGTATAACGTTTTATAGTACTGCCTCATCACGTATAACATTATATAGTATTACGTTATAACGTATAACGATATATGGAAATACGATATAACGTATTACTTTCTATACTACTATCCTATAACGTATAATGTTATGTAGTATTACGTTATAACGTATAACGTTTTATATTACTGCCTTATCACGTATAACATTATAAAGTATTACGTTATAACGTATAACGTTATATACTACTTCCATGTAACGTACAACGTTATATGGTAGGACGTTAAAACGTATAACGTTATATACTACTACCTAATAACGTATAACGTTGTATACTGCTACCTTATAACGTATAACGTTATATAGTACTACGGTATAACGTATAACGTTATATACTATTTCCATGTAACGTATAACGTTATATACTAATTCTATGTAACGTATAACGTTATATAGCATTACGTTATAACGAATAACGTTATGTACTACCACCTTATAACCTATTACGTTATATAGTATTACGTTATAACGTATAACGTTGAATGGTATTATGTTATAGCCTGTAACGTTATATTGTATTACGTTATGACGTGTAACGTTATATACTACCACCTTATAACGTATAACGTTATATAGTATTACATTATAACTTATAACGTTATGTTCCACCACCTTATAACGTATAACGTTATATAGTATTACTTTATAACGTATAACGGTATATACTATTTCCATGTAACGTACAACGTTATATGGCAGGACGTTATAACGTGTAACGTTATATGGTACTACGTTATAACGTATAACGTTATATGGTAGTACGCTATAACTTATAACGTTATATAGTATTACATTATAACGTATAACGTTAAATGGTAGTACGTTATAACTTATAACGTTATATAGTATTACATTATAACGTATAACGTTATATATAATTACGTTATAACGTATAACGTTATATAGTATTGCGTTATAACGTATAACGCCATATACTACCACCTTATAACTTATAACGTTATATGGTATTACGTTATAACGAATAACGTTATGTACTACCACCTTATAACCTATTACGTTATATAGTATTACGTTATAACGTATAACTTTGTATGGTATTATGTTATAGCCTATAACGTTATATTGTATTACGTTATGACGTTTAACGTTATATACTAGCACCTTATAACGTATAACGTTATATAGTATTACCTTATAACTTATAACATTATTAACTATCACCTTATAACGTACAACGTTATATAATATTACGTTATAACGTATAACGTTATATAGTATTACGTTATAACGTATAACGTTATATGGAAATACGATATAACGTATTACTTTATATACTACTACCCTATAACGTATATCGTTATGTAGTATTACGTTATAACGTATAACGTTTTATACTACTGCCTTATCACGTATAACATTATATAGTATTGCGTTATAACGTATAACGTTATATACTATTTCCATGTATCGTACAACGTTATATGGTAGGACGTTAAAACGTATAACGTTATATACTACTACCTAATAACGTATAACGTTGTATACTGCTACCATATAACGTATAACGTTATATAGTATTACGGTATAACGTATAACGTTATATAGTATTACGGTAGAACGTATAACGTTATATACTATTTCCATGTAACGTATAACGTTATATACTATTTCCATGTAACGTACAACGTTATATGGTAGGACGTTAAAACGTATAACGTTATATACTACTACCTAATAACGTATAACGTTGTATACTGCTACCAAATAACGTATAACTTTATATAGTATTACGGTATAACGTATAACGTTATATACTATTTCCATGTAACGTATAACGTTATATACTATTTCTATGTAACGTATAACGTTATATAGCATTACGTTATAACGAATAACGTTATGTACTACCACCTTATAACCTATTACGTTATAGAGTATTACGTTATAACGTATAACGTTGTATGGTATTATGTTATAGCCTGTAACGTTATATTGTATTACGTTATAACGTGTAACGTTATATACTACCACCTTATAACGTATAACGTTATATAGTATTACATTATAACTTATAACGTTATGTACTACCACCTTATAACGTATAACGTTATATTGTATTACGTTATAACGTATAACGGTATATACTATTTCCATGTAACGTACAACGTTATATGGCAGGACGTTATAACGTGTAACGTTATATGGTACTACGTTATAACGTATAACGTTATATGGTAGTACGTTATAGCTTATAACGTTATATAGTATTACATTATAACGTATAACGTTATATTGTATTACGTTATAACGTATAACGGTATATACTATTTCCATGTAACGTACAACGTTATATGGCAGGACGTTATAACGTGTAACGTTATATGGTACTACGTTATAACGTATAACGTTATATGGTAGTACGTTATAGCTTATAACGTTATACAGTATTACATTATAACGTATAACGTTATATTGTATTACGTTATAACGTATAACGGTATATACTATTTCCATGTAACGTACAACGTTATATGGCAGGACGTTATAACGTGTAACGTTATATGGTACTACGTTATATCTTATAACGTTATATAGTATTACACTATAAAGTATAACGTTATATACCACCACCTTATAACGTATAACGTTACATACTACCACCTTATAACGTGTAACTTTATATAGTATTACGTTATGACGTATAACGTTATATGGTATTATGTTATGACGCATAACGTTATATGGTATTACGTTATAACGAATAACGTTATATACTACCACCTTATAGCGTATGACGTTATATAGTATTACGTTATAACGTACAACTTTATATACTACTACCATATAACCTATAACGTTATATGGTATTACGGTATAACGTATAACGTTATATACGGTTTCCATGTAACGTATAACGTTATATGGTATTATGTTATAACGTATAACGTTATATGGTATTACGTTATAACGTATAACGTTATATGGTATTATGTTATAACGTATAAGATTATATGGTAATACGTTATAACGTGTAACGTTATACACTGCCACCTTCTAACGTATAACGTTGTATAGTATTACCTTATAACGTATAACGTAATATACTATTTCCATGCAACGTATAACGTAATACGGTATTACGTTATAACGTATATAGTTATATGGTCTTACGTTATACCGTATAACGTTATATGGTAGTACGTTATAACGAATAACGTTATGTACTACCACCTTATAACCTATTACGTTATATAGTAGTGCGTTATAACGTATAACTTTGTATGGTATTATGTTATAGCCTACAACGTTATATTGTATTACGTTATGACGTGTAACGTTATATACTAGCATCTTATAACGTATAACGTTATATAGTATTACCTTATAACTTATAACATTGTGTACTACCACCTTATAACGTACAACGTTATATAGTATTACGTTATAACGTATAACGTTATATGGTATTATGTTATCACGTATAACGTTATATGGTAATATGATATGACGTATTACTTTATATACTACTACCCTATAACGTATAACGTTATATAGTATTACGTTATAACGTATAACGTTTCATACTACTGCCTCATTACGTATAACATTATATAGTATTACGTTATAACGTATAACGTTATATACTATTTCCATGTAACGTACAACGTTATATGATAGGACGTTAAAACGTATAACGTTATATTGTATTACGTGATAACGTATAACGTTATATAGTATTGCGTTCTTAGGTATAACGTTATATACTACCACCTTATAACGTATAACGTTATATGGTATTACGTATTAACGAATAACGTTATATACAACCACCTTATAACGTATGACGTTATATAGTATTACGTTATAACGTACAACTTTATATACTACTACTATATAACGTATAACGTTATATGGTATTACGTTATAATGTATAACGTTATATACTACTACCTAATAACGTATAACGTAGTATACTGCTACCTTATAACGTATAACGTTATATACTATTACGGTAATACGTATAACGTTATATACTATTTCCATGTAGCGTATAACGTTATATCATATTGCGTTATAACGAATAACGTTATATGGTATTACTTTATAACGTGTAACGTTATATGGTAGTACGTTATAACATATAACGTTATATAGTATTGCCTTATAACGTATAACGTTATATAGCATTGCGTTATAACGTATAACGTTATATAACGTATAACGTTAAATACTATTTCCATGTAACGTACAACGTTATATGGTAGTACGTTATAACGTATAACGTTATATACTACTACCTTATAACGTATAACGTTGTATACTGCTACCTTATATCGTATAACGTTATATAGTACTACGGTATAACGTATAACGTTATATACTATTTCCATGTATCGTATAACATTATGTACAATTTCCATTTAACGTATAACGTTATATGGCATTACGTTATAACGTATAACGTTATATGGTCGTACGTTATAACTTATAACGTTATATAGTATTGCCTTATAACGTATAACGTTATACACTACCACCTTATAACGTATAACGTTATATGGTAGTACGTTATAACTTATAACGTTATATAGTATTACCTTGTAACGTATAACGTTATATACTACCACCTTATAACGTATAACGTTATATAGTATTACGTTATGACGTATAACGTTATATGGTATTATGTTATAACGTATAACGTTATATGATATTACGTTATAACGTATAACGTTATATGGTATTATGTTATAACGTATAAGGTTATATGGTATTACGTTATAACGTTTAAGGTTATACACTGCCACCTTCTAACGTATAACGTTGTATAGTATTACCTTATAACGTATAACGTAATATACTATTTCCATGCAACGTATAACGTTATATGGTATTACGTTATAACGTATATAGTTATATGGTCTTACGTTATAACGTATAACGTTATATGGCATTACGTTATAACTTATAACGTTATATAGTATTACATTATAACGTATAACGTTATATATAATTACGTTATAACGTATAACGTTATATAGTATTACGTTATAACGTATAACGCCATATACTACCACCTTATAACTTATAACGTTATATGGTATTACGTTATAACGAATAACGTTATGTACTACCACCTTATAATCTATTACGTTATATAGTATTACGTTATAACGTATAACTTTGTATGGTATTATGTTATAGCCTATAACGTTATATTGTATTACGTTATGACGTTTAACGTTATATACTAGCGCCTTATAACGTATAACGTTATATAGTATTACCTTATAACTTATAACATTATGTACTATCACCTTATAACGTACAACGTTATATAATATTACGTTATAACGTATAACGTTATATAGTATTACGTTATAACGTATAACGTTATATGGAAATACGATATAACGTATTCCTTTATATACTACTACCCTATAACGTATATCGTTATGTAGTATTACGTTATAACGTATAACGTTTTATACTACTGCCTTATCACGTATAACATTATATAGTATTGCGTTATAACGTATAACGTTATATACTATTTCCATGTAACGTACAACGTTATATGGTAGGACGTTAAAACGTATAACGTTATATACTACTACCTAATAACGTATAACGTTGTATACTGCTACCATATAACGTATAACGTTATATAGTATTACGGTATAACGTACAACGTTATATAGTATTACGGTATAACGTATAACGTTATATACTATTTCCATGTAACGTATAACGTTATATACTATTTCCATGTAACGTACAACGTTATATGGTAGGACGTTAAAACGTATAACGTTATATACTACTACGTAATAACGTATAACGTTATATACTGCTACCATATAACGTATAACGTTATATAGTATTACGGTATAACGTATAACGTTATATACTATTTCCATGTAACGTATAACGTTATATACTATTTCTATGTAACGTATAACGTTATATAGCATTACGTTATAACGAATAACGTTATGTACTACCACCTTATAACCTATTACGTTATATAGTATTACGTTATAACGTATAACGTTGTATGGTATTATGTTATAGCCTGTAACGTTATATTGTATTAACGTATAACGTGTAACGTTATATACTACCACCTTATAACGTATAACGTTATATAGTATTACATTATAACTTATAACGTTATGTACTACCACCTTATAACGTATAACGTTATATTGTATTACGTTATAACGTATAACGGTATATACTATTTCCATGTAACGTACAACGTTATATGGCAGGACGTTATAACGTGTAACGTTATATGGTACTACGTTATAACGTATAACGTTATATGGTAATACGTTATAGCTTATAACGTTATATAGTATTACATTATAACGTATAACGTTATATGGTAGTACGTTATAGCTTATAACGTTATATAGTATTACATTATAACGTATAACGTTATATGGTAGTACGTTATATCTTATAACGTTATATAGTATTACACTATAAAGTATAACGTTATATACCACCACCTTATAACGTATAACGTTACATACTACCACCTTATAACGTGTAACATTATATAGTATTACGTTATGACGTATAACGTTATATGGTATTATGTTATGACGCATAACGTTATATGGTATTACGTTATAACGAATAACGTTATATACTACCACCTTATAGGGTATGACGTTATATAGTATTACGTTATAACGTACAACTTTATATACTACTACCATATAACCTATAACGTTATATTGTATTACGTTATAACGTATAACGGTATATACTATTTCCATGTAACGTACAACGTTATATGGCAGGACGTTATAACGTGTAACGTTATATGGTATTACGGTATAACGTATAACGTTATATACGGTTTCCATGTAACGTATAACGTTATATGGTATCATGTTATAACGTATAACGTTATATGGTATTACGTTATAACGTATAACGTTATATGGTATTATGTTATAACGTATAAGATTATATGGTAATACGTTATAACGTGTAACGTTATACACTGCCACCTTCTAACGTATAACGTTGTATAGTATTACCTTATAACGTATAACGTAATATACTATTTCCATGCAACGTATAACGTAATATGGTATTACGTTATAACGTATATAGTTATATGGTCTTACGTTATAACGTATAACGTTATATGGTAGTACGTTATAACTTATATCGTTATATAGTATTACATTAAAACGTATAACGTTATATACCACCACCTTATAACGTATCACGTTACATACAAGCACCTTATAACGTGTAACTTTATATAGTATTACGTTATGACGTATGACGTTATATGGTATTATGTTATGACGTAAAACGTTATATGGTATTACGTTATAACGAATAACGTTATATGCCACCACCTTATAGCGTATGACGTTATATAATATTACGTTATAACGTACAACTTTATATACTACTACCATATAACGTATAACGTATAACGTACTACCTAAAAACGTATTACGTTGTATACTGCTTCCTTATAACGTATAACGTTATATAGTATTATGGTATAACGTATAACGTTATATACTATTTCCATGTAACGTATAACGTTATATACTATTTCTATGTAACGTATAACGTTATAGGGCATTACTTTATTACGTATAACGTTATATGGTAGTACGTTATTACTTATAACGTTATATAGTTTAGTCTGATAACGTATATCTTTATATAGTATTACGGTATAACGTATAACGTTATATACTACTACCTTATAACGTATAACGTTATATATATGATTACGTTATAACGTATAACGTTATATAGTATTGCGTTATAACGTATAACGCTATATACTACCACCTTATAACTTATAACGTTATATGGTATTACGTTATAACGAATAACGTTATGTACTACCACCTTATAACCTATTACGTTATATAGTAGTGCGTTATAACGTATAACTTTGTATGGTATTATGTTATAGCCTACAACGTTATATTGTATTACGTTATGACGTGTAACGTTATATACTAGCATCTTATAACGTATAACGTTATATAGTATTACCTTATAACTTATAACATTGTGTACTACCACCTTATAACGTACAACGTTATATAGTATTACGTTATAACGTATAACGTTATATGGTATTATGTTAGAACGTATAACGTTATATGGTAATATGATATAACGTATTACTTTATATACTACTACCCTATAACGTATAACGTTATATAGTATTACGTTATAACGTATAACGTTTTATACTACTGCCTCATTACGTATAACGTTATATAGTATTACGTTATAACGTATAACGTTATATACTATTTCCATGTAACGTACAACGTTATATGATAGGACGTTAAAACGTATAACGTTATATTGTATTACGTGATAACGTATAACGTTATATAGTATTGCGTTATAAGGTATAACGTTATATACTACCACCTTATAACGTATAACGTTATATGGTATTACGTATTAACGAATAACGTTATATACTACCACCTTATAACGTATGACGTTATATAGTATTACGTTATAACGTACAACTTTATATACTACTACCATATAACGTATAACGTTGTATACTGCTACCTTATAACGTATAACGTTATATACTATTACGGTAATACGTATAACGTTATATACTATTTCCATGTAGCGTATAACGTTATATCATATTGCGTTATAACGAATAACGTTATATGGTATTACTTTATAACGTGTAACGTTATATGGTAGTACGTTATAACATATAACGTTATATAGTATTGCCTTATAACGTATAACGTTATATAGCATTGCGTTATAACGTATAACGTTATATAACGTATAACGTTATATAACGTATAACGTTATATAACGTATAACGTTAAATACTATTTCCATGTAACGTACAACGTTATATGGTAGTACCTTATAACGTATAACGTTATATACTACTACCTTATAACGTATAACGTTGTATACTGCTACCTTATATCGTATAACGTTATATAGTACTACGGTATAACGTGTAACGTTATATACTATTTCCATGTATCGTATAACATTATGTACGATTTCCATTTAACGTATTACGTTATATGGCATTACGTTACAACGTATAACGTTATATGGTAGTACGTTATAATTTATAACGTTATATAGTATTGCCTTATAACGTATAACGTTATATACTACCACCTTATAACGTATAACGTTATATGGTAGTACGTTATAACTTATAACATTATATAGTATTACCTTGTAACGTATAACGTTATATACTACCACCTTATAACGTATAACGTTATATAGTATTACGTTATGACGTATAACGTTATATGGTATTATGTTATAACGTATAACGTTATATGGTATTACGTTATAACGTATAACGTTATATGGTATTATGTTATAACGTATAAGGTTGTATGGTATTACGTTATAACGTGTAACGATATATACTGCCACCTTCTAACGTATAACGATGTATAGTATTACCTTATAACGTATAACGTAATATACTATTTCCATGCAACGTATAACATTATATGGTATTACGTTATAACGTATATAGTTATATGGTCTTAGGATATAACGTATAACGTTATATGGTAGTACGTTATAACTTATAACGTTATATAGTATTACCTTGTAATGTATAACGTTATATACTACCACCTTATAACGTATAACGTTATATAGTATTACGATATGACGTATAACGTTATATGGTATTATGTTATAACGTATAACGTTATATGGTATTACGTTATAACGTGTAACGATATATACTGCCACCTTCTAACGTATAACGATGTATAGTATTACCTTATAACGTATAACGTAATATACTATTTCCATGCAACGTATAACATTATATGGTATTACGTTATAACGTATATAGTTATATGGTCTTAGGATATAACGTATAACGTTATATGGTAGTACGATATAACTTATAAAGTTATATAGTATTACATTATAACGTATAACGTTATATACCACCACCTTATAACGTATAACGTTACATACTACCACCTTATAACGTGTCACTTTATAGAGTATTACGTTAGGACGTATAACGTTATATGGTATTATGTTATGACGTATAACGTTATATGGTATTACGTTATAACGTGTAACGTTATATAGTATTATGTTATAACGTATAACGTTATATGGAAATACGATATAACGTATTACTTTGTATACTACTACCCTATAACGTATAACGTTATGTAGTATTACGTTATAACGTATAACGCTTTATACTACTGCCTTATCACGTTTAACATTATATAGTGTTACGTTATAACGTATAACGTTATATACTATTTCCATATAACGTTGTGCGGTATAGGTAGGACGTTATAACGTATAACGTTATATGGTATTACGTTATAACGTATAACGTTATATACTATTTCCATGTAACGTGCAACGTTATTTGCTATTTCCATGTAACATATAACGTTATATGGTATTACGTTATAACGTATAACGTTTTATGGTAGTACGTCATATCTTCTAACGTTATATAGTATTGCCTTATAACGTATAACGTTATATAGTATTACGGTATAACGTATAACGTTAAATACTATTTCCATGTAACGTATAACGTTATATAGTATTACATTATAACGTATAACGTTATATATAATTACGTTATAACGTATAACGTTATATAGTATTGCGTTATAACGTATAACGCCATATACTACCACCTTATAACTTATAACGTTATATGGTATTACGTTATAACGAATAACGTTATGTACTACCACCTTATAACCTATTACGTTATATAGTATTACGTTATAACGTATAACTTTGTATGGTATTATGTTATAGCCTATAACGTTATATTGTATTACGTTATGACGTGTAACGTTATATACTAGCACCTTATAACGTATAACGTTATATAGTACTACCTTATAACTTATAACATTATGTACTATCACCTTATAACGTACAACGTTATATAGTATTACGTTATAACGTATAACGTTATATTGTATTACGTTATAACGTATAACGTTATATGGAAATACGATATAACGTATTACTTTATATACTACTACCCTATAACGTATATCGTTATGTAGTATTACGTTATAACGTATAACGTTTTATACTACTGCCTTATCACGTATAACATTATATAGTATTGCGTTATAACGTATAACGTTATATACTATTTCCATGTAACGTACAACGTTATATGGTAGGACGTTAAAACGTATAACGTTATATACTACTACCTAATAACGTATAACGTTGTATACTGCTACCATATAACGTATAACGTTATATAGTATTACGGTATAACGTATAACGTTATATACTATTTCCATGTAACGTATAACGTTATATACTATTTCTATGTAACGTATAACGTTATATAGCATTACGTTATAACGAATAACGTTATGTACTACCACCTTATAACCTATTACGTTATATAGTATTACGTTATAACGTATAACGTTGTATGGTATTATGTTATAGCCTGTAACGTTATATTGTATTACGTTATAACGTGTAACGTTATATACTACCACCTTATAACGCATAACGTTATATAGTATTACATTATAACTTATAACGTTATGTACTACCACCTTGTAACGTATAACGTTATATTGTATTACGTTATAACGTATAACGGTATATACTATTTCCATGTAACGTACAACGTTATATGGCAGGACGTTATAACGTGTAACGTTATATGGTACTACGTTATAACGTGTAACGTTATATGGTAGTACGTTATAGCTTATAACGTTATATAGTATTACATTATAACGTATAACGTTATATGGTAGTACGTTATAACTTATAACGTTATATAGTATTACACTATAAAGTATAACGTTATATACCACCACCTTATAACGTATAACGTTACATACTACCACCTTATAACGTGTAACTGTATATAGTATTACGTTATGACGTATAACGTTATATGGTATTATGTTATGACCCATAACGTTATATGGTATTACGTTATAACGAATAACGTTATATACTACCACCTTATAGCGTATGACGTTATATAGTATTACGTTATAACGTACAACTTTATATACTACTACCATATAACCTATAACGTTATATGGTATTACGTTATAACGTATAACGTTATATACTACCACCTTATATCGTATAACGTTATATAGTATTACGTTATGACGTATAACGTTATATGGTAATACGATATAACGTATTACTTTATATACTACTACCCTATAACGTATAACGTTATGTAGTATTACGTTATAACGTATAACGTTTTATAATACTGCCTTATCACGTATAACATTATATAGTATTACGTTATAACGTATAACGTTATATACTATTTCCATGTAACGTACAACGTTATATGGTAGCACGTTATAACGAATAACGTTATATGGTATTACGTTATAACGTGTAACGTTATATACTACCACCTTATAACGTATAACGTTATATACTGCAACCTTACAACGTATGACGTTATATACTAACACCTTATATCGTATAACGTTATATAGTATTACGTTATGATGTATAACGTTATATGGTAATACGATAAAACGTATTACTTTATATACTACTACCCTATAACGTATAACGTTATGTAGTATTACGTTATAACGTATAACGTTTTATACTACTACCTTATCACGTATAACATTATATAGTATTACGATATAACGTATAACGTTATATGGTATTACGTTATAACGAATAACGTTATATGGTATTGCGTTATAACGCATAACGTTATATACTACCACCTTATAACGTATAACGTTATATGGTATTACGTTATAACGAATAACGTTATATACTACCACCTTATAACATATGACGTTATATAGTATTACATTATAACGTACACCTTTATATACTACTACCATATAACGTATAACGTTATATGGTATTACGTTATCACGTATAACGTTGTAAAGTATTACGTTATAACGTATAACGTTATATGCCATTTCCATGTAACGTATAACGTTATATGGTACGACGTTATAACGTATAACGAAATATGGTATTACGTTATAACGAATAACGTTATATGGTATTACGTTATAACACATAACGTTATATACTACCACCTTATAACGTATAACGTTATATGGTATTACGTTATAAAGAATAACGTTATATACTACCACCTTATATCGTATAACGTTATATAGTATTACGTTATGATGTATAACATTATATGGTAATACGATAACACGTATTACTTTATATACTACTACCCTATAACGTATAACGTTATGTAGTATTACGTTATAACGTATAACGTTTTATACTACTACCTTATCACGTATAACATTATATAGTATTACGATATAACGTATAACGTTATATGGTATTACGTTATAACGAATAACGTTATATGGTATTGCGTTATAACGCATAACGTTATATACTACCACCTTATAACGTATAACGTTATATGGTATTACGTTATAACGAATAACGTTATATACTACCACCTTATAACATATGACGTTATATAGTATTACATTATAACGTACACCTTTATATACTACTACCATATAACGTATAACGTTATATGGTATTACGTTATCACGTATAACGTTGTAAAGTATTACGTTATAACGTATAACGTTATATGCCATTTCCATGTAACGTATAACGTTATATGGTACGACGTTATAACGTATAACGAAATATGGTATTTCGTTATAACGAATAACGTTATATGGTATTACGTTATAACACATAACGTTATATACTACCACCTTATAACGTATAACGTTATATGGTATTACGTTATAAAGAATAACGTTATATACTACCACCTTATATCGTATAACGTTATATAGTATTACGTTATGATGTATAACATTATATGGTAATACGATAACACGTATTACTTTATATACTACTACCCTATAACGTATAACGTTATGTAGTATTACGTTATAACGTATAACGTTTTATACTACTACCTTATCACGTATAACATTATATAGTATTACGATATAACGTATAACGTTATATACTATTTCCATGTAACGTACAACGTTATATGGTAGCACGTTATGACGCATAACGTTATATGGTATTACGTTATAACGAATGACGTTATATGGTATTACGTTATAACGTATAACGGTATATGGTATTGCGTTACAACGTGTTACGTTATATGGTAGTACGTTATAACTTATAACATTATATAGTATTACCTTGTAACGTATAACGTTATATACTACCACCTTATAACGTATAACGTTGTATAGTATTACGTTATGACGTATAACGTTATATGGTATTATGTTATAACGTATAACGTTATATGGTATTACGTTATAACGTATAACGTTATATGGTATTATGTTATAACGTATAAGGTTGTATGGTATTACGTTATAACGTGTAACGATATATACTGCCACCTTCTAACGTATAACGATGTATAGTATTACCTTATAACGTATAACGTAATATACTATTTCCATGCAACGTATAACATTATATGGTATTACGTTATAACGTATATAGTTATATGGTCTTAGGATATAACGTATAACGTTATATGGTAGTACGTTATAACTTATAACGTTATATAGTATTGCCTTGTAACGTATAACGTTATATACTACCACCTTATAACGTATAACGTTATATAGTATTACGATATGACGTATAACGTTATATGGTATTATGTTATAACGTATAACGTTATATGGTATTACGTTATAACGTATAACGTTATATGGTATTATGTTATAACGTATAAGGTTATATGGTATTACGTTATAACGTGTAACGATATATACTGCCACCTTCTAACGTATAACGATGTATAGTATTACCTTATAACGTATAACGTAATATACTATTTCCATGGAACGTATAACATTATATGGTATCACGTTATAACGTATATAGTTATATGGTCTTAGGATATAACGTATAACGTTATATGGTAGTACGATATAACTTATAAAGTTATATAGTATTACATTATAACGTATAACGTTATATACCACCACCTTATAACGTATAACGTTACATACTACCACCTTATAACGTGTCACTTTATAGAGTATTACGTTAGGACGTATAACGTTATATGGTATTATGTTATGACGTATAACGTTATATGGTATTACGTTATAACGTGTAACGTTATATAGTAATATGTTATAACGTATAACGTTATATGGAAATACGATATAACGTATTACTTTGTATACTACTACCCTATAACGTATAACGTTATGTAGTATTACGCTACAACGTATAACGCTTTATACTACTGCCTTATCACGTTTAACATTATATAGTGTTACGTTATAACGTATAACGTTATATACTATTTCCATATAACGTTGTGCGGTATAGGTAGGACGTTATAACGTATAACGTTATATGGTATTACGTTATAACGTATAACGTTATATACTATTTCCATGTAACGTGCAACGTTATATACTATTTCCATGTAACATATAACGTTATATGGTATTACGTTATAACGTATAACGTTTTATGGTAGTACGTCATATCTTCTAACGTTATATAGTATTGCCTTATAACGTATAACGTTATATAGTATTACGGTATAACGTATAACGTTAAATACTATTTCCATGTAACGTATAACGTTATATAGTATTACATTATAACGTATAACGTTATATATAATTACGTTATAACGTATAACGTTATATAGTATTGCGTTATATCGTATAACGCTATACACTACCACCTTATAACTTATAACGTTATATGGTATTACGTTATAACGAATAACGTTAGGTACTACCACCTTATAACCTATTACGTTATATAGTATTACGTTATAACGTATAACTTTGTATGGTATTATGTTATAGCCTATAACGTTATATTGTATTACGTTATGACGTGCAACGTTATATACAAGCACCTTATAACGTATAACGTTATATAGTATTACCTTATAACTTATAACGTTATGTACTACCACCTTATAACGTACAACGTTATATAGTATGACGTTATAACGAATAACGTTATATGGTAATATGTTACAACGTATAACGTTATATGGTAATACGATATAACGTATTACTTTATATACTACTACCCTATAACGTATAACGTTATATAGTATTACATTATAACGTATAACTTTTTATAGTACTACCTCATCACGTATAACATTATATAGTATTACGTTACAACGTATAACGTTATATGGAAATACGATATAACGTATTACTTTATATACTACTACCCTATAACGTATAACGTTATATAGCATTACGTGATAACGAATAACGTTATGTACTACCACCTTATAACCTATTACGTTATATAGTATTACGTTATAACGTATAACGTTGAATGGTATTATGTTATAGCCTGTAACGTTATATTGTATTACGTTATAACGTGTAACGTTATATACTACCACCTTATAACGTATAACGTTATATAGTATTACATTATAACTTATAACGTTATGTTCTACCACCTTATAACGTATAACGTTATATAGTATTACTTTATAACGTATAACGGTATATACTATTTCCATGTAACGTACAACGTTATATGGCAGGACGTTATAACGTGTAACGTTATATGGTACTACGTTATAACGTATAACGTTATATGGTAGTACGTTATAACTTATAACGTTATATAGTATTACATTATAGCGTATAACGTTATATGGTAGTACGTTATAACTTATAACGTTATATAGTATTACATTATAACGTATAACGTTATATACCACCACCTTATAACGTATAACGTTACATACTACCACATTATAACGTATAACTTTATATAGTATTACGTTATGACGTATAACGTTATATGGCATTATGTTATGACGCATAACGTTATATGGTATTACGTTATAACGTACAACTTTATATACTACTACCATATAACCTATAACGTTATATGGTATTACGGTATAACGTATAACGTTATATACTATTTCCATGTAACGTATAACGTTATATGGTATTATGTTATAACGTATAACGTTATATGATATTACGTTATAACGTATAACGTTATATGGTATTATGTTATAACGTATAAGGTTATATGGTATTACGTTATAACGTGTAAGGTTATATGGTATTACGTTATAACTTATAACGTTATATAGTATTACATTATAACGTATAACGGTATATACAATTACGTTATAACGTATAACGTTATATAGTATTGCGTTATAACGTATAACGCCATATACTACCACCTTATAACTTATAACGTTACATGGTATTACGTTATAACGAATAACTTTATGTACTACCACCTTATAACCTATTACGTTATATAGTATTACGTTATAACATATAACTTTGTATGGTATTATGTTATAGCCTCTAACGTTATATTGTATTACGTTATGACGTGTAACGTTATATACTAGCACCTTATAACGTATAACGTTATATAGTATTACCTTATAACTTATAACATTATGTACTATCACCTTATAACGTACAACGTTATATAGTACTACGTTATAACGTATAACGTTATATAGTATTACGTTATAACGTATAACGTTATATGGAAATACGATATAACGTATTACTTTATATACTACTACCCTATAAGGTATATCGTTATGTAGTATTACGTTATAACGTATAACGTTTTATACTACGGCCTTATCACGTATAACATTATATAGTATTGCGTTATAACGTATAACGTTATATACTATTTCCATGTAACGTACAACGTTATATGGTAGCACGTTATAACGAATAACGTTATATGGTACTACGTTATAACGTGTAACGTTATATACTACCACCTTATAACGTATAACGTTATATACTACAACCTTACAACGTATGACGTTATATACTAACACCTTATATCGTATAACGTTATATAGTATTACGTTATGATGTATAACGTTATATGGTAATACGATAAAACGTATTACTTTATATACTACTACCCTATAACGTATAACGTTATGTAGTATTACGTTATAACGTATAACGTTTTATACTACTACCTTATCACGTATAACATTATATAGTATTACGATATAACGTATAACGTTATATGGTATTACGTTATAACGAATAACGTTATATGGTATTGCGTCATAACGCATAACGTTATATACTACCACCTTATAACGTATAACGTTGTAAAGTATTGCGTTATAACGTATAACGTTATATGCCATTTCCATGTAACGTATAACGTTATATGGTACGACGTTATAACGTATAACGAAATATGGTATTACGTTATAACGAATAACGTTATATGGTATTACGTTATAACACATAACGTTATATACTACCACCTTATAACGTATAACGTTATATGGTATTACGTTATAACGTATAACGTTTTATACTACTACCTTATCACGTATAACATTATATAGTATTACGATATAACGTATAACGTTATATACTATTTCCATGTAACGTACAACGTTATATGGTTGCACGTTATGACGTATAACGTTATATGGTATTACGTTATAACGAATGACGTTATATGGTATTACGTTATAACGTATAACGGTATATGGTATTGCGTTACAACGTGTTACGTTATATGGTAGTACGTTATAACTTATAACGTTATGTGGTATTACGTTATAACATATAACGTTATATGGTATTACGTTATAACGTATAACGTTATATGGTATTACGTTATAACGTATAACGTTATATACTATTTCCATGTAACGTGCAACGTTATATACTATTTCCATGTAACGTGTAACGTTATATGCTATTTCCACGTAACGTACAACGTTATATGGTAGGACGTTATAACGTATAACGTTATATGGTATTACGATAAAACGTATAACGTTATATAGTATTACGGTATAACGTATAACGTTAAATACTATTTCCATGTAACGTATAACGTTATATAGTAGGACGTTATAACGTATAACGTTATATAGTATTACGTTGTGACGCATAACGTTATAAGGTACTATGTTATGACGTAAAACGTTACATGGTATTACGTTATAACGTGTAACGTTATATGGTAGTACGTTATAACGTATAACGTTATATACTATTTCCATGTAACGTATAACGTTATATGGAATTACGATATAACGTATAACGTTGTATACTACTACCATATAACGTATAACGTTGTATACTGCTACCTTGTAACGTATAGCGTTATATAGTATTACGTTATAACGTACACCTTTATATACTACTACCATATAACGTATAACGTTATATGGTATTACGTTATAACGTATAACGTTGTAAAGTATTACGTTATAACGTATAACGTTATATGCCATTTCCATGTAACGTATAACGTTATATGGTACGACGTTATAACGTATAACGAAATATGGTATTACGTAATAACGAATAACGTTATATGGTATTACGTTATAACACATAACGTTATATACTACCACCTTATAACGTATAACGTTATATGGTATTACGTTATAACGAATAACGTTATATACTACCACCTTATAACATATGACGTTATATAGTATTACGTTATGACGTATAACGTTATATGGTAATACGATATAACGTATTACTTTATATACTACTACCCTATAACGTATAACGTTATGTAGTATTACGTTATAACGTATAACGTTTTATAATACTGCCTTATCACGTATAACATTATATAGTATTACGTTATAACGTATAACGTTATATACTATTTCCATGTAACGTACAACGTTATATGGTAGCACGTTATAACGAATAACGTTATATGGTATTACGTTATAACGTGTAACGTTATATACTACCACCTTATAACGTATAACGTTATATACTACAACCTTATAACTTATGACGTTATATACTACCACCTTATATCGTATAACGTTATATAGTATTACGTTATGATGTATAACGTTATATGGTAATACGATAACACGTATTACTTTATATACTACTACCCTATAACGTATAACGTTATGTAGTATTACGTTATAACGTATAACGTTTTATACTACTACCTTATCACGTATAACATTATACAGTATTACGATATAACGTATAACGTTATATACTATTTCCATGTAACGTACAACGTTATATGGTAGCACGTTATAACGTATAACGTTATATGGTATTACGTTATAACGAACGACGTTATATGGTATTACGTTATAACGTATAACGGTATATGGTATTGCGTTACAACGTGTTACGTTATATGGTAGTACGTTATAACTTATAACGTTATGTGGTATTACGTTATAACATATAACGTTATATGGTATTACGTTATAACGTATAACGTTATATGGTATTACGTTATAACGTATAACGTTATATACTATTTCCATGTAACGAGCAACGTTATATACTATTTCCATGTAACGTGTAACGTTATATGCTATTTCCACGTAACGTACAACGATATATGGTAGGACGTTATAACGTATAACGTTATATGGTATTACGTTAAAACGTATAACGATATATAGTATTACGGTATAACGTATAACGTTAAATACTATTTCCATGTAACGTATAACGTTATATAGGAGGACGTTATAACGTATAACGTTATATAGTATTACGTTATGACGTGAAACATTATATGGTATTATGTTATGACGTAAAACGTTACATGGTATTACGTTATAACGTGTAACGTTATATGGTAGTACGTTATAACGTATAACGTTATATACTATTTCCATGTAACGTATAACGTTATATGGAATTACGTTATAACGTATAACGTTGTATACTACTACCATATAACGTATAACGTTGTATACTGCTACCTTGTAACGTATAGCGTTATATAGTATTACGGTATAACGTATAACGTTATATACTACTTCCATGAAACGTATAACGTTATGTACGATTTCCATATAACGTATAACATTATATGGCATTACGTTATAACGTATAACGTTATATACCATTGCGTTATAACGTATAACGTTATATAATACCACCTTATAACGTATAACGTTATATGGTAGGACGTTATAACGAATAACTTTATATGGTATTACGTTATAACGAATAACGTTTCATGGTATTACGTTATAACGTGTAACGTTATATGGTAGTACGTTATAACGTATAACGTTAAATACGATTTCCATGTAACGTATAACGTTATATGGTAGGACGTTATAACGTATAACTTTATATGGTATTACGTTATAACCAATAACGTTACATGGTATCACGTTATAACGTGTAACGTTTTATGGTAGTGCGTTATAACGTATAACGTTATATACTATTTCCATGTAACGTATAACGTTATATGGAATTACGTTATAACGTATAACGTTATATACTACTACCATATAACGTATAACGTTGTATACTGCTACCTTGTAACGTATAGCGTTATATTGTATTACGGTATAACGTATAACGTTATATACTACTTCCATGTAACGTATAACGTTATGTACGATTTTCACATAACGTATAACATTATATGGCATTACGTTATAACGTATAACGTTATATTGTAGTACGTTATAACGTATAACGTTATATGGAATTACGTTATAACGTATAACGTTATATACTACTACCTAAAAACGTATAACGTTGTATACTGCTACCTTATAACGTATAATGTTATATAGTAGTATGGCATAACGTATAACGTTATATACTATTTTCATCTAACGCATAACGTTATATGGCATTACGTTATAACGTATAACGTTATAAAGTATTACGTTATAACGTACAACGTTATATACTACCACCTTATAGCGTATGACGTTATATAGTATTGCGTTATATCGTATAACGCTATACACTACCACCTTATAACTTATAACGTTATATGGTATTACGTTATAACGAATAACGTTAGGTACTACCACCTTATAACCTATTACGTTATATAGTATTACGTTATAACGTATAACTTTGTATGGTATTATGTTATAGCCTATAACGTTATATTGTATTACGTTATGACGTGCAACGTTATATACAAGCACCTTATAACGTATAACGTTATATAGTATTACCTTATAACTTATAACGTTATGTACTACCACCTTATAACGTACAACGTTATATAGTATTACGTTATAACGAATAACGTTATATGGTAATATGTTACAACGTATAACGTTATATGGTAATACGATATAACGTATTACTTTATATACTACTACCCTATAACGTATAACGTTATATAGTATTACATTATAACGTATAACTTTTTATAGTACTACCTCATCACGTATAACATTATATAGTATTACGTTACAACGTATAACGTTATATGGAAATACGATATAACGTATTACTTTATATACTACTACCCTATAACGTATAACGTTATATAGCATTACGTGATAACGAATAACGTTATGTACTACCACCTTATAACCTATTACGTTATATAGTATTACGTTATAACGTATAACGTTGAATGGTATTATGTTATAGCCTGTAACGTTATATTGTATTACGTTATAACGTGTAACGTTATATACTACCACCTTATAACGTATAACGTTATATAGTATTACATTATAACTTATAACGTTATGTTCTACCACCTTATAACGTATAACGTTATATAGTATTACTTTATAACGTATAACGGTATATACTATTTCCATGTAACGTACAACGTTATATGGCAGGACGTTATAACGTGTAACGTTATATGGTACTACGTTATAACGTATAACGTTATATGGTAGTACGTTATAACTTATAACGTTATATAGTATTACATTATAGCGTATAACGTTATATGGTAGTACGTTATAACTTATAACGTTATATAGTATTACATTATAACGTATAACGTATAACGTTACATACTACCACATTATAACGTATAACTTTATATAGTATTACGTTATGACGTATAACGTTATATGGCATTATGTTATGACGCATAACGTTATATGGTATTACGTTATAACGTACAACTTTATATACTACTACCATATAACCTATAACGTTATATGGTATTACGGTATAACGTATAACGTTATATACTATTTCCATGTAACGTATAACGTTATATGGTATTATGTTATAACGTATAACGTTATATGATATTACGTTATAACGTATAACGTTATATGGTATTATGTTATAACGTATAAGGTTATATGGTATTACGTTATAACGTGTAAGGTTATATGGTATTACGTTATAACTTATAACGTTATATAGTATTACATTATAACGTATAACGGTATATACAATTACGTTATAACGTATAACGTTATATAGTATTGCGTTATAACGTATAACGCCATATACTACCACCTTATAACTTATAACGTTACATGGTATTACGTTATAACGAATAACTTTATGTACTACCACCTTATAACCTATTACGTTATATAGTATTACGTTATAACATATAACTTTGTATGGTATTATGTTATAGCCTCTAACGTTATATTGTATTGCGTTATGACGTGTAACGTTATATACTAGCACCTTATAACGTATAACGTTATATAGTATTACCTTATAACTTATAACATTATGTACTATCACCTTATAACGTACAACGTTATATAGTATTACGTTATAACGTATAACGTTATATAGTATTACGTTATAACGTATAACGTTATATGGAAATACGATATAACGTATTACTTTATATACTACTACCCTATAAGGTATATCGTTATGTAGTATTACGTTATAACGTATAACGTTATATACTATTTCCATGTAACGTACAACGTTATATGGTAGGACGTTAAAACGTATAACGTTATATACTACTACCTAATAACGTATAACGTTGTATACTGCTACCATATAACGTATAACGTTATATAGTATTACGGTATAACGTATAACGTTATATACTATTTCCATGTAACGTATAACGTTATATACTATTTCCATGTAACGTACAACGTTATATGGTAGGACGTTAAAACGTATAACGTTATATACTACTACCTAATAACGTATAACGTTGTATACTGCTACCATATAACGTATAACGTTATATAGTATTACGGTATAACGTATAACGTTATATACTATTTCCAGGAAACGTATAACGTTATATACTATTTCTATGTAACGTATAACGTTATATAGCATTACGTTATAACGAATAACGTTATGTACTACCACCTTATAACCTATTACGTTATATAGTATTACGTTATAACGTATAACGTTGCATGGTATTATGTTATAGCCTGTAACGTTATATTGTATTACGTTATAACGTGTAACGCTATATACTACCACCTTATAACGTATAACGTTATATAGTATTACGTTATAACGTATAACGTTATATGGAAATACGATATAACGTATTACTTTATATACTACTACCCTATAAGGTATATCGTTATGTAGTATTACGTTATAACGTATAACGTTATATACTATTTCCATGTAACGTACAACGTTATATGGTAGGACGTTAAAACGTATAACGTTATATACTACTACCTAATAACGTATAACGTTGTATACTGCTACCATATAACGTATAACGTTATATAGTATTACGGTATAACGTATAACGTTATATACTATTTCCATGTAACGTATAACGTTATATACTATTTCCATGTAACGTACAACGTTATATGGTAGGACGTTAAAACGTATAACGTTATATACTACTACCTAATAACGTATAACGTTGTATACTGCTACCATATAACGTATAACGTTATATAGTATTACGGTATAACGTATAACGTTATATACTATTTCCATGAAACGTATAACGTTATATACTATTTCTATGTAACGTATAACGTTATATAGCATTACGTTATAACGAATAACGTTATGTACTACCACCTTATAACCTATTACGTTATATAGTATTACGTTATAACGTATAACGTTGTATGGTATTATGTTATAGCCTGTAACGTTATATTGTATTACGTTATAACGTGTAACGCTATATACTACCACCTTATAACGTATAACGTTATATAGTATTACATTATAACTTATAACGTTATGTACTACCACCTTATAACGTATAACGTTATATTGTATTACGTTATAACGTATAACGGTATATACTATTTCCATGTAACGTACAACGTTATATGGCAGGACGTTATAACGTGTAACGTTATATGGTACTACGTTATAACGTATAACGTTATATGGTACTACGTTATAACGTATAACGTTATATGGTAGTACGTTATAGCTTATAACGTTATATAGTATTACATTATAACGTATAACGTTATATGGTAGTACGTTATAACTTATAACGTTATATAGTATTACACTATAAAGTATAACGTTATATACCACCACCTTATAACGTATAACGTTACATACTACCACCTTATAACGTGTAACTTTATATAGTATTACGTTATGACGTATAACGTTATATGGTATTATGTTATGACGCATAACGTTATATGGTATTACGGTATAACGTATAACGTTATATACGGTTTCCATGTAACGTATAACGTTATATGGTATTATGTTATAACGTATAACGTTATATGGTATTACGTTATAACGTATAACGTTATATGGTATTATGTTATAACGTATAAGATTATATGGTAATACGTTATAACGTGTAACGTTATACACTGCCACCTTCTAACGTATAACGTTGTATAGTATTACCTTATAACGTATAACGTAATATACTATTTCCATGCAACGTATAACGTAATATGGTATTACGTTATAACGTATATAGTTATATGGTCTTACGTTATAACGTATAACGTTATATGGTAGTACGTTATAACTTATATCGTTATATAGTATTACATTAAAACGTATAACGTTATATACCACCACCTTATAACGTATCACGTTACATACAAACACCTTATAACGTGTAACTTTATATAGTATTACGTTATGACGTATAACGTTATATGGTATTATGTTATGACGTAAAACGTTATATGGTATTACGTTATAACGAATAACGTTATATACCACCACCTTATAGCGTATGACGTTATATAATATTACGTTATGACGTACAACTTTATATACTACTACCATATAACGTATAACGTTATATGGTGTTACGATATAACGTATAACGTTATATACTACTACCTAAAAACGTATTACGTTGTATACTGCTTCCTTATAACGTATAACGTTATATAGTATTATGGTATAACGTATAACGTTATATACTATTTCCATGTAACGTATAACGTTATATACTATTTCTATGTAACGTATAACGTTATAGGGCATTACTTTATTACGTATAACGTTATATGGTAGTACGTTATTACTTATAACGTTATATAGTTTAGTCTGATAACGTATATCTTTATATAGTATTACGGTATAACGTATAACGTTATATACTACTACCTTATAACGTATAACGTTATATATATGATTACGTTATAACGTATAACGTTATATAGTATTGCGTTATAACGCATAACGCTATATACTACCACCTTGTAACTTATAACGTTATATGGTATTACGTTATAACGAACAACGTTATGTACTAACACCTTATCACCTATTACGTTATATAGTAGTGCGTTATAACGTATAACTTTGTATGGTATTATGTTATAGCCTACAACGTTATATTGTATTACGTTATGACGTGTAACGTTATATACTAGCATCTTATAACGTATAACGTTATATAGTATTACCTTATAACTTATAACATTGTGTACTACCACCTTATAACGTACAACGTTATATAGTATTACGTTATAACGTATAACGTTATATGGTATTATGTTATAACGTATAACGTTATATGGTAATATGATATAACGTATTACTTTATATACTACTACCCAATAACGTATTACGTTATATAGTATTACGTTATAACGTATAACGTTTTATACTACTGCCTCATTAAGTATAACATTATATAGTATTACGTTATAACGTATAACGTTATATACTACTTCCATGTAACGTACAACGTTATATGATAGGACGTTAAAACGTATAACGTTATATTGTATTACGTGATAACGTATAACGTTATATAGTATTGCGTTATAAGGTATAACGTTATATACTACCACCTTATAACGTATAACGTTATATGGTATTACGTATTAACGAATAACGTTATATACTACCACCTTATAACGTATGACGTTATATAGTATTACGTTATAACGTACAACTTTATATACTACTACCATATAACGTATAACGTTATATGGTATTACGTTATAATGTATAACGTTATATACTACTACCTAATAACGTATAACGTTGTATACTGCTACCTTATAACGTATAACGTTATATACCATTACGGTAATACGTATAACGTTATATACTATTTCCATGTAGCGTATAACGTTATATCATATTGTGTTATATCGTATAACGTTATATAGTACTACGGGATAACGTATAACGTTATATGCTATTTCCATGTATGGTATAACATTATGTAAGATTTCCATTTAACGTATAACGTTATATGGCATTACGTTATAACGTATAACGTTATATGGTAGTACGTTATAACTTATAACGTTATATAGTATTACCTTGTAACGTATAACGTTATATACTACTACCCTATGACGTATAACGTTATATAGTATTACGTTATGACGTATAACGTTATATGGTATTATGTTATAACGTATAACGTTATATGGTATTACGTTATAACGTATAACGTTATATGGTATTATGTTATAACGTATAAGGTTATATGGTATTACGTTATAACGTGTAACGATATATACTGCCACCTTCTAACGTATAACGATGTATAGTATTACCTTATAACGTATAACGTAATATACTATTTCCATGCAACGTATAACATTATATGGTATTACGTTATAACGTATATAGTTATATGGTCTTAGGATATAACGTATAACGTTATATGGTAGTACGATATAACTTATAAAGTTATATAGTATTACATTATAACGTATAACGTTATATACCACCACCTTATAACGTATAACGTTACATACTACCCCATTATAACGTGTAACTTTATATAGTATTACGTTAGGACGTATAACGTTATATGGTATTATGTTATGACGTATAACGTTATATGGTATTACGTTATAACGTGTAACGTTATATAGTATTATGTTATAACGTATAACGTTATATGGAAATACGATATAACGTATTACTTTGTATACTACTACCCTATAACGTATAACGTTATGTAGTATTACGTTATAACGTATAACGCTTTATACTACTGCCTTATCACGTTTAACATTATATAGTGTTACGTTATAACGTATAACGTTATATACTATTTCCATATAACGTTGTGCGGTATAGGTAGGACGTTATAACGTATAACGTTATATGGTATTACGTTATAACGTATAACGTTTTATACTACTGCCCCATTACGTATAACATTATATAGTATTACGTTATAACGTATAACCTTATATACTATTTCCATGTAACGTACAACGTTATATGATAGGACGTTAAAACGTATATCGTTATATTGTATTACGTGATAACGTATAACGTTATATAGTATTGCGTTATAAGGTATAACGTTATATACTACCACCTTATAACGTATAACGTTATATGGTATTACGTATTAACGAATAACGTTATATACTACCACCTTATAACGTATGACGTTATATAGTATTACGTTATAACGTACAACTTTATATACTACTACCATATAACGTATAACGTTATATGGTATTACGTTATAATGTATAACGTTATATACTACTACCTAATAACGTATAACGTTGTAGACTGCTACCTTATAACGTATAACGTTATATACTATTACGGTAATACTTATAACGTTATATACTATTTCCATGTAGCGTATAACGTTATATCATATTGCGTTATAACGAATAACGTTATATGGTATTACTTTATAACGTGTAACGTTATATGGTAGTACGTTATAACTTATAACGTTATATAGTATTGCCTTATAACGTATAACGTTATATAGCATTGCGTTATAACGTATAACGTTATATAACGTATAACGTTAAATACTATTTCCATGTAACGTACAACGTTATATGGTAGTACGTTATAACGTATAACGTTATATACTACTACCTTATAACGTATAACGTTGTATACTGCTACCTTATAACGTATAACGTTATATAGTACTACGGTATAACGTATAACGTTATATACTATTTCCATGTATCGTATAACATTATGTACGATTTCCATTTAACATATAACGTTATATGGCATTACGTTATAACGTATAACGTTATATGGTAGTACGTTATAACTTATAACGTTATATAGTATTGCCTTATAACGTATAACGTTATATACTACCACCTTATAACGTATAACGTTATATGGTAGTACGTTATAACTTATAACGTTATATAGTATTACCTTGTAACGTATAACGTTATATACTACCACCTTATAACGTATAACGTTATATAGTATTACGTTATGACGTATAACGTTATATGGTATTATGTTATAACGTATAACGTTATATGGTATTACGTTATAACGTATAACGTTTTATGGTATTATGTTATAACGTATAAGGTTATATGGTATTACGTTATAACGTGTAACGATATATACTGCCACCTTCTAACGTATAACGATGTATAGTATTACCTTATAACGTATAACGTAATATACTATTTCCATGCAACCTATAACATTATATGGTATTACGTTATAACGTATATAGTTATATGGTCTTAGGATATAACGTATAACGTTATATGGTAGTACGATATAACTTATAAAGTTACATAGTATTACATTATAACGTATAACGTTATATACCACCACCTTATAACGAATAACGTTACATACTACCACCTTATAACGTGTAACTTTATATAGTATTACGTTAGGACGTATGACGTTATATGGTATTATGTTATGACGTATAACGTTATATGGTATTACGTTATAACGTGTAACGTTATATAGTATTATGTTATAACGTATAACGTTATATGGAAATACGATATAACGTATTACTTTGTATACTACTACCCTATAACGTATAACGTTATGTAGTATTACGTTATAACGGAGAACGCTTTATACTACTGCCTTATCACGTTTAACATTATATAGTGTTACGTTATAACGTATAACGTTATATACTATTTCCATATAACGTTGTGCGGTATAGGTAGGACGTTATAACGTATAACGTTATATGGTATTACGTTATAACGTATAACGTTATATACTATTTCCATGTAACGTGCAACGTTATATACTATTTCCATGTAACATATAACGTTATATGGTATTACGTTATAACGTATAACGTTTTATGGTAGTACGTCATATCTTCTAACGTTATATAGTATTGCCTTATAACGTATAACGTTATATAGTATTACGGTATAACGTATAACGTTAAATACTATTTCCATGTAACGTATAACGTAATATGGTAGGACGTTATAACGTATAACGTTATATCGTATTGCGTTATAACGTATAACGTTATATCGTATTGCGTTATAACGTATAATGTTATATCGTATTGCGTTATAACGAATAACGTTATATACCACCACCTTATAACGTATGACGTTATATAGTATTGCCGTATAACGTAGAACGTTATATAGTATTCCGGTATAACGTATAACGTTAAATACTATTTCCATGTAACGTATAACGTTATATGGTAGGACGTAATAACGTATAACATTATATGGTATAACGTTATAACGTATAACGTTATATAGTATCACCTTATAACGTATAACGTTATATACTACCACCTTATAACGTATAACGTTATATGGTATTACGTTGTAACGTATAACGTTATATACTACCACCTTTTAACGTATAACGTTATATGTTATTACGTTATAACGAATAATGTTATATACTACCACCTTATAACGTATGACGTTATATAGTATTACGTTGTAACGTACAACTTTATATACTACTACCATATAACGTATAACATTGTATGGTATTACGCTATAACGTATAACGTTATATACCACCACCTTATAACGTGTAACGTTACATACTACCACCTTTTTTTTTTTTTTTTTTTTTTATCGTGGGGAAATCCTCATGGACACTCGGCGCTGCGTAGCAACGACCGTGTAGTGTCGGACTCTTACCGACTAAAACCCCACGGTGGTCATCCCGACGTTTAGAGGTGCACCCGGGGTCTCTTGCGAATCACTACCGAGTGCAACCTCGTCGTCTATCTCCCTGCCGTTGTAGTTGTCCAGGGAGGCGTCCCGGCTTGAGTTGGAAGGCTAGGGGGAACCACTCCACCCAGCGCCACGTCCTCTAGTCCGACGCACCCGGGGCAGCGACGACGCCGCGCCCCTGCGTCGTACGGAGCCCCTGCGACGCTGATGCGACGATCTGCTGGGGTCGGCTCTTCTCACCCGGTCTCTCTCTGCCCGCTCCTGTCTCTGCATAACCTCCACGCAGTAGGTGCGAACAGCATTAAACTCCCGGGGCCCTCGGAGCACGGCCTCAACGACCGCTTCCGGAGCCAGCCTCTCGCCGATGTCGAGCTGCAGGACGCGCCGCGGTTCCGCCCACGCTGGACAGAACTCCAGCGTGTGCTGCGCCGTGTCCTCCTCTTCCCCGCAGTGGTGACAGATGGACGTCACTTCCCGCCCGATCTTCTTCAGGTACTCACCGAAGACCCCGTGTCCGGTGAGCATCTGCGTCGTCCTGAAGGTGAGCGGAACCCCGCCTTGATCTCTCCAAGCCTCCCAATTGGGAAGCACGGCGCGGACGGCTCGGTGTGGCCGCCTGGCGTCCTCCTCGGTCAGTTGGGAGCGCCACCGTTCCCAGATCTCCAGCTTTGCCTCTTCCCGGATGTTCGAGGCCGAGAGGCCGGCCGGCGACAGCGCCGCCGCCGAAGGCGGTGCCCTCAGGTGTTCATACACCCGACAGAGCTCAAGGGCCCGCAGCTCAAACGGGGGGGACGCCGCCAGCACCGTCGCCGTCTCGTAAGATATCGTTCGATATCCCCTGGCTATTCGGATAGCAGTCGTCCTTTGCAGTCTCCTCACTAGGGTACGACTGCGACGGTTGGCCATCAGATCTTGGGCCCACACCGGTGCCCCATAGAGAACCCGGGACCGAATCACTCCCTCGTAGAGTCGGCGGACTCCCGACCCTGCTCCGCCTATATTCGGAAGAAGGCCGCACAAGGCGTTGGCTGCGGCCGTCACCCTCGGGACCAGGAGCTCGAAATGTGGTCCGAACGTCCACCGACTGTCGATGGTGAGGCCCAGGTACCTCATACGACTCTTCACCGGCACTGCTTCGCCATTTATGGCCACGGACAAACCATCTGGAGGGGATCCCCTGCGGCGGCGATCGAAGAACCACAGGGCCTCCGACTTGGCCGGCGACACGCTCAATCCCAGTCGCTGAATAGCGTGCACCGCGCATGCCACAGCGTCTTCCGTGAGGATCACGGCCTCGCTCCACCACCGTCCCCCGGCTAGCACCAAGGTATCGTCGGCGTAACAAACCAAGCCCGTACCCGGGGGCATCGGGCATCGAAGGACGGAGTCGTAGGCCGTGATCCACAAGATTGGTCCTAGTACCGAACCCTGCGGGACGCCGCGCTCCACGCGTCTTCTCTCTTCCCCGTTCCTCCCAGTGAAGGTGATCCATCTATCGTTCAGATAGGCTCCGATGACCCCAACCAGGTACGCCGGCACCTCGAAGTGTCGCAGAGCCTCCATTATCTTCGCCCAGGGGATAGAGTTGAAGGCGTTGCTGATGTCCAGGGAGACCGCTACCGCCGTTCCGTAGCGGGAAACCATGTCCTCCGCCATGCTCCTCACCCGCTTCACAGCATCCACCGTGGAGCGGCCCCGGCGAAAGCCGTACTGGCTGTCGTGCCACCCGGGAACCCGCCCCGAGATATGGGCCTCCAGACGGGCGGCGATCACCCTCTCGAAGAGCTTCCCGATCTCGTCCAGCAGGCATATCGGCCTGTACGCCGACGGCGAGTCCGGCGGACGACCCTCCTTTCGCAGCAGGACCAATCTCGCCGTCCGCCATGTCCGCGGGTAGATGCCCTCCCTCAGGCATCGGGTAAACAGATGCCGCACGCGAGGGGCCACCACCTCCATCGTCTCCGCCCAGACTCGGCCCGGAACTCCGTCCGGACCCGGTGCCACGTCCCGGGACGCCATCTTCTTAGTCGCCGCGAGAAGCTCCTCCGGAGTGACCTGCAGCTCCTCGCCCCGCTCCGTCGACGTCGCTGCCGCCGTTGCCGTCGACGGCGTCTCGCCCCCGCCGGAGGAGAGGGACGATAGGGACGATCCCGACCGCCCCGTGTCGCTGGGAAACAGCGTCCCGATGACCTTGCCCAGCAGCGCCGGATCCATGTTGGCGGTCAGCGGGGGGGCCGCGGGTCGCAACTTCCTCGTTACCACCCTGTACGGCCGCCCCCACGGGTCTGACTCAACCGCCTCGATCAGCTCCTTCCAAGACCGAGCCTTCGCGATCTTGATCTCCCGCTGCAGAGTCCGTCTCGCCTCTCTGTAGACCCCGTAGCAGCGGGAGATCTCCTCCTCGTCGCGCGCCCTCCTAAGGCGACGGGCCCTCAGAAATCTTCTGCGTGCCCGCACGCAGCTCGCCCGCAGCTCCGCGATCACCTGCGTCCACCAGTGAACGCAGCGGTTGCGTCCACCTCCCGGGACGGAGCGCGGCATCGAGGCGTCGCACGCCGTGCTCATGTATCCTTGGAGGATCTCCGCCTCCTCGTCGACGCTTCCCAGGCTGGTCGTCCCTTGGGCGTCCCAGCTCCACGCCGAGACGATGGCTGCCGCCCGCAACATCTCCCTGTCCCGCTCCTTCAGGCGCCATCTGGGTGGTTGTGATGGGCCGGAGCAGCTCGCACCACCTTGGGAGACATGGTTGTTATTTTCGTCCACGTCCTCCGAGTCCACCTCCATAAATATGTAGAGGTGATCGGACAGGGTCTCGACTCCCTCGGCCACTCTCCAGTCACGGATCCTCGGGTACAGATCCGAGGTGGCCCACGTGATATCGACCACGGAGGACCTCCTCCACGCCACGCAGGTGCTCACCGTACCCTTGTTTACCAGCAAGAGGCCGAGTCCCGCAGCCCAGTCTGTCAGCCATCTTCCTCTGGTGTTCGTCGCGGAGTTCCCCCACTGCGTCGAGTGGGCATTGAAGTCCCCGAGGACCAGCACCTGGAGGGGAAAGCATCTTTTGACACACTCACCGACGTCGTCCAGAAAGTCCCCGAATGCGGCCAGGCCGCTGTTGGGGGAGACGTAGACCGCCACCACCGCTATTCCTGCCCATTCGACCGCGACGTAGCCGCTGCCACGGTCAAGCAGGGCGCCAAAGGCGCCCAGGGTCGGCGTCCAAGTTACGGCTGTCAGTCCGTCCAAATCCCCGATCCAGTTGGGAACGTCAGGGACACGATACGGCTCGGCCACTGTCGCAAGGGCGACCTCTCCCTCCCGGATGGTCTGGAGGAGCAGGTCATGCGCCCTTCTCGATCTGCCCAAGTTGCATTGGAGGAGACGGTTAAAGACACTCGATCACCTCCATGGCCTCCTCCCGGCCATCCACCGCTGGACGTTCGACGGTGCTCCCCTCTTGCGTTACCTCAGCGATCGGTTCGCGGATCGGTGGCTTTCTCTTAGTTCTCGGCGGAGCACATGCCGCCCCGCACATCCTGTGGTTGGCAGGCGCCCCCAGCGACTCGCACACCGGGCACTTGGGCGCGGAGGCGGGACACCCCCTGGCACGATGCCCGCTACCGCCACACCTGTAGCACAGATGCCCGCGATCCACGTTGGACGTGCATGTTACCCGCACGTGCCCCAGCTGCAGGCACTTGAAGCATTGCAAGGGTCTTTTCGGGATAGCCGTGACCCTCGCCGTGGACCAGCCCAGAGCTACTTTCCCGTCCCGGGCTAATTTCCGGGCTCCGGCCACTGGGCACCTTATCCATGCAGTCCCGAGGCCGTATCTGGTGGTACGGATCTCTCCGACCTGCACCTCCGCGCTGCCACATCCCGCCGCTGAGGCCAGCGCTTGCCGCAGCTCCTCCGTAGCGACCGAGATGTCTATCCCGGCCACACTCAACTCCGCCGTCCTGTTCGGGGCCGCTACTCTCACCGTAGCCGGGTCCAGCACCTCGGCCAGACGCGTCGCCAATCGCGACGCCTTCCCTCTGTCTGTGTCGCCGGGGAGCCGGATAATTATACCCCCGGTCATCGATTTCCTCATTACGAGGGACTCGACGCCGATCTCCGCAAGCGGGACCTTCTGTCGCGCCGTCGGGAGAACATCGGCGTACGATGTCTTAACCCCCTCGTTGATAGTCAACGTCACCGCGGACGTACGCGGTGCGCGGGGGAGCCCGGCCGTTTTCGTCGCCTGCGCCATTCCTTTCTTATTCCCTAGTATGACGCCCGTCTTCCGTGCGCCCGTTGGTCTTGACGAAGGAGCAGCAGGCATTCCCTCTTTTTTCCTCTCCTCCTTCCTTGCGGCCCTTTTCTTCCGCAGCCGTTTTTCCACCACCCTCCATTCGCCATCCTCCTGCTCCCTCGGGGGCATTGTGGCTTGGGTGGCGCGTGGGGCAGCGGGTTGGTCCGCCTTGCGCCGAGGTTCGGGGCTGCGCGGTCTGCGGCCCCCGAACCGTTCCTCGATGGCCCTCATGATGGAGGGACCGAGTTCGTCCATCTTTTTCTCCAGGGCGTCCAAACGCGCGCCTTCTTGTTTCCCCTCCCGCGGAGGGTGGCCGGACTCAATAGCCCGATCGTTGCACCGCGGGCACTCATGGGTGCGAGCGGCCAGCCTCGTTATCTCTTTACGCAAGGCCGCGTTTTCCTCCTCCAACGCGGTCAGCCTTGCTTCCGCGCGCCCGGCGGCCGTGGAGCTACCGCTGTGGACCGCCTCAGCTCTCTGCAGGTTCAACTCCCTCCATGCGGCGGCGACGTAGGTCGCCGCGTCTTTTAGGTCCTTAATACTTGCTCCCTTCAGGCTCGACGATACCGCCGCCACCCGCAAGATTTTTGACACCTGCCTGGTGAACTCGGCGCTCACGTCGGCCGCAGAGCTCGTCCGTATATCCAGTGCCAAATCCACGGAGATTTCCGGGGTCAGCGTCATTATGCGCCTTCTCTTCCCCCCGGAGACAGTCGATCCCAGGGATGATCGCGACGCGAAAGAGGCGACAGAATCCTCGCCATCGGACCTCATCCGCGTTCGTAGCGCTCTTACCGGCGCGAGGCCCGTTACCTCGGCCGTTGCGAGGAAGACGCCGTCCGTTCCGCCCATGGTTCTCCGCGATGCTCTTGTCATTCTTCTCGGAGGTTCCTTGCGAATCTCCGTACTACGTCCCGCCTCGCCAGACGTGAAAACACCTCCGGGAGCCTGGCGGTCCACCCCCGAACGGCCGTGGTCGTGAGATGACGACGCAGGTGAGCCCACTTGACTACCCACCGCTGCGCCGGTACTGGGGTATCCCTTCCCTGCACCGTAAACCGTTTTACTTTTGTGGTCGCAATCCATATATAATTTTTTTTTTTTTTTGTTTTTTCTCTCGCCGTGGTCATCAACAAAGTCCGTCCTGGTGCCACTCACTCTTTCGCACCTTGCCACGGTCAAAGCCGGTGCAGGGTGACGGGGAGCCCCACAGGAAGGTGAGGTGAGTGGTCTTGACAGGCATGGGCCCACCAACTTCTCCGAAACTCTCCGCATCGGATCGGCAAAGTTGACGGGCACCAGAGGCACCGACCAGCTGCCGCCCGACTGTGAGAGAGCATCAGATCCATCGGGGTTTACCGGGACGTGGTCCAACGGCCCGAAAACCCATGCCCGCCTCATGCTCCCCACTACCACCTAATAACGTGTAACGTTATATAGTATTACGTTATGACGTATAACGTTATATACTATTTCCATGTAACGTACAGCGTTATATGGTAGGACGTTATAACGTATAACGTTATATGGTATTACGTTATAACGTATAACGTTATATAGTATTACGGTATAACGTATAAGGTTATATGGTATTACGTTATAACGTGTAACGATATATACTGCCACCTTCTAACGTATAACGATGTATAGTATTACCTTATAACGTATAACGTAATATACTATTTCCATGCAACGTATAACGTTATATGGTATTACGTTATAACGTATATAGTTATATGGTCTTAGGATATAACGTATAACGTTATATGGTAGTACGATATAACTTATAAAGTTATATAGTATTACATTATAACGTATAACGTTATATAGTATTCCGGTATAACGTATAACATTATATACTATTTCCATGTAATGTATAACGTTATATGGTACTATGTTATAACGTATAATGTTATATGGTAGGACGTTATAACGTGTAACGTTATATAGTATTACGTTATGACGTATAACGTTATATGGTAGGACGTTATAACGTATAACGTTATATTGTATTACGTTATAACGTATAACATTATATGGTATTATGTTATAACGTATAAGGTTATATGGTATTACGTTATAACGTGTAACGATATATACTGCCACCTTCTAACGTATAACGATGTATAGTATTACCTTATAACGTATAACGTAATATACTATTTCCATGCAACGTATAACGTTATATGGTATTACGATATAACGTATATAGTTATATGGTCTTAGGATATAACGTATAACGTTATATGGTAGTACGATATAACTTATAAAGTTATATAGTATTACATTATAACGTATAACGTTATATACCACCACCTTATAACGTATAACGTTACATACTACCACCTTATAACGTGTAACTTTATATAGTATTACGTTAGGACGTATAACGTTATATGGTACTATGTTATGACGTATAACGTTATATGGTATTACGTTATAACGTGTAACGTTATATAGTATTATGTTATAACGTATAACGTTATATGGAAATACGATATAACGTATTACTTTGTATACTACTAGCTTATAACGTATAACGTTATATAGTGTTACGTTATAACGTATAACGTTATATACAATTTCCATATAACGTTGTGCGTTATAGGTATTACGTTATAACGTATAACGTTATATGGTATTACGTTATAACGTATAACGTTATATACTATTTCCATGTAACGTTCAACGTTATATACTATTTCCATGTAACGTATAACGTTATATGGTATTACTTTATAACGTATAACGTTTTATGGTATTACGTCATATCTTATAACGTTATATAGTATTGCCTTATAACGCATAACGTTATATAGTATTACGGTACAACGTATAACGTTAAATACTATTTCCATGTAACGTATAACGTAATATGGTAGGACGTTATAACGTATAACGTTATATCGTATTGCGTTATAACGTATAACGTTATATACTATTTCCGTGTAACGTATAACGTTATATGGTAGGACGTTATAACGTATAACGTTATATGGTAATACGTTCTAGCGAATAACGTTATATGGTATTACGTTATAACGTGTAACGTTATATGGTAGTACGTTATAGCGAATAACGTTATATACTACCACCTTATAACGTATGACGTTATATAGTATTACGTTATAACGTATAACGTTATATAGTATTGCGTTATGAGGTATAAAGTTATATACAACCACCTTATAACGTATGACGTTATATAGTATTACGTTATAGCGTACAACTTTATATGCTACTACCATATAACGTATAACGTTATATGGTAATACGGTATAACGTATAACATTATATACTACTACCTAATAACGTATAACGTTGTATACTGCTTCCTTCTAACGTATAACGTTATATAGTATTATGGTATAACGTATAACGTTATACAGTATTATGGTATAACGTATAACGTTATATACTATTTCCAGGTAACGTATAACGTTATATACTATTTCTATGTAACGTATAACGTTATATGGTAGTACGTTATAATTTATAACGTTATATAGTATTACATTATAACGTATAACGTTATATACCACCACCTTATAACGTATAACGTTACATACTACCACCTTATAACGTGTAACTTTATATAGTATTACGTTATGACGTATAACCTTATATGGTATTATGTTATGACGTATAACGTTATATGGTATTACGTTATAACGTGTAATGTTATATGGTATTATGTTATAACGTATAACATTATATGGAAATACGATATAACGTATTACTTTATATACTACTACCCTATAACGTATAACGTTATGTAGTATTACGTTATAACGTATAACGTTTTATACTACTGCCTTCTCACGTATAACATTATATAGTATTACGCTATAACGTATAACGTTATATACTATTTCCATGTAACGTACAACGTTATATGGTAGGACGTTATAACGTATAACGTTATATGGTATTACGTTATAACGTATAACGTTATATACTATTTCCATGTAACGTGCAACGTTATATACTATTTCCATGTAACATATAACGTTATATGGTATTACTTTATAACGTATAACGTTTTATGGTATTACGTCATACCTTATAACGTTATATAGTATTGCCTTATAACGTATAACGTTATATAGTATTACGGTATAACGTATAACGTTACATACTATTTCCATGTAACGTATAACGTTATATGGTAAGACGTTATAACGTATAACGTCATATCGTATTGCGTTATAACGTATAACGTTATATCGTATTGCGTTATAACGTATAACGCTATATCGTATTGCGTTATAGCGTATAACCTTATATCGTATTGCGTTATAACGTATAACGTTATATCGTATTGCGTTATAACGTATAACGTTATATACTATTTCCATGTAACGTATAACGTTATATGGTAGGACGTTATACCGTGTGACGTTATATGGTATTACGTTATAACGAATAACGTTATATGGTATTACGTTATAACGTATAACGTTATATGGTAGTACGTTATAACTTATAACGTTATATAGTATTGCCTGATAACGTATAACGTTATATAGTATTCCGGTATAACGTATAACATTATATACTATTTCCATGTAATGTATAACGTTATATGGTAGGACGTAATAACGTATAACATTATATGGTATTACGATATAACGTATAACGTTATATGGTATTACGTTATAACGTATAACGTTATATACTATTTCCATGTAACGTATAACGTTATATGGTAGGACGTTATAACGTATGACGTTATATGGTATTACGTTATAACGAATAACGTTATATGGTATTACGTTATAAGGTATAACGTTATATACTATTTCCATGTGACGTGCCACGTTATATACTATTTCCATGTAACGTATAACGTTATATGGTATTACTTTATAACGTATAACGTTTTATGGTAGTACGTTATATCTTATAAAGTTATATAGTATTGCCTTATAACGTATAACGTTATATAGTATTGCCTTATAACGTATAACGTTATATAGTATCACCTAATAACGTGTAACGTTGTATAGTATTACGTTATGACGTATAACGTTATATAGTATTACATTATAACGTATAACGTTATATACCACAACCTTATAACGTATAACGTTACATACTACCACCTAATAACATGTAACGATATATAGTATTACGTTATGACGTATAACGTTATATGGTATTACGTTATAACGTATAACGTTATATGGTATTACGTTATAACGTATAACGTTATATGGTAGTACGTTATAACTTATAACGTTATATAGTATCACCTTACAACGTATAACGTTATATACTACAACCTTACAACGTATAACGTTATATAGTATTACGTTATAGCGTATAACGTTATATAGTATTGCGTTATGAGGTATAAAGTTATATACTACCACCTTATAACGTATAACGTTATATGGTATTACGTTATATCGTATAACGTTATATGGTAGTACGTTATAACTTATAACGTTATATAGTATCACCTTACAACGTATAATGTTATATACTACAACCTTACAACGTATAACGTTATATAGTATTACGTTATAGCGTATAACGTTATATAGTATTGCGTTATGAGGTATAAAGTTATATACTACCACCTTATAACGTATAACGTTATATGGTATTACGTTATAACGAATAACGTTATATACAACCACCTTATAACGTATGACGTTATATAGTATTACGTTATAGCGTTCAACTTTATATACTACTACCATATAACGTATAGCGTTATATGGTAATACGGTATAACGTATAACGTTATACAGTATTACGTTATAACGTACAACGTTATATACTACTACCTTATAACGAATAACGTTATATAGTATTACGTTATAACGTATATCGTTATATGGGCTTACGTTATAACGTATAACGTTATATGGTAGTACGTTATAACTTATAACGTTATATAGTATTTCCTTATAACGTATAACGTTATATACTACCACCTTATAACGTATAACGTTATATACTACCACCTTATAACGTATAACGTTATATAGTATTACGTTATGACGTATAACGTTATATGGTATTATGTTATAACGTATAACGATATATGGTATTATGTTATAACGTATAAGGTTATATGGTATTACGTTATAACGTGTAACGTTATATACTGACACCTTGTAACGTATAACGTTGTATGGTATTACCTTATAACGTATAACGTAATATACTATTTCCATGCAACGTATAACGTTATAGGGTATTACGTTATAACGTATATAGTTATATAGTCTTACGTTATATACTACTACCTTATAACGTATAACGTTATATAGTATTACGTTATAACGTATATCGTTATATGGGCTTACGTTATAACGTATAACGTTATATAGCGTTGCGTTATAACATATAACGTTATATACTATTTCCATGTAACGTATAACGTTATATGGTAGGACGTTATAACGTATACGGTTATATGGTCTTACGTTATTACGTATAACGTTATATGGTTGTACGTCATAACTTATAACGTTATATAGTATTACACTATAACGTATAACGTTATATACCACCACCTCATAACGTATAACGATACATACTACCACTTTATAACGTGTAACTCTATATAGTATTACGTTATGACGTATAACGTTATATGGTATTATGTTATGACGTATAACGTTATATACTGCCACCTTATAACGTATAACGTTGTATAGTATTGCGTTGTAACGTATAACGTTGTATAGTATTACGTTATAACGTATGACGTTATATACTATTTCCATGTAACGTATAACGATATATGGTAGGACGTTATATCGTATCAGGTTATATGGCATTACGTTATAACGTGTAACGTTATATACTGCCACCTGGTAACCTATAACGCTGTATAGTATTACGTTATAACGTATAACGTTATATACTATTTCCATGTAACGTATAACGTTATATGGTATTATGGTATTACGTATAAGGTTATATGGCATTACGTTATAACGTGTAACGTTATATACTGCCACCTGCTAACGTATAACGTTGCATAGTATTACGTTATAACGTATAACGTTATATACCATTTCCATGTAACGTCTAACGTTATATGGTACGAGGTTATAACGTATAACGTCATATGTTATTTCGTTATAACGAATAACGTTATATGGTATACGTTATAACGTAAAACGTTATATAGTATTACGTTATAACGTATAACGGTATATAGCATTGCGTTATAACGTATAACGTTATATACTATTTCCATGTAACGTATAACGATATATGGTGCGAGGTTATAACGTATAACGTCATATGGTATTTCGTTATAACGAATAACGTTATATGGTATACGTTATAACGTATAACGTTATATAGTATTACGTTATAACGTATAACGTTATATAGCATTGCGTTATAACATATAACGTTATTTACTATTTCCATGTAACGTATAACGTTATATGGTAGGACGTTATAACGTATATAGTTATATGGTCTTACGTTATAACGTATAACGTTATATGGTAGTACGTCATAACTTATAACGTTATATAGTATTACACTATAACGTATAACGTTATATACCACCACCTTATACTGTATAACGTTACATACTACCACCTTATAACGTGTAACTCTATATAGTCTTACGTTATGACGTATAACGTTATATGGTATTATGTCATGACGTATAACGTTATATACTGCCACCTTATAACGTATAACGTTGTATAGTATTACGTAATAACGTATAACGTTGTATAGCATTACGTTATAACGTATGACGTTATATAATATTTCCATGTAACGTATAACGATATATGGTAGGACGTTATAAGGTAACAGGTTATATGGCATTACGTTATAACTTGTAACGTTATATACTGCCACCTGATAACGTATAACGTTGTATAGTATTACGTTATAACGTATAACGTTATATGGTAGTACGTTATAACTTATAACGTTATATAGTATTTCCTTATAACGTATAACGTTATATACTACCACCTTATAACGTATAACGTTATATACTACCACCTTATAACGTATAACGTTATATAGTATTACGTTATGACGTATAACGTTATATGGTATTATGTTATAACGTATAACGATATATGGTATTATGTTATAACGTATAAGGTTATATGGTATTACGTTATAACGTGTAACGTTATATACTGACACCTTGTAACGTATAACGTTGTATGGTATTACCTTATAACGTATAACGTAATATACTATTTCCATGCAACGTATAACGTTATAGGGTATTACGTTATAACGTATATAGTTATATAGTCTTACGTTATATACTACTACCTTATAACGTATAACGTTATATAGTATTACGTTATAACGTATATCGTTATATGGGCTTACGTTATAACGTATAACGTTATATAGCGTTGCGTTATAACATATAACGTTATATACTATTTCCATGTAACGTATAACGATATATGGTAGGACGTTATATCGTATCAGGTTATATGGCATTACGTTATAACGTGTAACGTTATATACTGCCACCTGGTAACCTATAACGCTGTATAGTATTACGTTATAACGTATAACGTTATATACTATTTCCATGTAACGTATAACGTTATATGGTATTATGTTATTACGTATAAGGTTATATGGCATTACGTTATAACGTGTAACGTTATATACTGCCACCTGCTAACGTACAACGTTGTATAGTATTACGTTATAACGTATAACGTTATATACCATTTCCATGTAACGTCTAACGTTATATGGTACGAGGTTATAACGTATAACGTCATATGTTATTTCGTTATAACGAATAACGTTATATGGTATACGTTATAACGTAAAACGTTATATAGTATTACGTTATAACGTATAACGGTATATAGCATTGCGTTATAACGTATAACGTTATATACTATTTCTATGTAACGTATAGCGTTATGTCGTATTACGTTATAACGTATAACGTTATATGGTAGTACTTTATAACGTACAACATTATATAGTATTACGTTATAACGTATAACTTTATATACTAATACCTTATAAGGTATAACGTTATATAGTGTTACTATATAACGTATAACGTTACGTAGCATTACGTTATAACGTGTAACGTTATATGGTATAAACGTTATAACGTTTAACGTTATATGGGATAACGTTAGAACGTATAACGTTATATAGTAGTACGTTATAACGTATATCGTTATATGGTATTACGCTATAACTTAGAACGTTATAGAATATTACCTTATAACGTATCACGTTATATACTGCCACCTCATAACGTATAACGTTATATGGTATTCCGTTACAATGTTTAACGTGATATGGTAGTGCGTAACGGCGTATAACGTTATATACTACCACCTTATAACGTATAACGTTATGTAGCATTACGTTATAACGATTACCGCTATATGGTATTACGTTATAACGTATAACGTTATAAGGTATTACGTTTTAACGTCTAAAGGTATATGGTAGTACGTTATAGCGTATAACGTTATATACTACCACCTTATAACGTATAACTTTATATGGTATTACTTAATAACGTGTAACGTTATATGGTATTACGTTATAACGTATAACTTTATATGCTACAGACTTATAACGTATAGCGTTATGTAGCATTAAGTTATAGCGTGTAAAGTTATATGGTACTACGTTATAACGTATAACGTTATTTACTATTACCGTATAACGTATAACGTTATGTAGCATTACATCATAACGTGTGACGCTATATGGTATTACTTTATAACGTATAATGTTATATGGTATTACGTTATAACGTATAACGTTATATGGTATTACGTTATAACGTATAGCATTATATGGTATGGCATTTCAACGTGTAAAGGTATATGGTAGTACGTTATAGCGTATAACGTTATATACTACCACCTTATAACGTTTAGCTTTATACACTATTATTTTATAACGTGTAACGTTATATGGTATTACGTTATGACGCATAACGTTATAGGGTATTACGTTATAACGTATAACGTTATATGGTATTACGTTTTAACGTATAACGGTATATGGTAGTACGTTATAGCGTATAACGTTCTATACTATTTCCATCTAACGTATAACGTTATATGGTATTACGTTATAACGTATAACGATATATACTATTACCGTATAACGTATAGCGTTATGTAGCATACGTCATAACTTGTAACGCTATATGGTATTACGTTATAAAGTATAACGTTATATGGTATTACATTATAACGTATAACGTTATATGGTATTACGTTATAACGTATAACGTTATAAGGTATTACGTTTTAACGTGTAAAGGTATATGGTAGTACGTTATAGCGTATAACGTTATATACTACCAGCTTATAACGTTTAACTTTATATACTATTACTTTATAACGTGTAACGTTATACGGTATTACGTTATAACGTATAACGTTATATGGTATTACGTTATAACGTATAACGTTATATGGTATTACGTTATAACGTATAACGTTATATGGTATTACGTATTAACGTGTAACGGTATATGGTAGTACGTTATAGCGTATAACGTTCTATACTATTTCCATCTAACGTATAACTTTATATGGTATTACGTTATAACGTATAACGATATATACTATTACCGTATAACGTATAGCGTTATGTAGCATACGTCATAACGTGTAACGCTATATGGTATTACGTTATAAAGTATAACGTTGTATGGTATTACGTTATAACGTATAACGTTATATGGTATTACGTTATAACGTATAACTTTATATACTAATACCTTATAAGGTATAACGTTATATAGTGTTACTTTATAACGTATAACGTTACGTGGCATTACGATATAACGTGTAACGTTATATGGTATAAACGTTATAACGTTTAACGTTATATGGAATTACGTTAGAACGTATAACGTTATATAGTAGTACGTTATAACGTATATCGTTATATGGTATTACGTTATAACTTAGAACGTTATAGAATATTACCTTATAACGTATCACGTTATATACTGCCACCTCATAACGTATAACGTTATATAGTATTACGTTATAACGTATAATGTTATGTAGCATTACGTTATAACGTATAACGTTATATGGTATTACGTTACAACGAATAACGCTACATGGTACTACGTTATAACGTATAACGTTATATGGTATTACGTTATAACGTATAACGTTATATGGTATTACGTTATAACGTATAACGTTATATCGTATTACGTTATAACGTGTAACGTTATATGGTAGTACTTTATAACATACAACGTTATATAGTATTACGTTATCACGTATAACTTTATATACTAATACCGTATAAGGTATAACGTTATACAGTGTTACTTTATAACGTATAACGTTACGTAGCATTACGATATAACGTGTAACGTTATATGGTATAAACGTTATAACGTTTAACGTTATATGGGATTACGTTAGAACGTATAACGTTAAATAGTAGTACGTTATAACGTATATCGTTATATGGGATTACGTTATAACTTAGAACGTTATAGAATATTACCTTATAACGTATCACGCTATATACTGCCACCTCATAACGTATAACGTTATATAGTATTACGTTATAACGTATAATGTTATGTAGCATTACGTTATAACGTATAACGTTATATGGTATTACGTTAGAACGAATAACGCTACATGGTACTACGTTATAACGTATAACGTTATATGGTATTACGTTACAATGTTTAACGTTATATGGTAGTGCGTTACGTCGTATAACGTTATATACTACCACCTTAGAACGTATAACGTTATGTAGCATTACGTTATAACGTTTACCGCTATATGGTATTACGTTATAACGTATAACATTATAAGGTATTACGTTTTAACGTCTTCAGGTATATGGTAGTAGGTTATAGCGTATAACGTTATATACTACCACCTTATAACGTATAACTTTATATGGTATTACTTAATAACGTGTAACGTTATATGGTATTACGTCATAACGTATAACTTTATATGCTACAAACATATAACGTATAGCGTTATGTAGCATTAAGTTATAACGTGTAAAGTTATATGGTACTACGTTATAACGTATAACGTTATTTACTATTACCGTATAACGTATAACGTTATGTAGCATTACGTCATAACGTATAACGTTATATGGTATTACGTTATAACGTATAGCATTATATGGTATTGCGTTTCAACGTGTAAAGGTATATGGTAGTACGTTATAGCGTATAACGTTATATACTACCACCTTATAACGTTTAACTTTATATACTATTACTTTATAACGTGTAACGTTATATGGTATAAACGTTATAACGTTTAACGTTATATGGGATTACGTTAGAACGTATAACGTTATATGGTATTACGTTATAACGTATAACGTTATATGGTTTTACGTTATAACGTGTAAAGTTATATGGTACTACGTCATAACGTATAACGTTATTTACTATTACAGTATAACGTATAACGTTATGTAGCATTACGTCTTAACGTGTAACGCTATATGGTATTACTTTATAACGTATAATGTTATATGGTATTACGTTATAACGTATAACGTTATATGGTATTACGTTTTAACGTGTAACGGTATATGGTATTACGTTATAACGTATAGCATTATATGGTATTGCGTTTCAACGTGTAAAGGTATGTGGTAGTACGTTATAGCGTCTAACGTTATATACTACCACCTTATAACGTTTAACTTTATATACTATTACTTTTTAACGTGTAACGTTATATGGTATTACGTTATAACGTATAACGTTATATGGTATTACGTATTAACGTGTAACGGTTTATGGTAGTACGTTATAGCGTATAACGTTCTATACTATTTCCATCTAACGTATAACTTTATATGGTATTACGTTATAACGTATAACGATATATACTATTACCGTATAACGTATAGCGTTATGTAGCATACGTCATAACGTGTAACACTATATGGTATTACGTTACAATGTTTAACGTTATATGGTAGTGAGTTACGTCGTATAACGTTATATACTACCACCTTAGAACGTATAACGTTATGTAGCATTACGTTATAACGTTTACCGCTATATGGTATTACGTTATAACGTATAACGTTATATACTACCATCTTATAACGTATAACTTTATATACTATTCCTTTATAACGTGTAACGTTATATGGTATTACGTTATAACGTATAACGTTATATGGTATTACGTTATAACGTATAACGTTATAGGGTATTACGTTATAACGTATAACGATATATACTATTACCGTATAACGTATAGCGTTATGTAGCATACGTCATAACGTGTAACGCTATATGGTATTACGTTATAAAGTATAACGTTGTATGGTATTACTTTATAACGTATAACGTTACGTAGCATTACGATATAACGTGTAACGTTATATGGTATAAACGTTATAACTTTTAACGTTATATGGGATTACGTTAGAACGTATAACGTTATATAGTAGTACGTTATAACGTATATCGTTATATGGTATTACGTTATAACTTAGAACGTTATAGAATATTACCTTATAACGTATCACGTTATATACTGCAACCTCATAACGTATAACGTTATATAGTATTACGTTATAGCATATAATGTTATGCAGCATTACGTTATAACGTATAACGATATATGGTATTACGTTACAACGAATAACGCTACATGGTACTACGTTATAACGTATAACGTTATATGGTATTACGTTACAATGTTCAACGTTATATGGTAGTGCGTTACGGCGTATAACGTTATATACTACCACCTTATAACGTATAACGTTATGTAGCATTACGTTATAACGTTTACCGCTATATGGTATTACGTTATAACGTATAACGTTATAGGGTATTACGTTTTAACGTCTAAGGATATATGGTAGTACGCTATAGCGTATAACGTTATATACTACCACCTTATAACGTATAACTTTATATGGTATTACTTAATAACGTGTAACGTTATATGGTATTACGTTAAAGCGTATAACTTTATATGCTACAAACTTATAACGTATAGCGTTATGTAGCATTAAGTTATAACGTGTAAAGTTATATGGTACTACGTTATAACGTATAACGTTATTTACTATTACCGTATAACGTATAACGTTATGTAGCATTACGTTATAACGTGTAACGCTATATGGTATTACTTTATAACGTATAATGTTATATGGTATTACGTTATAACGTGTAACGGTATATGGTAGTACGTTATAGCGTATAACGTTCTATACTATTTCCATCTAACGTATAACCTTATATGGTATTACGTTATAACGTATAACGATATATACTATTACCGTATAACGTATAACGTTATATGGTATTACGTTATAACGTATAACGTTATAAGGTACTACGTTATAACGTATAACTTTATATGGTATTACTTAATAACGTGTAACGTTATATGGTATTACGTTATAACGTATAATTTTGTATGCTACAAACTTATAACGTATAGCGCTATGTAGCATTAAGTTACAACGTGTATAGTTATATGGTACTACGTTATAACGTATAACGTTATTTACTATTACCGTATAACGTATTACGTTATGTAGCATTACGTCATAACGTGTAACGCTATATTGTATTACTTTATTACGTATAATGTTATATGGTATTACGTTATAACGTATAACGTTATCTGGTATTACGTTATAACGTATAGCATTATATGGTATTGCGTTTTAACGTTTAAAGGTATATGGTAGTACGTTATAGCGTATAACGTTATATACTACCACCTTATAACGTTTAACTTTATATACTATTACTTTATAACGTGTAACGTTATATGGTATTACGTTATAACGTATAACGTTATATGGTATTACGTATTAACGTGTAACGGTATATGGTAGTACGTTACAGCGTATAACGTTCTATACTATTTCCATCTAACGTATAACTTTATGTGGTATTACGTTATAACGTATAACGATATATACTATTACCGTATAACGTATAGCGTTATGTAGCATACGTCATAACGTGTAACGCTATATGGTATTACGTTATAAAGTATAACGTTGTATGGTATTACATTATAACGTATAACGTTATATGGTATTACGTTATAACGTATAAAGTTATAAGGTATTACATTTTAACGTGTAACGGTATATGGTATTACGCTATAACGTGTAACGTTATATACTAACATCTTATAAAGTATAACTTTATATACTATTCCTTTATAACGTGTAACGTTATATGGTATTACGTTATAACGTATAACGTTATATGGTATTACGTTATAACGTATAACGTTATATGGTATTACGTTATAACGTATAACGTTATATGGTACTACGTTATAGCGTATAACGTTCTATACTATTTCCATCTAACGTATAACTTTATATGGTATTACGTTATAACGTATAACGATATATACTATTACCGTATAACGTATAGCGTTATGTAGCATACGTCATAACTTGTAACGCTATATGGTATTACGTTATAAAGTATAACGTTATATGGTATTACATTATAACGTATAACGTTATATGGTATTACGTTATAACGTATAACGTTATAAGGTATTACGTTTTAACGTGTAAAGGTATATGGTAGTACGTTATAGCGTATAACGTTATATACTACCAGCTTATAACGTTTAACTTTATATACTATTACTTTATAACGTGTAACGTTATACGGTATTACGTTATAACGTATAACGTTATATGGTATTACGTTATAACGTATAACGTTATATGGTATTACGTTATAACGTATAACGTTATATGGTATTACGTATTAACGTGTAACGGTATATGGTAGTACGTTATAGCGTATAACGTTCTATACTATTTCCATCTAACGTATAACTTTATATGGTATTACGTTATAACGTATAACGATATATACTATTACCGTATAACGTATAGCGTTATGTAGCATACGTCATAACGTGTAACGCTATATGGTATTACGTTATAAAGTATAACGTTGTATGGTATTACGTTATAACGTATAACGTTATATGGTATTACGTTATAACGTATAACTTTATATACTAATACCTTATAAGGTATAACGTTATATAGTGTTACTTTATAACGTATAACGTTACGTGGCATTACGATATAACGTGTAACGTTATATGGTATAAACGTTATAACGTTTAACGTTATATGGAATTACGTTAGAACGTATAACGTTATATAGTAGTACGTTATAACGTATATCGTTATATGGTATTACGTTATAACTTAGAACGTTATAGAATATTACCTTATAACGTATCACGTTATATACTGCCACCTCATAACGTATAACGTTATATAGTATTACGTTATAACGTATAATGTTATGTAGCATTACGTTATAACGTATAACGTTATATGGTATTACGTTACAACGAATAACGCTACATGGTACTACGTTATAACGTATAACGTTATATGGTATTACGTTATAACGTATAACGTTATATGGTATTACGTTATAACGTACAACGTTATATCGTATTACGTTATAACGTGTAACGTTATATGGTAGTACTTTATAACATACAACGTTATATAGTATTACGTTATCACGTATAACTTTATATACTAATACCGTATAAGGTATAACGTTATACAGTGTTACTTTATAACGTATAACGTTACGTAGCATTACGATATAACGTGTAACGTTATATGGTATAAACGTTATAACGTTTAACGTTATATGGGATTACGTTAGAACGTATAACGTTAAATAGTAGTACGTTATAACGTATATCGTTATATGGGATTACGATATAACTTAGAACGTTATAGAATATTACCTTATAACGTATCACGCTATATACTGCCACCTCATAACGTATAACGTTATATAGTATTACGTTATAACGTATAATGTTATGTAGCATTACGTTATAACGTATAACGTTATATGGTATTACGTTAGAACGAATAACGCTACATGGTACTACGTTATAACGTATAACGTTATATGGTATTACGTTACAATGTTTAACGTTATATGGTAGTGCGTTACGTCGTATAACGTTATATACTACCACCTTAGAACGTATAACGTTATGTAGCATTACGTTATAACGTTTACCGCTATATGGTATTACGTTATAACGTATAACATTATAAGGTATTACGTTTTAACGTCTTCAGGTATATGGTAGTAGGTTATAGCGTATAACGTTATATACTACCACCTTATAACGTATAACTTTATATGGTATTACTTAATAACGTGTAACGTTATATGGTATTACGTCATAACGTATAACTTTATATGCTACAAACATATAACGTATAGCGTTATGTAGCATTAAGTTATAACGTGTAAAGTTATATGGTACTACGTTATAACGTATAACGTTATTTACTATTACCGTATAACGTATAACGTTATGTAGCATTACGTCATAACGTATAACGTTATATGGTATTACGTTATAACGTATAGCATTATATGGTATTGCGTTTCAACGTGTAAAGGTATATGGTAGTACGTTATAGCGTATAACGTTATATACTACCACCTTATAACGTTTAACTTTATATACTATTACTTTATAACGTGTAACGTTATATGGTATAAACGTTATAACGTTTAACGTTATATGGGATTACGTTAGAACGTATAACGTTATATGGTATTACGTTATAACGTATAACGTTATATGGTTTTACGTTATAACGTGTAAAGTTATATGGTACTACGTCATAACGTATAACGTTATTTACTATTACAGTATAACGTATAACGTTATGTAGCATTACGTCTTAACGTGTAACGCTATATGGTATTACTTTATAACGTATAATGTTATATGGTATTACGTTATAACGTATAACGTTATATGGTATTACGTTTTAACGTGTAACGGTATATGGTATTACGTTATAACGTATAGCATTATATGGTATTGCGTTTCAACGTGTAAAGGTATGTGGTAGTACGTTATAGCGTCTAACGTTATATACTACCACCTTATAACGTTTAACTTTATATACTATTACTTTTTAACGTGTAACGTTATATGGTATTACGTTATAACGTATAACGTTATATGGTATTACGTATTAACGTGTAACGGTTTATGGTAGTACGTTATAGCGTATAACGTTCTATACTATTTCCATCTAACGTATAACTTTATATGGTATTACGTTATAACGTATAACGATATATACTATTACCGTATAACGTATAGCGTTATGTAGCATACGTCATAACGTGTAACGCTATATGGTATTACGTTACAATGTTTAACGTTATATGGTAGTGAGTTACGTCGTATAACGTTATATACTACCACCTTAGAACGTATAACGTTATGTAGCATTACGTTATAACGTTTACCGCTATATGGTATTACGTTATAACGTATAACGTTATATACTACCATCTTATAACGTATAACTTTATATACTATTCCTTTATAACGTGTAACGTTATATGGTATTACGTTATAACGTATAACGTTATATGGTATTACGTTATAACGTATAACGTTATAGGGTATTACGTTATAACGTATAACGATATATACTATTACCGTATAACGTATAGCGTTATGTAGCATACGTCATAACGTGTAACGCTATATGGTATTACGTTATAAAGTATAACGTTGTATGGTATTACTTTATAACGTATAACGTTACGTAGCATTACGATATAACGTGTAACGTTATATGGTATAAACGTTATAACTTTTAACGTTATATGGGATTACGTTAGAACGTATAACGTTATATAGTAGTACGTTATAACGTATATCGTTATATGGTATTACGTTATAACTTAGAACGTTATAGAATATTACCTTATAACGTATCACGTTATATACTGCAACCTCATAACGTATAACGTTATATAGTATTACGTTATAGCATATAATGTTATGCAGCATTACGTTATAACGTATAACGATATATGGTATTACGTTACAACGAATAACGCTACATGGTACTACGTTATAACGTATAACGTTATATGGTATTACGTTACAATGTTCAACGTTATATGGTAGTGCGTTACGGCGTATAACGTTATATACTACCACCTTATAACGTATAACGTTATGTAGCATTACGTTATAACGTTTACCGCTATATGCTATTACGTTATAACGTATAACGTTATAGGGTATTACGTTTTAACGTCTAAGGATATATGGTAGTACGCTATAGCGTATAACGTTATATACTACCACCTTATAACGTATAACTTTATATGGTATTACTTAATAACGTGTAACGTTATATGGTATTACGTTAAAGCGTATAACTTTATATGCTACAAACTTATAACGTATAGCGTTATGTAGCATTAAGTTATAACGTGTAAAGTTATATGGTACTACGTTATAACGTATAACGTTATTTACTATTACCGTATAACGTATAACGTTATGTAGCATTACGTTATAACGTGTAACGCTATATGGTATTACTTTATAACGTATAATGTTATATGGTATTACGTTATAACGTGTAACGGTATATGGTAGTACGTTATAGCGTATAACGTTCTATACTATTTCCATCTAACGTATAACCTTATATGGTATTACGTTATAACGTATAACGATATATACTATTACCGTATAACGTATAACGTTATATGGTATTACGTTATAACGTATAACGTTATAAGGTACTACGTTATAACGTATAACTTTATATGGTATTACTTAATAACGTGTAACGTTATATGGTATTACGTTATAACGTATAATTTTGTATGCTACAAACTTATAACGTATAGCGCTATGTAGCATTAAGTTACAACGTGTATAGTTATATGGTACTACGTTATAACGTATAACGTTATTTACTATTACCGTATAACGTATTACGTTATGTAGCATTACGTCATAACGTGTAACGCTATATTGTATTACTTTATTACGAATAATGTTATATGGTATTACGTTATAACGTATAACGTTATCTGGTATTACGTTATAACGTATAGCATTATATGGTATTGCGTTTTAACGTTTAAAGGTATATGGTAGTACGTTATAGCGTATAACGTTATATACTACCACCTTATAACGTTTAACTTTATATACTATTACTTTATAACGTGTAACGTTATATGGTATTACGTTATAACGTATAACGTTATATGGTATTACGTATTAACGTGTAACGGTATATGGTAGTACGTTACAGCGTATAACGTTCTATACTATTTCCATCTAACGTATAACTTTATGTGGTATTACGTTATAACGTATAACGATATATACTATTACCGTATAACGTATAGCGTTATGTAGCATACGTCATAACGTGTAACGCTATATGGTATTACGTTATAAAGTATAACGTTGTATGGTATTACATTATAACGTATAACGTTATATGGTATTACGTTATAACGTATAAAGTTATAAGGTATTACATTTTAACGTGTAACGGTATATGGTATTACGCTATAACGTGTAACGTTATATACTAACATCTTATAAAGTATAACTTTATATACTATTCCTTTATAACGTGTAACGTTATATGGTATTACGTTATAACGTATAACGTTATATGGTATTACGTTATAACGTATAACGTTATATGGTACTACGTTATAGCGTATAACGTTCTATACTATTTCCATCTAACGTATAACTTTATATGGTATTACGTTATAACGTATAACGATATATACTATTACCGTATAACGTATAGCGTTATGTAGCATACGTCATAACGTGTAACGCTATATGGTATTACGTTACAATGTTTAACGTTATATGGTAGTGCGTTACGTCGTATAACGTTATATACTACCACCTTAGAACGCATAACGTTATGTAGCATTACGTTATAACGTTTACCGCTATATGGTATTACGTTATAACGTATAACGTTATATACTACCATCTTATAACGTATAACTTTATATACTATTCCTTTATAACGTGTAACGTTATATGGTATTACGTTATAACGTATAACGTTATATGGTATTACGTTATAACGTATAACGTTATAGGGTATTACGTTATAACGTATAACGATATGTACTATTTCCGTATAACGTATAGCGCTATGTAGCATACGTCATAACGTGTAACGCTATATGGTATTACGTTATAAAGTATAACGTTGTATGGTATTACTTTATAACGTATAACGTTACGTAGCATTACGATATAACGTGTAACGTTATATGGTATTACGTTATAACGTATAACGTTATATGGTATTACGTTATAACGTATAACATTATATGGTATTACGTTATAACGCATAACGTTATATGGTATTACGTTATAACGTGTAAAGTTATATGGTACTACGTCACAACGTATAACGTTATTTACTATTACAGTATAACGTATAACGTTATGTAGCATTACGTCTTAACGTGTAACGCTATATGGTATTACGTTTTAACGTGTAACGGTATATGGTATTACGTTATAACGTATAGCATTATATGGTATTGCGTTTCAACGTGTAAAGGTATGTGGTAGTACGTTATAGCGTATAACGTTATATACTACCACCTTATAACGTTTAACTTTATATACTATTACTTTATAACGTGTAACGTTATATGGTATTACGTTATAACGTGTAACGGTATATGGTAGTACGTTATAGCGTATAACGTTCTATACTATTTCCATCTAACGTATAACTTTATATGGTATTACGTTATAACGTATAACGATATATACTATTACCGTATAACGTATAGCGTTATGTAGCATACGTCATAACGTGTAACGCTTAATGGTATTACGTTATAAAGTATAACGTTGTATGGTATTACGTTATAACGTATAATGTTATATGGTATTACGTTATAACGTATAACGTTATAAGGTATTACATTTTAACGTGTAACGGTATATGTTATTACGTTATAACTTATAACGTTATGTACTACCATCTTATAACGTATAACTTTATATACTATTCCTTTATAACGTGTAACGTTATATGGTATTACGTTATAACGTATAACGTTATATGGTATTACGTTATAACGTATAACGTTATAGGGTATTACGTTATAACGTATAACGTTATATCGTATTACGTTATAACGTATAACGTTATATGGTAGTACTTTATAACGTACAACGTTATATAGTATTACGTTATCACGAATAACTTTATATACTAACACCTGATAAGGTATAACGTTATATAGTGTTACTTTATAACGTATAACGTTACGTAGCATTACGATATAACGTGTAACGTTATATGGTATAAACGTTATAACTTTTAACGTTATATGGGATTACGTTAGAAGGTATAACGTTATATAGTAGTACGTTATAACGTATATCGTTATATGGTATTACGTTATAACTTAGAACGTTATAGAATATTACCTTATAACGTATCACGTTATATACTGCCACCTCATAACGTATAACGTTATATAGTATTACGTTATAGCGTATAATGTTATGTAGCATTACGTTATAACGTATAACGTTATATGGTATTACGTTACAACGAATAACGCTACATGGTACTACGTTATAACGTATAACGTTATATGGTATTACGTTACAATGTTTAACGTTATATGATAGTGCGTTACGGCGTATAACGTTATATACTACCACCTTATAACGTATAACGTTATGTAGCATTACGTCATAACGTGTAACGCTATATGGTATTACTTTATAACGTATAACGTTATAGGGTATTACGTTATAACGTATAACGTTATATGGTATTACGTTATAACGTATAGCATTATATGGTATTGCGTTTTAACTTGTAAAGGTATATGGTAGTACGTTATAGCGTATAACGTTATATACTACCACCTTATAACGTTTAACTTTATATACTATTACTTTATAACGTGTAACGTTATATGGTATTACGTTATAACGTATAACGTTATAGGGTGTTACGTTATAACGTATAACGTTATATGGTATTACGTTTTAACGTGTAACGGTATATGGTATTACCTTATAACGTATAACGTTATATGGTATTACGTATTAACGTGCAACGGTATATGGTAGTACGTTATAGCGTATAACGTTCTATACTATTTCCATCTAACTTATAACTTTATATGGTATTACGTTATAACGTATAAAGATATATACTATTACCGTATAACGTATAGCGTTATGTAGCATACGTCATAACGTGTACGCTATATGGTATTACGTTATAAAGTATAACGTTGTATGGTATTACGTTATAACGTATAACGTTATATGGTATTACGTTATAACGAATAACGTTATATGGTACTACATTTTAACGTGTAACGGTATATGGTATTACGTTATAACGTATAACGTTATATACTACCATCTTATAACGTATAACTTTATATACTATTCCTGTATAACGTGTAACGTTATATGGTATTACGTTATAACGTATAACGTTATATGGTATTACGTTATAACGTATAACGTTATAGGGTATTACGTTATAACGTATAACGTTATATCGTATTACGTTATAACGTATAACGTTATATGGTAGTACTTTATAACGTACAACGTTATATAGTATTACGTTATCACGAATAACTTTATATACTAACACCTGATAAGGTATAACGTTATATAGTGTTACTTTATAACGTATAACGTCACGTAGCATTACGATATAACGTGTAACGTTATATGGTATAAACGTTATAACTTTTAACGTTATATGGGATTACGTTAGAAGGTATAACGTTATATAGTAGTACGTCATAACGTATATCGTTATATGGTATTACGTTATAACTTAGAACGTTATAGAATATTACCTTATAACGTATCACGTTATATACTGCCACCTCATAACGTATAACGTTATATAGTATTACGTTATAGCGTATAATGTTATGTAGCATTACGTTATAACGTATAACGTTATATGGTATTACGTTACAACGAATAACGCTACATGGTACTACGTTATAACGTATAACGTTATATGGTATTACGTTACAATGTTTAACGTTATATGATAGTGCGTTACGGCGTATAACGTTATATACTACCACCTTATAACGTATAACGTTATGTAGCATTACGTCATAACGTGTAACGCTATATGGTATTACTTTATAACGTATAACGTTATAGGGTATTACGTTATAACGTATAACGTTATATGGTATTACGTTATAACGTATAGCATTATATGGTATTGCGTTTTAACTTGTAAAGGTATATGGTAGTACGTTATAGCGTATAACGTTATATACTACCACCTTATAACGTTTAACTTTATATACTATTACTTTATAACGTGTAACGTTATATGGTATTACGTTATAACGTATAACGTTATAGGGTGTTACGTTATAACGTATAACGTTATATGGTATTACGTTATAACGTATAGCATTATATGGTATTGCGTTTTAACGTGTAAAGGTATATGGTAGTACGTTATAGCGTATAACGTTATATACTACCACCTTATAACGTTTAACTTTATATACTATTACCTTATAACGTGTAACGTTATATGGTATTACGTTATAACGTATAACGTTATAGGGTGTTACGTTATAACGTATAACGTTATATGGTATTACGTTTTAACGTGTAACGGTATATGGTATTACCTTATAACGTATAACGTTATATGGTATTACGTATTAACGTGCAACGGTATATGGTAGTACGTTATAGCGTATAACGTTCTATACTATTTCCATCTAACTTATAACTTTATATGGTATTACGTTATAACGTATAAAGATATATACTATTACCGTATAACGTATAGCGTTATGTAGCATACGTCATAACGTGTACGCTATATGGTATTACGTTATAAAGTATAACGTTGTATGGTATTACGTTATAACGTATAACGTTATATGGTATTACGTTATAACGAATAACGTTATATGGTACTACATTTTAACGTGTAACGGTATATGGTATTACGTTATAACGTATAACGTTATATACTACCATCTTATAACGTATAACTTTATATACTATTCCTGTATAACGTGTAACGTTATATGGCATTACGTTATAGCGTATAACGTTATATGGTATTACGTTATAACGTATAACGTTATATGGTATTACGTTATAACGTGTAAAGTTATATGGTACTACGTCATAACGTATAACGTTATTTACTATTACCGTATAATGTATAACGTTATGTAGCATTACGTCTTAACGTGTAACGCTATATGGTATTACTTTATAACGTATAATGTTATATGGTATTACGTTATAACGTATAACGTTATATGGTATGACGTTTTAACGTGTAACGGTATATGGTATTACGTTATAACGTATAGCATTATACGGTATTGCGTTTCAACGTGTAAAGGTATGTGGTAGTACGTTATAGCGTATAACGTTATATACTACCACCCCATAACGTTTAACTTTATATACTATTACTTTATAACGTGTATCGTTATATGGTATTACGTTATAACGTATAACGTTATAGGTAATTACGTTATAACGTATAACGTTATATGGTATTACGTTTTAACCTGTAACGGAATATGGTAGTACGTTATAGCGTATAACGTTCTATGCTATTTCCATCTAACGTATAACGTTATATGGTATTACGTTATAACGTATAACGATATATTCTATTACCGTATAACGTATAGCGATATGTAGCATACGTCATAACGTGTAACGCTATATGGTATTACTTTATAACGTGTAACGTTATATGGTATTACGTTATACCGTATAACGTTATATGGTATTACGTTATAACGTATAACGTTATATGCCATTACGTTATAACGTATAACGATATATGGTATTACGTATTAACGTGTAACGGTATATGGTAGTACGTTATAGCGTATAACGTTCTATACTATTTCCATCTAACGTATAACTTTATATGGTATTACGTTATAACGTATAACGAAATATACTATTACCGTATAACGAATAGCGTTACGTAGCATACGTCATAACGTGTAACGCTATATGGTATTACGTTATAACGTATAACGTTATATGGTATAACATTTTAACGTGTAACGGTATATCGTATTACGTTATAACGTATAACGTTATATACTACTACCATATAACGTATAACGTTATGTAGCATTACGTTCTAACGTGTAGCGCTATATGGTACTACGTTCTAACTTATAACGTTATATGGTATTACGTTTTAACTTGTAACGGTATATGGTAGTACGTTATAGCGTATAACGTTATATACTACCACCTTATAACGTTTAACTTTATATACTATTACCTTATAACGTGTAACGTTAAATGGTATTACGTTATAACGTATAACGTTATAGGGTATTACGTTATAACGTATAACCTTATATGGTATTACATTTTAACGTGTAACGGTATATGGTATTACGTTATAACATATAACGTTATATGGTATTACGTTTTAACGTGTAACGGTATATGGTAGTACGTTATAGCGTATAACGCTCTATACTCTTTCCATCTAACGTATAACGTTATATGGTATTACGTTATAACGTATAACGATATATACAATTACCGTATAACGTATAGCGTTATGTAACACACGTCATAACGTGTAACGCTATATGGTATTACGTTATAAAGTATAACGTTATATGGTATTACGTTATAACGTATAACGTTATATGGTATTACGTTATACCGTATAGCATTATATGGTATTGCGTTTTAACGTGTAAAGGTATATGGTAGTACGTTATAGCGTATAACGTTATATACTAACACCTTCTAACGTATAACTTTATATACTATTACTTTATAACGTGTAACGTTATATGGTATTACGTTATAACGTATAACGATATATACAATTACCGTATAACGTATAGCGTTATGTAACACACGTCATAACGTGTAACGCTATATGGTATTACGTTATAAAGTATAACGTTATATGGTATTACGTTATAACGTATAACGGTATATGGTATTACGTTATAACGTATAACGTTATATGGTATTACGTATTAACGTGTAACGGTATATGGTAGTACGTTATAGCGTATAACGTTCTATACTATTTCCATCTAACGTATAACTTTATATGGTATTACGTTATAACGTATAACGATATATACTGTTACCGTATAACGTATAGCGTTATGTAGCATACGTCATAACGTGTAACGCTATATGGTATTACTGTATAACGTATAGCGTTATGTAGCATTAAGTTATAACGTGTAATATTATATGGTACTACGTTATAACGTATAACGTTATACACTATTACCGTATATCGTATAACGTTATGTACCATTACGTCATAACGTGTAACGCTATATGGTATTACTTTATAACGTATAACGTTATATACTACCACCTTATTACGTATAACTTTATATACTATTACTTTATAACGTGTAAAGTTATATGGTAGTACGTTATAACGTATAACGTTAGTTGGTATTACGTTATAACGTATAACGTTATATCGTATTACGTTATAACGTATAACGTTATATGGTATTACGCTTTAACGTGTAACAGTATATGGTAGTACGTTATAGCGTATAACGTTATATACTACCATCTTATAACGTATAACTTTATATACTATTCCTTTATAACGTGTAACGTTATATGGTATTACGTTATAACGTATAACGTTATATGGTAATACGTTATAACGTATAACGTTATATGGTATTACGTTATAACGTGTAACAGTATATGGTAGTACGTTATAGCGTATAACGTTATATACTACCATCTTATAACGTATAACTTTATATACTATTCCTTTATAACGTGTAACGTTATATGGTATTACGTTATAACGTATAACGTTATATGGTAATACGTTATAACGTATAACTTTACATGGTATTACTTAATAACGTGTAACGTTATATGGTATTACGTTATAACGTATAACTTTATATGCTACAAACTTATAACGTTTAGCGTTATGTAGCATTAAGTTATAACGTGTAAAGTTATATGGTACTACGTTATAGCGTATAACGTTATATACTACCATCTTATAACGTATAACTTTATATACTATTCCTTTATAACGTGTAACGTTATATGGTATTACGTTTTAACGTATAACGTTATAAGGTATTACGGTTTAACTTGTAACGGTATATGGTAGGACGTTATAGCGTGTAACGTCTTATGTAGTACGTTATAGCGTATAACGTTATATACTACCACCTTATAAAATATAAGTTTATATAGTATTACTTAATAACGTGTAACGTTATATGGTATTACGTTATAACGTATAACTTTATATGCTACAAACTTATAACGTATAACGTTATGTAGCATTAAGTCATAAAGTGTAAAGTTATATGGTAGTACGTTATAACGTATAACGTTATAAGGTATTACGTTTTAACGTGTAACGGTATATGGTAGTACGTTATAGCATATAACGTTATATACTATTTCCGTCTAACGTATAACGTTATATGGTATTACGTTATATCGTATAAAGTTATATACTACTACCGTATAACGTATAACATTATGTAGCATTACGTTATAACTTGTAGCGCTATATTGTATTACGTTATAACGTATAACGTTATAAGGTATTACGTTTTAACGTGTAACGGTATATGGTAGTACGTTATAGCGTATAACGTGATATACTACCACCTTATAACGTATAACTTTATGTGGTATTACATAATAACGTGTAACTTTATATGGTATTACGTTATAACGTATAACTTTATATGCTACAAACTTATAACGTATAGCGTTATGTAGCATTAAGTTATAACGTGTAAAGTTATATGGTACTACGTTATAACGTATAACGTTATATACTCTTACCGTATATCGTATAACGTTATGTACCATTACGTCATAACGTGTAACGCTATATGATATTACTTTATAACGTATAACGTTATATACTACCACCTTCTTACGTATAACTTTATATACTATTACTTTATAACGTGTAAAGTTATATGGTAGTACGTTATAACGTATAACGTTATATGGTATTACGTTATAACGTATAACGTTACATTGTATTACGTTTTAAAATGTAACGGTATATGGTAGTACGTTATAACGTATAACGTTATATCGTATTATGTTATAACGTATAACGTTATATGGTATTACGTTATAACGTATAACGTTATATAATATTACCGTATATCTTATAGCGTTATGTAGCATACATCATAACATGTAACGCTATATGGTATTACGTTATAAAGTATAACGTTATATGGTATTACGTTATAACGTATAACGTTATATCGTATTACGTTATAACGTATAACGTTATATAGCATTACGTTATAACGTATAACGTTACATAGTATTACGGTATAACGTATAACGTTAAATACTATTTCCATGTAACGTATAACGTTATATGGTAGGACGTTATAACGTATAACGTTATATAGTATTACGTTATAACGTATAACGTTATATGGTATTGCGTTATACCGTATAATTTTATATACTATTTCCATGTAACGTATAACGTTATATGGTAATACGATATAACGTATTACTTTATATACTACTACCCTATAACGTGTAACGTTAGATAGTATTACGTTATAACGTATAACGTTTTATGGTTGTACGTCATATCTTATAACGTTATATAGTATTGCCTTATAACGTATAAAGTTATATAGTATTACGTTATGACGTATAACGTTATATGGTGTTATGTTATTACGTATAACGTTATATGGTATTACGTTATAACGTGTACCGTTATATGGTATTATGTTATAACGTATAACGTTATATGGTAATACGATATAACGTATTACTTTATATACTACTATCCTATAACGTATAACGTTATGTAGTATTACGTTATAACGTATAACGTTATATAGTATTACGGTATAACGTATAACGTTAAATACTATTTCCATGTAACGTATAACGTTATATGGTAGGACGTTATAACCTATAACGTTATATACGACCACCTTATAACGTATAACGTTACATACAACCATGTTATAACGTGTAACGTTGTATAGTATTACGTTATGACTTATAACGTTATATGGTAATACGATATAACGTATTACTTTATATACTACTACCCTATAACGTATAACGTTATGTAGTATTACGTTATAACGTATAACGTTATATAGTATTACGGTATAACGTATAGCGTTAAATACTATTTCCATGTAACGTATAACGTTATATGGTAGGACGTTGTAACGTATAACGTTATATAGTATTACGTTATAACGTATAACGTTATATGGTATTGCGTTATAACGTATAATTTTATATACTATTTCCATGTAACGTATAACGTTATATGGTAATACGATATAACGTATTACTTTATATACTACTACCCTATAACGTATAACGTTATATAGTATTACGTTATAACGTATAACGTTTTATGGTAGTACGTCATACCTTATAACGTTATATAGTATTGCCTTATAACGTATAACGTTATATAGTATTACGTTATGACGTATAACGTTATATGGTATTATGTTGTCACGTATAACGTTATATGGTATTACGTTATAACGTGTAACGTTATATGGTATTATGTTATAACGTATAACGTTATATGGTAATACGATATAACGTATTACTTTATATACTACTACCCTATAACGTATAACGTTATGTAGTATTACGTTATAACTTATAACGTTTTATACTACTGCCTTATCACGTATAACATTATATAGTATTACGTTATAACGTATAGCGTTATATACTGTTTCCGCATAACGTACAACGTTATATGATAGGACGTTATAACGTATAATGTTATATGGTATTACGTTATAACGTATAACCTCATGTACTATTTCCATGTAACGTGCAACGTTATGTACTATTTCCATGTAACGTATAACGTTATATGGCATTACTTCATAACGTATAACGTTTTATGGTAGTACGTCATATCTTATAACGTTATATAGTATTGCCTTATAACGTATAACATTATATAGTATTACGGTAAAACGAATAACGTTAAATACTATTTCCATGTAACGTATAACGTTATATGGTAGGACGTTATAACGTATAATGTTATATGGTATTACGTTATAACGTATAACGTCATACACTATTTCCATGTAACGTGCAACGTTATATACTATTTCCATGTAACGTATAACGTTATATGGTATTACTTTATAACGTATAACGTTTTATGGTAGTACGTTATAACTTATAACGTTATATAGTAACACCTTATAACGTATAACGTTATATACTACCACCTTATAACGTATAACGTTATATACCACCACCTTATAACGTATAACGTTATATGGTATTACGTTATAACGCATAACGTTATATACTACCACCTTATAACGTATAACGTTATATGGTATTACGTTATAACGAATAACGTTATATACTACGACCTTATAACGTATGACGTTATATAGTATTTCGTTATAACGTACAACTTTATATACTACTACCATATAACGTATAACGTTGTATACTGCTACCTTATAACGTATAACGTTATATAGTATTACGCTATAACGTATAACGTTATATGGTATTGCGTTATAACGTATAACGTTATATAGTATTACGTTATAACGTATAACGTTATATGGTATTGCGTTATAACGTATAATTTTATATACTATTTACATGTAACGTATAACGTTATATGGTAATACGATATAACGTATTACTTTATATACTACTACCCTATAACGTATAACGTTATATAGTATTACGTTATAACGTATAACGTGTTATGGTAGTACGTCATATCTTATAACGTTATATAGTATTGCCTTATAACGTATAACGTTATATAGTATTACCGTATATCGTATAACGTTTCACACTATTTCCATGTAACGTATAACGTTATATGGTAGGACGTTATAACGTATAACGTTATATGTTATTGCGTTATAACGTATAATTTTATATACTATTTCCATGTAACGTATAACGTTATATGGTAATACGATATAACGTATTACTTTATATACTACTACCCTATAATGTATAACGTTATATAGTATTACGTTATAACGTATAACGTTTTATGGTAGTACGTCATATCTTATAACGTTATATAGTATTGCCTTATAACGTATAACGTTATATAGTATTACGTTATGACGTATAACGTTATATGGTATTATGTTGTCACGTATAATGTTATATGGTATTACGTTATAACGTATAACGTTATATGGTATTACGTTATAACGTATAGCATTATATGGTATTGCGTTTTAACGTGTAAAGGTATATGGTAGTACGTTATAGCGTATAACGTTATATACTACCACCTTATAACGTTTAACTTTATATACTATTACTTTATAACGTGTAACGTTATATGGTATTACGTTATAACGTATAACGTTATATGGTATTACGTATTAACGTGTAACGGTATATGGTAGTACGTTATAGCGTATAACGTTCTATACTATTTCCATCTAACGTATAACTTTATGTGGCATTACGTTATAACGTATAACGATATATACTATTACCGTATAACGTATAGCGTTATGTAGCATACGTCATAACGTGTAACGCTATATGGTATTACGTTACAATGTTTAACGTTATATGGTAGTGCGTTACGTCGTATAACGTTATATACTACCATCTTATAACGTATAACTTTATATACTATTCCTTTATAACGTGTAACGTTATATGGTATTACGTTATAACGTATAACGTTATATGGTATTACGTTATAACGTATAACGTTATAGGGTATTACGTTATAACGTATAACGATATATACTATTACCGTATAACGTATAGCGTTATGTAGCATACGTCATAACGTGTAACGCTATATGGTATTACGTTATAAAGTATAACGTTGTATGGTATTACTTTATAACGTATAACGTTACGTAGCATTACGATATAACGTGTAACGTTATATGGTATAAACGTTATAACGTTTAACGTTATATGGGATTACGTTAGAACGTATAACGTTATATGGTATTACGTTATAACGTATAACGTTATATGGTATTACGTTATAACGTGTAAAGTTATATGGTACTACGTCACAACGTATAACGTTATTTACTATTACAGTATAACGTATAACGTTATGTAGCATTACGTCTTAACGTGTAACGCTATATGGTATTACGTTTTAACGTGTAACGGTATATGGTATTATGGTATAACGTATAGCATTATATGGTATTGCGTTTCAACGTGTAAAGGTATGTGGTAGTACGTTATAGCGTATAACGTTATATACTACCACCTTATAACGTTTAGCTTTATATACTATTACTTTATAACGTGTAACGTTATATGGTATTACGTTATAACGTGTAACGGTATATGGTAGTACGTTATAGCGTATAACGTTCTATACTATTTCCATCTAACGTATAACTTTATATGGTATTACGTTATAACGTATAACGATATATACTATTACCGTATAACGTATAGCGTTATGTAGCATACGTCATAACGTGTAACGCTTAATGGTATTACGTTATAAAGTATAACGTTGTATGGTATTATGTTATAACGTATAATGTTATATGGTATTACGTTATAACGTATAACGTTATAAGGTATTACATTTTAACGTGTAACGGTATATGGTATTACGTTATAACTTATAACGTTATGTACTACCATCTTATAACGTATAACTTTATATACTATTCCTTTATAACGTGTAACGTTATATGGTATTACGTTATAACGTATAACGTTATATGGTATTACGTTATAACGTATAACGTTATAGGGTATTACGTTATAACGTATAACGTTATATGGTATTACGTATTAACGTGCAACGGTATATGGTGTTACGTTATAGCGTATAACGTTCTATACTATTTCCATCTAACTTATAACTTTATATGGTATTACGTTATAACGTATAAAGATATATACTATTACCGTATAACGTATAGCGTTATGTAGCATACGTCATAACGTGTACGCTATATGGTATTACGTTATAAGGTATAACGTTATATAGTGTTACTTTATAACGTATAACGTTACGTAGCATTACGATATAACGTGTAACGTTATATGGTATAAACGTTATAACTTTTAACGTTATATGGGATTACGTTAGAAGGTATAACGTTATATAGTAGTACGTTATAACGTATATCGTTATATGGAATTACGTTATAACTTAGAACGTTATAGAATATTACCTTATAACGTATCACGTTATATACTGTCACCTCATAACGTATAACGTTATATAGTATTACGTTATAGCGTATAATGTTATGTAGCATTACGTTATAACGTATAACGTTATATGGTATTACGTTACAACGAATAACGCTACATGGTACTACGTTATAACGTATAACGTTATATGGTATTACGTTACAATGTTTAACGTTATATGATAGTGCGTTACGGCGTATAACGTTATATACTACCACCTTATAACGTATAACGTTATGTAGCATTACGTCATAACGTGTAACGCTATATGGTATTACTTTATAACGTATAACGTTATAGGGTATTACGTTATAACGTATAACGTTATATGGTATTACGTTATAACGTATAGCATTATATGGTATTGCGTTTTAACTTGTAAAGGTATATGGTAGTACGTTATAGCGTATAACGTTATATACTACCACCTTATAACGTTTAACTTTATATAATATTACTTTATAACGTGTAACGTTATATGGTATTACGTTATAACGTATAACGTTATAGGGTGTTACGTTATAACGTATAACGTTATATGGTATTACGTTATAACGTATAGCATTATATGGTATTGCGTTTTAACGTGTAAAGGTATATGGTAGTACGTTATAGCGTATAACGTTATATACTACCACCTTATAACGTTTAACTTTATATACTATTACCTTATAACGTGTAACGTTATATGGTATTACGTTATAACGTATAACGTTATAGGGTGTTACGTTATAACGTATAACGTTATATGGTATTACGTTTTAACGTGTAACGGTATATGGTATTACCTTATAACGTATAACGTTATATGGTATTACGTATTAACGTGCAACGGTATATGGTAGTACGTTATAGCGTATAACGTTCTATACTATTTCCATCTAACTTATAACTTTATATGGTATTACGTTATAACGTATAAAGATATATACTATTACCGTATAACGTATAGCGTTATGTAGCATACGTCATAACGTGTACGCTATATGGTATTACGTTATAAAGTATAACGTTGTATGGTATTACGTTATAACGTATAACGTTATATGGTATTACGTTATAACGAATAACGTTATATGGTACTACATTTTAACGTGTAACGGTATATGGTATTACGTTATAACGTATAACGTTCTATACTATTTCCATCTAACTTATAACTTTATATGGTATTACGTTATAACGTATAAAGATATATAATATTACCGTATAACGTATAGCGTTATGTAGCATACGTCATAACGTGTACGCTATATGGTATTACGTTATAAAGTATAACGTTGTGTGGTATTACGTTATAACGTATAACGTTATATGGTATTACGTTATAACGAATAACGTTATATGGTACTACATTTTAACGTGTAACGGTATATGGTATTACGTTATAACGTATAACGTTATATACTACCATCTTATAACGTATAACTTTATATACTATTCCTGTATAACGTGTAACGTTATATGGCATTACGTTATAGCGTATAACGTTATATGGTATTACGTTATAACGTATAACGTTATATGGTATTACGTTATAACGTGTAAAGTTATATGGTACTACGTCACAACGTATAACGTTATTTACTATTACAGTATAACGTATAACGTTATGTAGCATTACGTCTTAACGTGTAACGCTATATGGTATTACGTTTTAACGTGTAACGGTATATGGTATTACGGTATAACGTATAGCATTATATGGTATTGCGTTTCAACGTGTAAAGGTATGTGGTAGTACGTTATAGCGTATAACGTTATATACTACGACCTTATAACGTTTAGCTTTATATACTATTACTTTATAACGTGTAACGTTATATGGTATTACGTTATAACGTGTAACGGTATATGGTAGTACGTTATAGCGTATAACGTTCTATACTATTTCCATCTAACGTATAACTTTATATGGTATTACGTTATAACGTATAACGATATATACTATTACCGTATAACGTATAGCGTTATGTAGCATACGTCATAACGTGTAACGCTTAATGGTATTACGTTATAAAGTATAACGTTGTATGGTATTACGTTATAACGTATAATGTTATATGGTATTACGTTATAACGTATAACGTTATAAGGTATTACATTTTAACGTGTAACGGTATATGGTATTACGTTATAACTTATAACGTTATGTACTACCATCTTATAACGTATAACTTTATATACTATTCCTTTATAACGTGTAACGTTATATGGTATTACGTTATAACGTATAACGTTATATAGTATTACGTTATAACTGTTAACGTTATATGGGATTACGTTAGAACGTATAACGTTATATAGTAGTACGTTATAACGTATATCGTTATATGGTATTACGTTATAACTTAGAACGTTATAGAATATTACCTTATAACGTATCACGTTATATACTGCCACCTCATAACGTATAACGTTATATAGTATTACGTTATAGCGTATAATGTTATGTAGCATTACGTTATAACGTATAACGTTATATGGTATTACGTTACAACGAATAACGCTACATGGTACTACGTTATAACGTATACCGTTATATGGTTTTATGTTACAATGTTTAACGTTATATGATAGTGCGTTACGGCGTATAACGTTATATACTACCACCTTATAACGTATAACGTTATGTAGCATTACGTCATAACGTGTAACGCTATATGGTATTACTTTATAACGTATAACGTTATAGGGTATTACGTTATAACGTATAACGTTATATGGTATTACGTTATAACGTATAGCATTATATGGTATTGCGTTTTAACTTGTAAAGGTATATGGTAGTACGTTATAGCTTATAACGTTATATACTACCACCTTATAACGTTTAACTTTATATACTATTACTTTATAACGTGTAACGTTATATGGTATTACGTTATAACGTATAACGTTATAGGGTGTTACGTTATAACGTATAACGTTATATGGTATTACGTTATAACGTATAGCATTATATGGTATTGCGTTTTAACGTGTAAAGGTATATGGTAGTACGTTATAGTGTATAACGTTATATACTACCACCTTATAACGTTTAACTTTATATACTATTACCTTATAACGTGTAACGTTATATGGTATTACGTTATAACGTATAACGTTATAGGGTGTTACGTTATAACGTATAACGTTATATGGTATTACGTTTTAACGTGTAACGGTATATGGTATTACCTTATAACGTATAACGTTATATGGTATTACGTATTAACGTGCAACGGTATATGGTAGTACGTTATAGCGTATAACGTTCTATACTATTTCCATCTAACTTATAACTTTATATGGTATTACGTTATAACGTATAAAGATATATACTATTACCGTATAACGTATAGCGTTATGTAGCATACGTCATAACGTGTACGCTATATGGTATTACGTTATAAGGTATAACGTTATATAGTGTTACTTTATAACGTATAACGTTACGTAGCATTACGATATAACGTGTAACGTTATATGGTATAAACGTTATAACTTTTAACGTTATATGGGATTACGTTAGAAGGTATAACGTTATATAGTAGTACGTTATAACGTATATCGTTATATGGTATTACGTTATAACTTAGAACGTTATAGAATATTACCTTATAACGTATCACGTTATATACTGCCACCTCATAACGTATAACGTTATATAGTATTACGTTATAGCGTATAATGTTATGTAGCATTACGTTATAACGTATAACGTTATATGGTATTACGTTACAACGAATAACGCTACATGGTACTACGTTATAACGTATAACGTTATATGGTATTACGTTACAATGTTTAACGTTATATGATAGTGCGTTACGGCGTATAACGTTATATACTACCACCTTATAACGTCTAACGTTATGTAGCATTACGTCATAACGTGTAACGCTATATGGTATTACTTTATAACGTATAACTTTATAGGGTATTACGTTATAACGTATAACGTTATATGGTATTACGTTATAACGTATAGCATTATATGGTATTGCGTTTTAACTTGTAAAGGTATATGGTAGTACGTTATAGCGTATAACGTTATATACTACCACCTTATAACGTTTAACTTTATATACTATTACTTTATAACGTGTAACGTTATATGGTATTACGTTATAACGTATAACGTTATAGGGTGTTACGTTATAACGTATAACGTTATATGGTATTACGTTATAACGTATAGCATTATATGGTATTGCGTTTTAACGTGTAAAGGTATATGGTAGTACGTTATAGCGTATAACGTTATATACTACCACCTTATAACGTTTAACTTCATATACTATTACTTTATAACGTGTAACGTTATATGGTATTACGTTATAACGTATAACGTTATAGGGTATTACATTTTAACGTGTAACGGTATATGGTATTACGTTATAACGTATAACGTTATATACTACCATCTTATAACGTATAACTTTATATACTATTCCTGTATAACGTGTAACGCTATATGGTATTACTTTATAACGTATAATGTTATATGGTATTACGTTATAACGTATAACGTTATATGGTATGACGTTTTAACGTGTAACGGTATATGGTATTACGTTATAACGTATAGCATTATATGGTATTGCGTTTCAACGTGTAAAGGTATGTGGTAGTACGTTATAGCGTATAACGTTATATACTACCACCCTATAACGTTTAACTTTATATACTATTACTTTATAACGTGTATCGTTATATGGTATTACGTTATAACGTATAACGTTATAGGTAATTACGTTATAACGTATAACGTTATATGGTATTACGTTTTAACCTGTAACGGAATATGGTAGTACGTTATAGCGTATAACGTTCTATGCTATTTCCATCTAACGTATAACGTTATATGGTATTACGTTATAACGTATAACGATATATTCTATTACCGTATAACGTATAGCGATATGTAGCATACGTCATAACGTGTAACGCTATATGGTATTACTTTATAACGTGTAACGTTATATGGTATTACGTTATACCGTATAACGTTATATGGTATTACGTTATAACGTATAACGTTATATGCCATTACGTTATAACGTATAACGATATATGGTATTACGTATTAACGTGTAACGGTATATGGTAGTACGTTATAGCGTATAACGTTCTATACTATTTCCATCTAACGTATAACTTTATATGGTATTACGTTATAACGTATAACGAAATATACTATTACCGTATAACGAATAGCGTTACGTAGCATACGTCATAACGTGTAACGCTATATGGTATTACGTTATAACGTATAACGTTATATGGTATAACATTTTAACGTGTAACGGTATATCGTATTACGTTATAACGTATAACGTTATATACTACTACCATATAACGTATAACGTTATGTAGCATTACGTTCTAACGTGTAGCGCTATATGGTACTACGTTCTAACTTATAACGTTATATGGTATTACGTTTTAACTTGTAACGGCATATGGTAGTACGTTATAGCGTATAACGTTATATACTACCACCTTATAACGTTTAACTTTATATACTATTACTTTATAACGTGTAACGTTAAATGGTATTACGTTATAACGTATAACGTTATAGGGTATTACGTTATAACGTATAACCTTATATGGTATTACATTTTAACGTGTAACGGTATATGGTATTACGTTATAACGTATAACGTTATATGGTATTACGTTTTAACGTGTAACGGTATATGGTAGTACGTTATAGCGTATAACGCTCTATACTCTTTCCATCTAACGTATAACGTTATATGGTATTACGTTATAACGTATAACGATATATACAATTACCGTATAACGTATAGCGTTATGTAACACACGTCATAACGTATAACGCTATATGGTATTACGTTAGAAAGTATAACGTTATATGGTATTACGTTATAACGTATAACGTTATATGGTATTACGTTATAACGTATAACGTTACATTGTATTACGTTTTAACATGTAACGGTATATGGTAGGACGTTATAGCGTGTAACGTCTTATGTAGTACGTTATAGCGTATAACGTTATATACTACCACCTTATAAAATATAAGTTTATATAGTATTACTTAATAACGTGTAACGTTATATGGTATTACGTTATAACGTATAACTTTATATGCTACAAACTTATAACGTATAACGTTATGTAGCATTAAGTCATAAAGTGTAAAGTTATATGGTAGTACGTTATAACGTATAACGTTATAAGGTATTACGTTTTAACGTGTAACGGTATAAGTAGTACGTTATAGCATATAACGTTATATACTATTTCCGTCTAACGTATAACGTTATATGGTATTACGTTATATCGTATAAAGTTATATACTACTACCGTATAACGTATAACATTATGTAGCATTACGTTATAACTTGTAGCGCTATATTGTATTACGTTATAACGTATAACGTTATAAGGTATTACGTTTTAACGTGTCACGGTATATGGTAGTACGTTATAGCGTATAACGTGATATACTACCACCTTATAACGTATAACTTTATATGGTATTACATAATAACGTGTAACTTTATATGGTATTACGTTATAACGTATAACTTTATATGCTACAAGCTTATAACGTATAGCGTTATGTAGCATTAAGTTATAACGTGTAAAGTTATATGATATTACTTTATAACGTATAACGTTATATACTACCACCTTATTACGTATAACTTTATATACTATTACTTTATAACGTGTAAAGTTATATGGTAGTACGTTATAACGTATAACGTTATATGGTATTACGTTATAACGTATAACGTTACATTGTATTACGTTTTAAAATGTAACGGTATATGGTAGTACGTTATAACGTATAACGTTATATCGTATTATGTTATAACGTATAACGTTATATGGTATTACGTTATAACGTATAACGTTATATAATATTACCGTATATCTTATAGCGTTATGTAGCACACATCATAACGTGTAACGCTATATGGTATTACGTTATAAAGTATAACGTTATATGGTATTACGTTATAACGTATAACGTTATATCGTATTACGTTATAACGTATAACGTTATATAGCATTACGTTATAACGTATAACGTTATATAGCATTGCGTTATGACGTATAACGTTATATTCTACCACCTTATAACGTATAACGTTATATAGTATTACGTTATAACTTATAACGTTATATAGTATTACGTTATAACATACAACGTTATATAGTATTGCGTCATAACGTGTAACGTTACATACTACCACCTTATAACGTATAACGTTATATAGTATTACGTTATAACGTATAACGTTATATGGTATTACGTTATAACGTAGAACGTTATATAGTATTACGTTATAACGTATAACGTTATATGGTATTACGTTATAACGTATAACGTTATATGGTATTATGTTATAACGTATAACGTTATATAGTATTGCGTTCTGACGTATAACGTTATATACTACCACCTTAAAACGTATAACGTTATATAGTATTACGTTATAGCTTATAACGTTATATAGTATTACGTTATAACGTAGAACGTTATATAGTATTACGTTATAACGTATAACGTTATATGGTATTACGTGATAACGTATAACGTTATATGGTATTACGTTATAACGAACAACGTTATATGGTATTAGGTTATAACGTGTAACGTTATATACTGCCACCTTATAACGTATAACGTTATATAGTATTACGGTATACCGTATAACGTTAGATACTATTTCCATGTAACGTGTAACGTTATATGCTATTTCCATGTAACGTATACCGTTACATGGTATTACGTTATAACGTATAACGTTACATGTTATTACGTTATAACTTATAACGTTATATAGTATTGCCTTATAAGGTATAACGTTATATAGTATTACGGTATAACGTATAACGTTATATGGTATTGCGTTATAACGTATAACGATATATACTATTTCCATGTGACGTATAACGTTATACAGTAGGTCTGTATAACGTATAACGTTATATGGTATTACGTTATAACGTTTAACATTATACAGTATTACATTATAACGTACAATGCTTTATACTACTACCTTATAATGTATGACGTTATATACAACTACGTTATAACGTATAACGTTATATTGTATTGCGTTATAACGTATAACGTTATATACTACCACCATATATCTTATAACGTTATATAGTATTACGTTATGACGTATAACGTTATATGGTATTATGTTAGAACGTATAACGTTATATGGTATTACGTTATAACGTGTAACGTTGTACACTATTACGTTGTAACGAATAATGTTATGTAACGCTCCGTTATAATGTATAACGTTATATTCTACTACCTTGTAAAATATAACGTATAACGTTATATACTATTTGCACGTTACGTATATCGTTATATGGTATTTCGATATAACGTATAACGTTATACGGTAATATAACGTATAAAGTTTATGGTATTACGTTATAACGAATAACGTTATATGGTGTTACATTATAACGTATAAGGTTATATAGTATTACGTTATAACGTATAACGTTATATGCTATTTCCATGTAACGTACAACGTTATATGGTAGGACGTTATAACGTATAATGTTATATGGTATTACGTTATAACGTATAACGTTTTATGGTTGTACGTCATATCTTATAACGTTATATAGTATTGCCTTATAACGTATAAAGTTATATAGTATTACGTTATGACGTATAACGTTATATGGTGTTATGTTATTACGTATAACGTTATATGGTATTACGTTATAACGTGTACCGTTATATGGTATTATGTTATAACGTATAACGTTATATGGTAATACGATATAACGTATTACTTTATATACTACTATCCTATAACGTATAACGTTATGTAGTATTACGTTATAACTTATAACGTTTTATACTACTGCCTTATCACGTATAACATTATATAGTATTACGTTATAACGTATAGCGTTATATGGTAGGACGTTATAACGTATAATGTTATATGGTATTACATTATAACGTATAACGTCATATACTATTTCCATGTAACGTGCAACGTTATATACTATTTCCATGTAACGTATAACGTTATATGGTATTACTTTATAACGTATAACGTTTTATGGTAGTACGTCATATCTTATAACGTTATATAGTATTGCCTTATAACGTATAACATTATATAGTATTACGGTTTAACGAATAACGTTAAGTACTATTTCCATGTAACGTATAACGTTATATGGTAGGACGTTATAACGTATAATGTTATATGGTATTACGTTATAACGCATAACGTTATATACTACCACCTTATAACGTATAATGTTATATGGTATTCCGTTATAACGAATAAAGTTATATACTACGACTTTATAACGTATGACGTTATATAGTATTTCGTTATAACGTACAACTTTATATACTACTACCATATAACGTTATACGTTACAACGTATAACGTTATATACTACTACCTAATAACGCATAACGTTGTATACTGCTACCTTATAACGTATAACGTTATATAGTATTACGTTATAACGTATAACGTTATATGGTATTGCGTTATAACGTATAATTTTATATACTATTTCCATGTAACGTATAACGTTATATGGTAATACGATATAACGTATTACTTTATCTACTACTACCCTATAACGTATAACGTTATATAGTATTACGTTATAACGTATAACGTTTTATGGTAGTACGTCATATCTTATAACGTTATATAGTATTGCCTTATAACGTATAACGTTATATAGTATTACGGTATATCGTATAACGTTAAACACTATTTCCATGTAACGTATAACGTTATATGGTAGGACGTTATAACCTATAACGTTATATACGACCACCTTATAACGTATAACGTCACATACTACCACGTTATAACGTGTAACGTTGTATAGTATTACGTTATGACTTATAACGTTATATGGTAATACGATATAATGTATTACTTTATATACTACTACCCTATAACGTATAACGTTATGTAGTATTACGTTATAACGTATAACGTTATATAGTATTACGGTATAACGTATAACGTTAAATACTATTTCCATGTAACGTATAACGTTATATGGTAGGACGTTGTAACGTATAACGTTATATAGTATTACGTTATAACGTATAACGTTATATGGTATTGCGTTATAACGTATAATTTTATATACTATTTCCATGTAACGTATAACGTTATATGGTAATACGATATAACGTATTACTTTATATACTACTACCCTATAACGTATAACGTTATATAGTATTACGTTATAACGTATAACGTTTTATGGTAGTACGTCATACCTTATAACGTTATATAGTATTGCCTTATAACGTATAACGTTATATAGTATTACGTTATGACGTATAACGTTATATGGTATTATGTTGTCACGTATAACGTTATATGGTATTACGTTATAACGTGTAACGTTATATGGTATTATGTTATAACGTATAACGTTATATGGTAATACGATATAACGTATTACTTTATATACTACTACCCTATAACGTATAACGTTATGTAGTATTACGTTATAACTCATAACGTTTTATACTACTGCCTTATCACGTATAACATTATATAGTATTACGTTATAACGTATAGCGTTATATACTGTTTCCGCATAACGTACAACGTTATATGGTAGGACGTTATAACGTATAATGTTATATGGTATTACGTTATAACGTATAACCTCATGTACTATTTCCATGTAACGTGCAACGTTATATACTATTTCCATGTAACGTATAACGTTATATGGTATTACTTCATAACGTATAACGTTTTATGGTAGTACGTCATATCTTATAACGTTATATAGTATTGCCTTATAACGTATAACATTATATAGTATTACGGTATAACGAATAACGTTAAATACTATTTCCATGTAACGTATAACGTTATATGGTAGGACGTTATAACGTATAACGTTATATAGTATTACGTTATAACGTATACCGTTATATGGTATTGCGTTATACCGTATAATTTTATATACTATTTCCATGTAACGTATAACGTTATATGGTAATACGATATAATGTATTACTTTATATACTACTACCCTATAACGTGTAACGTTAGATAGTATTACGTTATAACGTATAACGTTTTATGGTTGTACGTCATATCTTATAACGTTATATAGTATTGCCTTATAACGTATAAAGTTATATAGTATTACGTTATGACGTATAACGTTATATGGTGTTATGTTATTACGTATAACGTTATATGGTATTACGTTATAACGTGTACCGTTATATGGTATTATGCTATAACGTATAACGTTATATGGTAATACGATATAACGTATTACTTTATATACTACTATCCTATAACGTATAACGTTATGTAGTATTACGTTATAACTTATAACGTTTTATACTACTGCCTTATCACGTATAACATTATATAGTATTACGTTATAACGTATAGCGTTATATACTATTTCCGCATAACGTACAACGTTATATGGTAGGACGTTATAACGTATAATGTTATATGGTATTACATTATAACGTATAACGTCATATGCTATTTCCATGTAACGTGCAACGTTATATACTATTTCCATGTAACGTATAACGTTATATGGTATTACTTTATAACGTATAACGTTTTATGGTAGTACGTCATATCTTATAACGTTATATAGTATTGCCTTATAACGTATAACATTATATAGTATTACGGTTTAACGAATAACGTTAAATACTATTTCCATGTAACGTATAACGTTATAGGGTGTTACGTTATAACGTATAACGTTATATGGTATTACGTTATAACGTATAGCATTATATGGTATTGTGTTTTAACGTGTAAATATATATGGTAGTACGTTATAGCGTATAACGTTATATACTACCACCTTATAACGTTTAACTTCATATACTATTACTTTATAACGTGTAACGTTATATGGTATTACGTTATAACGTATAACGTTATAGGGTATTACATTTTAACGTGTAACGGTATATGGTATTACGTTATAACGTATAACGTTATATACTACCATCTTATAACGTATAACTTTATATACTATTCCTGTATAACGTGTAACGCTATATGGTATTACTTTATAACGTATAATGTTATATGGTATTACGTTATAACGTATAACGTTATATGGTATGACGTTTTAACGTGTAACGGTATATGGTATTACGTTATAACGTATAGCATTATATGGTATTGCGTTTCAACGTGTAAAGGTATGTGGTAGTACGTTATAGCGTATAACGTTATATACTACCACCCTATAACGTTTAACTTTATATACTATTACTTTATAACGTGTATCGTTATATGGTATTACGTTATAACGTATAACGTTATAGGTAATTACGTTATAACGTATAACGTTATATGGTATTACGTTTTAACCTGTAACGGAATATGGTAGTACGTTATAGCGTATAACGTTCTATGCTATTTCCATCTAACGTATAACGTTATATGGTATTACGTTATAACGTATAACGATATATTCTATTACCGTATAACGTATAGCGATATGTAGCATACGTCATAACGTGTAACGCTATATGGTATTACTTTATAACGTGTAACGTTATATGGTATTACGTTATACCGTATAACGTTATATGGTATTACGTTATAACGTATAACGTTATATGCCATTACGTTATAACGTATAACGATATATGGTATTACGTATTAACGTGTAACGGTATATGGTAGTACGTTATAGCGTATAACGTTCTATACTATTTCCATCTAACGTATAACTTTATATGGTATTACGTTATAACGTATAACGAAATATACTATTACCGTATAACGAATAGCGTTACGTAGCATACGTCATAACGTGTAACGCTATATGGTATTACGTTATAACGTATAACGTTATATGGTATAACATTTTAACGTGTAACGGTATATCGTATTACGTTATAACGTATAACGTTATATACTACTACCATATAACGTGTAACGTTATGTAGCATTACGTTCTAACGTGTAGCGCTATATGGTACTACGTTCTAACTTATAACGTTATATGGTATTACGTTTTAACTTGTAACGGCATATGGTAGTACGTTATAGCGTATAACGTTATATACTACCACCTTATAACGTTTAACTTTATATACTATTACTTTATAACGTGTAACGTTAAATGGTATTACGTTATAACGTATAACGTTATAGGGTATTACGTTATAACGTATAACCTTATATGGTATTACATTTTAACGTGTAACGGTATATGGTATTACGTTATAACGTATAACGTTATATGGTATTACGTTTTAACGTGTAACGGTATATGGTAGTACGTTATAGCGTATAACGCTCTATACTCTTTCCATCTAACGTATAACGTTATATGGTATTACGTTATAACGTATAACGATATATACAATTACCGTATAACGTATAGCGTTATGTAACACACGTCATAACGTATAACGCTATATGGTATTACGTTAGAAAGTATAACGTTATATGGTATTACGTTATAACGTATAACGTTATATGGTATTACGTTATAACGTATAACGTTACATTGTATTACGTTTTAACATGTAACGGTATATGGTAGGACGTTATAGCGTGTAACGTCTTATGTAGTACGTTATAGCGTATAACGTTATATACTACCACCTTATAAAATATAAGTTTATATAGTATTACTTAATAACGTGTAACGTTATATGGTATTACGTTATAACGTATAACTTTATATGCTACAAACTTATAACGTATAACGTTATGTAGCATTAAGTCATAAAGTGTAAAGTTATATGGTAGTACGTTATAACGTATAACGTTATAAGGTATTACGTTTTAACGTGTAACGGTATAAGTAGTACGTTATAGCATATAACGTTATATACTATTTCCGTCTAACGTATAACGTTATATGGTATTACGTTATATCGTATAAAGTTATATACTACTACCGTATAACGTATAACATTATGTAGCATTACGTTATAACTTGTAGCGCTATATTGTATTACGTTATAACGTATAACGTTATAAGGTATTACGTTTTAACGTGTCACGGTATATGGTAGTACGTTATAGCGTATAACGTGATATACTACCACCTTATAACGTATAACTTTATATGGTATTACATAATAACGTGTAACTTTATATGGTATTACGTTATAACGTATAACTTTATATGCTACAAACTTATAACGTATAGCGTTATGTAGCATTAAGTTATAACGTGTAAAGTTATATGATATTACTTTATAACGTATAACGTTATATACTACCACCTTATTACGTATAACTTTATATACTATTACTTTATAACGTGTAAAGTTATATGGTAGTACGTTATAACGTATAACGTTATATGGTATTACGTTATAACGTATAACGTTACATTGTATTACGTTTTAAAATGTAACGGTATATGGTAGTACGTTATAACGTATAACGTTATATCGTATTATGTTATAACGTATAACGTTATATGGTATTACGTTATAACGTATAACGTTATATAATATTACCGTATATCTTATAGCGTTATGTAGCATACATCATAACGTGTAACGCTATATGGTATTACGTTATAAAGTATAACGTTATATGGTATTACGTTATAACGTATAACGTTATATCGTATTACGTTATAACGTATAACGTTATATAGCATTACGTTATAACGTATAACATTATATAGCATTGCGTTATGACGTATAACGTTATATTCTACCACCTTATAACGTATAACGTTATATAGTATTACGTTATAACTTATAACGTTATATAGTATTACGTTATAACATACAACGTTATATAGTATTGCGTCATAACGTGTAACGTTACATACTACCACCTTATAACGTATAACGTTATATAGTATTACGTTATAACGTATAACGTTATATGGTATTACGTTATAACGTAGAACGTTATATAGTATTACGTTATAACGTATAACGTTATATGGTATTACGTTATAACGTATAACGTTATATGGTGTTATGTTATAACGTATAACGTTATATAGTATTGCGTTCTGACGTATAACGTTATATACTACCACCTTAAAACGTATAACGTTATATAGTATTACGTTATAGCTTATAACGTTATATAGTATTACGTTATAACGTAGAACGTTATATAGTATTACGTTATAACGTATAACGTTATATGGTATTACGTGATAACGTATAACGTTATATGGTATTACGTTATAACGAACAACGTTATATGGTATTAGGTTATAACGTGTAACGTTATATACTGCCACCTTATAACGTATAACGTTATATAGTATTACGGTATACCGTATAACGTTAGATACTATTTCCATGTAACGTGTAACGTTATATGCTATTTCCATGTAACGTATACCGTTACATGGTATTACGTTATAACGTATAACGTTACATGTTATTACGTTATAACTTATAACGTTATATAGTATTGCCTTATAAGGTATAACGTTATATAGTATTACGGTATAACGTATAACGTTATATGGTATTGCGTTATAACGTATAACGATATATACTATTTCCATGTGACGTATAACGTTATACAGTAGGTCTGTATAACGTATAACGTTATATGGTATTACGTTATAACGTATAACATTATACAGTATTACATTATAACGTACAATGCTTTATACTACTACCTTATAATGTATGACGTTATATACAACTACGTTATAACGTATAACGTTATATTGTATTGCGTTATAACGTATAACGTTATATACTACCACCATATATCTTATAACGTTATATAGTATTACGTTATGACGTATAACGTTATATGGTATTATGTTAGAACGTATAACGTTATATGGTATTACGTTATAACGTGTAACGTTGTACACTATTACGTTGTAACGAATAATGTTATGTAACGCTCCGTTATAATGTATAACGTTATATTCTACTACCTTGTAAAATATAACGTATAACGTTATATACTATTTGCACGTTACGTATATCGTTATATGGTATTTCGATATAACGTATAACGTTATACGGTAGTATAACGTATAAAGTTTATGGTATTACGTTATAACGAATAACGTTATATGGTGTTACATTATAACGTATAAGGTTATATAGTATTACGTTATAACTTATAACGTTATATGCTATTTCCATGTAACGTACAACGTTATATGGTAGGACGTTATAACGTATAATGTTATATGGTATTACGTTATAACGTATAACGTTTTATGGTTGTACGTCATATCTTATAACGTTATATAGTATTGCCTTATAACGTATAAAGTTATATAGTATTACGTTATGACGTATAACGTTATATGGTGTTATGTTATTACGTATAACGTTATATGGCATTACGTTATAACGTGTACCGTTATATGGTATTATGTTATAACGTATAACGTTATATGGTAATACGATATAACGTATTACTTTATATACTACTATCCTATAACGTATAACGTTATGTAGTATTACGTTATAACTTATAACGTTTTATACTACTGCCTTATCACGTATAACATTATATAGTATTACGTTATAACGTATAGCGTTATATGGTAGGACGTTATAACGTATAATGTTATATGGTATTACATTATAACGTATAACGTCATATACTATTTCCATGTAACGTGCAACGTTATATACTATTTCCATGTAACGTATAACGTTATATGGTATTACTTTATAACGTATAACGTTTTATGGTAGTACGTCATATCTTATAACGTTATATAGTATTGCCTTATAACGTATAACATTATATAGTATTACGGTTTAACGAATAACGTTAAGTACTATTTCCATGTAACGTATAACGTTATATGGTAGGACGTTATAACGTATAATGTTATATGGTATTACGTTATAACGCATAACGTTATATACTACCACCTTATAACGTATAATGTTATATGGTATTCCGTTATAACGAATAAAGTTATATACTACGACTTTATAACGTATGACGTTATATAGTATTTCGTTATAACGTACAACTTTATATACTACTACCATATAACGTTATACGTTACCATATTACGTTATAACGTATAACGTTATATACTACTACCTAATAACGCATAACGTTGTATACTGCTACCTTATAACGTATAACGTTATATAGTATTACGTTATAACGTATAACGTTATATGGTATTGCGTTATAACGTATAATTTTATATACTATTTCCATGTAACGTATAACGTTATATGGTAATACGATATAACGTATTACTTTATCTACTACTACCCTATAACGTATAACGTTATACAGTATTACGTTATAACGTATAACGTTTTATGGTAGTACGTCATATCTTATAACGTTATATAGTATTGCCTTATAACGTATAACGTTATATAGTATTACGTTATGACGTATAACGTTATATGGTATTATGTTGTCACGTATAACGTTATATGGTATTACGTTATAACGTGTAACGTTATATGGTATTATGATATAACGTATAACGTTATATGGTAATACGATATAACGTATTACTTTATATACTACTACCCTATAACGTATAACGTTATGTAGTATTACGTTATAACTCATAACGTTTTATACTACTGCCTTATCACGTATAACATTATATAGTATTACGTTATAACGTATAGCGTTATATACTGTTTCCGCATAACGTACAACGTTATATGGTAGGACGTTATAACGTATAATGTTATATGGTATTACGTTATAACGTATAACCTCATGTACTATTTCCATGTAACGTGCAACGTTATATACTATTTCCATGTAACGTATAACGTTATATGGTATTACTTCATAACGTATAACGTTTTATGGTAGTACGTCATATCTTATAACGTTATATAGTATTGCCTTATAACGTATAACATTATATAGTATTACGGTATAACGAATAACGTTAAATACTATTTCCATGTAACGTATAACGTTATATGGTAGGACGTTATAACGTATAACGTTATATAGTATTACGTTATAACGTATACCGTTATATGGTATTGCGTTATACCGTATAATTTTATATACTATTTCCATGTAACGTATAACGTTATATGGTAATACGATATAATGTATTACTTTATATACTACTACCCTATAACGTGTAACGTTAGATAGTATTACGTTATAACGTATAACGTTTTATGGTTGTACGTCATATCTTATAACGTTATATAGTATTGCCTTATAACGTATAAAGTTATATAGTATTACGTTATGACGTATAACGTTATATGGTGTTATGTTATTACGTATAACGTTATATGGTATTACGTTATAACGTGTACCGTTATATGGTATTATGCTATAACGTATAACGTTATATGGTAATACGATATAACGTATTACTTTATATACTACTATCCTATAACGTATAACGTTATGTAGTATTACGTTATAACTTATAACGTTTTATACTACTGCCTTATCACGTATAACATTATATAGTATTACGTTATAACGTATAGCGTTATATACTATTTCCATGTAACGTATAACGTTATATGGTAGGACGTTATAACGTATAATGTTATATGGTATTACGTTATAACGTATAACGTCATATACTATTTCCATGTAACGTGCAACGTTATATACTATTTCCATGTAACGTATAACGTTATATGGTATTACTTTATAACGTATAACGTTTCATGGTAGTACGTTATAACTTATAACGTTATATAGTATCACCTTATAACGTATAACGTTATATACTACCACCTTATAACGTATAACGTTATATACTACCACCTTATAACGTATAACGTTATATGGTATTACGTTATAACGCATAACGTTATATACTACCACCTTATAACGTATAACGCTATATGGTATTCCGTTATAACGAATAAAGTTATATACTACGACTTTATAACGTATGACGTTATATAGTATTTCGTTATAACGTACAACTTTATATACTACTACCATATAGCGTTATACGTTACCATATTACGTTATAACGTATAACGTTATATACTACTACCTAATAACGCATAACGTTGTATACTGCTACCTTATAACGTATAACGTTATATAGTATTACGTTATAACGTATAACGTTATATGGTATTGCGTTATAACGTATAATTTTATATACTATTTCCATGTAACGTATAACGTTATATGGTAATACGATATAACGTATTACTTTATCTACTACTACCCTATAACGTATAACGTTATATAGTATTACGTTATAACGTATAACGTTTTATGGTAGTACGTCATATCTTATAACGTTATATAGTATTGCCTTATAACGTATAACGTTATATAGTATTACGGTATATCGTGTAACGTTAAACACTATTTCCATGTAACGTATAACGTTATATGGTAGGACGTTATAACCTATAACGTTATATACGACCACCTTATAACGTATAACGTTACATACTACCACGTTATAACGTGTAACGTTGTATAGTATTACGTTATGACTTATAACGTTATATGGTAATACGATATAATGTATTACTTTATATACTACTACCCTATAACGTATAACGTTATGTAGTATTACGTTATAACGTATAACGTTATATAGTATTACGGTATAACGTATAACGTTAAATACTATTTCCATGTAACGTATAACGTTACATGGTATTACTTTATAACGTATAACGTTTTATGGTAGTACGTTATAACTTATAACGTTATATAGTATCACCTTATAACGTATAACGTTATATACTACCACCTTATAACGTATAACGTTATGAACCACCACCTTATAACGTATAACGTTATATGGTGTTACGTTATAACGCATAACGTTATATACTACCACCTTATAACGTATAACGTTATATGGTATTACGTTATAACGAATAACGTTATATACTACGACCTTATAACGTATGACGTTATATAGTATTTCGTTATAACGTACAACTTTATATACTACTACCATATAACGTATAACGTTGTATACTGCTACCTTATAACGTATAACGTTATATAGTATTACGTTATAACGTATAACGTTATATGGTATTGCGTTATAACGTATAACGTTATATAGTATTACGTTATAACGTATAACGTTATATGGTAATGCGTTATAACGTATAATTTTATATACTATTTACATGTAACGTATAACGTTATATGGTAATACGATATAACGTATTACTTTATATACTACTACCCTATAACGTATAACGTTATATAGTATTACGTTATAACGTATAACGTTTTATGGTAGTACGTCATATCTTATAACGTTATATAGTATTGCCTTATAACGTATAACGTTATATAGTATTACCGTATATCGTATAACGTTAAACACTATTTCCATGTAACGTATAACGTTATATGGTGGGACGTTATAACGTATAACGTTATATGTTATTGCGTTATAACGTATAATTTTATATACTATTTCCATGTAACGTATAACGTTATATGGTAATACGATATAACGTATTACTTTATATACTACTACCCTATAACGTATAACGTTATATAGTATTACGTTATGACGTATAACGTTTTATGGTAGTACGTCATATCTTATAACGTTATATAGTATTGCCTTATAACGTATAACGTTATATAGTATTACGTTATGACGTATAACGTTATGTGGTATTATGTTGTCACGTATAACGTTATATGGTATTACGTTATAACGTGTAACGTTATATGGTATTATGTTATAACGTATAACGTTATATGGTAATACGATATAACGTATTACTTTATATACTACTACCCTATAACGTATAACGTTATATAGTATTACGTTATGACGTATAACGTTTTATGGTAGTACGTCATATCTTATAACGTTATATAGTATTGCCTTATAACGTATAACGTTATATAGTATTACGTTATGACGTATAACGTTATGTGGTATTATGTTGTCACGTATAACATTATATAGTATTACGTTATAACGTATAGCGTTATATACTGTTTCCGCATAACGTACAACGTTATATGGTAGGACGTTATAACGTAAAATGTTATATGGTATTACGTTATAACGTATAACGTCATGCACTATTTCCATGTAACGTGCAACGTTATATACTATTTCCATGTAACGTATAACGTTATATGGTATTACTTCATAACGTATAACGTTTTATGGTAGTACGTCATATCTTATAACGTTATATGGTATTGCCTTATAACGTATAACATTATATAGTATTACGGTATAACGAATAACGTTAAATACTATTTCCATGTAACGTATAACGTTATATGGTAGGACGTTATAACGTATAATGTTATATGGTATTACGTTATAACGTATAACGTCATGCACTATTTCCATGTAACGTGCAACGTTATATACTATTTCCATGTAACGTATAACGTTATATGGTATTACTTTATAACGTATAACGTTTTATGGTAGTACGTTATAACTTATAACGTTATATAGTATCACCTTATAACGTATAACGTTATATACTACCACCTTATAACGTATAACGTTATGAACCACCACCTTATAACGTATAACGTTATATGGTATTACGTTATAACGCATAACGTTATATACTACCACCTTATAACGTATAACGTTATATAGTATTACGTTATAACGTATAACGTCATATGCTATTACGTTATAACGAATAACGTTATATGGTGTTACGTTATAACGTATAACGTTATACGGTATTACGTTATAACGTGTTACGTTATATGGTAGTACGTTATAACTTATAACGTTATATAGTATGAGCTGATAACGTATAACGTTATATACGACTACCTTATAACGTATAACGTTATATAGTAATACGTTATAACGTATAACGTTAAATATTACCACCATATAACGTATAACGTTATATAGTATTACGTTATAACGTATAACGTTGTACACTATTACGTTGTAACGAATAATGTTATGTAACGCTCCGTTATAACGTATAACGTTATATACTACTACCTTATAAAATATAACGTATAAGGTTATATACTATTTGCACGTTACGTATATCGTTATATGGTATTACGATATAACGTATAACGTTATACGGTACTATAGCGTATAAAGTTTATGGAAATACGTTATAACGAATAACGTTATATGGTGTTACATTATAACGTATAAGGTTATATAGTATTACGTTTTAACGTATAACGTTATATACTATTTCCATGTAACGTGCAACGTTATATACTATTTCCATGTAACGTATAACGTTATGTAGTATTACGTTATAACGTATAACGTTTCATACTACTGCCTTATTGCGTATAACATTATATAGTATTACGTTATAACGTATAGCGTTATATACTATTTCCATGTAACGTACAACGTTATATGGTATTTCTTTATAACGTATAACGTTTTATGGTAGTACGTCATATCTTATAACGTTATATAGTATTGCCTTATAACGTATAACGTTATATAGTATTACGGTATAACGTATAACGTTATGTACGATTTCCATTTAACGTATAACGTTATATGGTATTACGTTATAACGTGTAACGTTATATGGTAGTACGTTATAACGTATAATGTTATATACTATTTGCATGTAACGTGCAACGTTATATACTATTTCCATGTAACGTATAACGTTATATGGTATTACTTTATAACGTATAACGTTTTATGGTAGTACGTCATATCTTATAACGTTATATAGTATTGCCTTATAACGTATAACGTTATATAGTATTACGGTATAACGTATAACGTTATGTACGATTTCCATTTAACGTATAACGTTATATGGCATTACGTTATAACGTATAACGTTATATTGTAGTACGTTATAACGTACAACGTTATATGGTATTACGTTATAACGTATAACGTTGTATAGTATTACGGTATAACGTATAACGTTATATACTATTTCCATGTAACGTATAATGTTATGTACGATTTCCATTTAACGTATAACGTTATATGGCATTACGTTATAACGTATAACGTTATATGGTAGTACGTTATAACTTATAACGTTATATAGTATTGCCTTATAACGTATAACGTTATATAGTATTACGGTATAACGTATAACGTTATATACCATTTCCATGTAACGTATAACGTTATATGGTACGACGTTATAACGTATAACGAAATATTGTATTACGTTGTAACGAATAACGTCATATGGTATTACGTTATAACGTGTAACGTTATATAGTATTACGTTATAACGTACAGCGCTATATAGCATTGCGTTATAACGTATAACGTTATATACTACCACCTTATAACGTATAACGTTATATGGTAGGACGTTATAACGTATAACGTTATATCGTATTGCGTTATAACGTATAACGTTATATACTATTTCCATGTAAGGTATAACGTTATATGGTTGGATGTTATAACGTATAACGCTATATGGTATTACGTTATAACGAATAACGTTATATAGTATTACGTTATAACGTATAACGTTATATGGTATTATGTTATGACGTATATCGTTATATGGTATTATGTTACAACGTATAACGTTATATGGTATTACGTTATAACGTATATAGTTATATGGTAATACGTTATAGCGTATAACGTTATATGGTATTATGTTATAACGTATAAGGTTATATGGTATTACGTTATAACGTGTAATGTTATATACTGCCACCTTCTAACGTATAACGTTGTATAGTATTACCTTATAACGTATAACGTTATATGGTATTACGTTACAACGTGTAACGTTATATGGTATTATGTTATAACGTATAACGTTATATGGAAATACGATATAACGTATTACTTTGTGTACTACTACCCTATAACGTGTAACGTTATGTAGTATTACGTTATAAGGTATAACGTTATATACTACCACCTTATAACGTATAACGTCATATGGTATTACGGTATAACGTGTAACGTTATATACTACTACCTAAAAACGTATAACGTTGTATACTGCTACCTTATAACGTATAACGTTATATAGTATTATGGTATAACGTATAACGTTATATACTATTTTCATCTAACGCATAACGTTATATGGCATTACGTTATAACGTATAACGTTATACAGTATTACGTTATAACGTACAACGTTATATACTACTACCTTATAGCGTATGACGTTATATAGTATTACGTTATAACGTACAACTTTATATACTACTACCATATAACGTATAACGTTATATATAATTACGTTATGACGTATAACGTTATATAGTATTGCGTTATATCGTATAACGCTATATACTACCACCTTATAACTTATAACGTTGTATGGTATTACGTTATAACGAATAACGTTATGTACTACCACCTTATAACCTATTACGTTATATAGTATTACGTTATAACGTATAACTTTGTATGGTATTATGTTATAGCCTATAACGTTATATTGTATTACGTTATGACATGCAACGTTATATACAAGCACCTTATAACGTATAACGTTATATAGTATTACCTTATAACTTATAACGTTATGTACTACCACCTTATAACGTATAACGTCATATGGTATTACGGTATAACGTGTAACGTTATATACTACTACCTAAAAACGTATAACGTTGTATACTGCTACCTTATAACGTATAACGTTATATAGTATTATGGTATAACGTATAACGTTATATACTATTTTCATCTAACGCATAACGTTATATGGCATTACGTTATAACGTATAACGTTATACAGTATTACGTTATAACGTACAACGTTATATACTACTACCTTATAGCGTATGACGTTATATAGTATTACGTTATAACGTACAACTTTATATACTACTACCATATAACGTATAACGTTATATATAATTACGTTATGACGTATAACGTCATATAGTATTGCGTTATATCGTATAACGCTATATACTACCACCTTATAACTTATAACGTTGTATGGTATTACGTTATAACGAATAACGTTATGTACTACCACCTTATAACCTATTACGTTATATAGTATTACGTTATAACGTATAACTTTGTATGGTATTATGTTATAGCCTATAACGTTATATTGTATTACGTTATGACATGCAACGTTATATACAAGCACCTTATAACGTATAACGTTATATAGTATTACCTTATAACTTATAACGTTATGTACTACCACCTTATAACGTATAACGTCATATGGTATTACGGTATAACGTGTAACGTTATATACTACTACCTAAAAACGTATAACGTTGTATACTGCTACCTTATAACGTATAACGTTATATAGTATTATGGTATAACGTATAACGTTATATACTATTTTCATCTAACGCATAACGTTATATGGCATTACGTTATAACGTATAACGTTATACAGTATTACGTTATAACGTACAACGTTATGTACTACTACCTTATAGCGTATGACGTTATATAGTATTACGTTATAACGTACAACTTTATATACTACTACCATATAACGTATAACGTTATATATAATTACGTTATGACGTATAACGTTATATAGTATTGCGTTATATCGTATAACGCTATATACTACCACCTTATAACTTATAACGTTGTATGGTATTACGTTATAACGAATAACGTTATGTACTACCACCTTATAACCTATTACGTTATATAGTATTACGTTATAACGTATAACTTTGTATGGTATTATGTTATAGCCTATAACGTTATATTGTATTACGTTATGACATGCAACGTTATATACAAGCACCTTATAACGTATAACGTTATATAGTATTACCTTATAACTTATAACGTTATGTACTACCACCTTATAACGTACAACGTTATATAGTATTACGTTATAACGTATAACGTTATATGGTATTATGTTACAACGTATAACGTTATATGGTAATACGATATAACGTATAACGTTATATACTACTGCCTTATAACGTATAACATTATATAGTATTACGTTATAACGTATTAAGTTATATACTATTTCCATGTAACGTATAACGTTATATACTATTTCTATGTAACGTATAACGTTATATAGCATTACGTTATAACGAATAACGTTATGTACTATTTCCATGTAACGTACAACGTTATATGTCAGGACGTTATAACGTGTAACGTTATATGGTACTACGTCATAACGTATAACGTTATATGGTAGTACGTTATAACTTATAACGTTATATAGTATTACATTATAGCGTATAACGTTATATGGTAGTACGTTATAACTTATAACGTTATATAGTATTACATTATAACGTATAACGTTATATACCACTACCTTATAACGTATAGCGTTACATACTACCACCTTATAACGTGTAACTTTATATAGTATTACGTTATGACGTATAACGTTATATGGTATTATGTTATGACGTATAACGTTATATGGTATTACGTTATAACGAATAACGTTATATACTACCACCTTATAGCGTATGACGTTATATAGTATTACTTTATAACGTACAACTTTATATACTACTACCATATAACGTATAACGTTATATAGTATTACGTTATAACGTATAACGTTATATACTATTTCCATGTAACGTATAACGTTATATGGTATTAAGTTATAACGTATAACGTTATATGGTATTACGTTATAACGTATGACGTTATATAGTATTACGTTATAACGTATAACGTTATATACCATTTCCTTGTAACGTACAACGTTATATGGTAGGACGTTATATCGTATAATGTTATATGGTATTACGTTATAACATATAACGTTGTATAGTATTACGTTATAACGTAGAACGTTATATACTATTTCCATGCAACGTATAACGTTATATGGTATTACGGTATAACGTGTAACGTTATATACTATTTCCATGTAACGTATAATGTTATATGGAATTAAGTTATAACGTATAAGGTTATATGGTATTACATTATAACGTATAACGTTATATGGTATTACGTTATAACGTGTAACGTTATTCACTGCCACCTTCTAACGTATAACGTTGTATAGTATTACCTTATAACGTATAACGTAATATAATATTTCCATGCAACGTATAACGTTATATGGTATTACGTTATAACGTATATAGTTATATGGTCTTACGTTATAACGTATAACGTTATATGGTAGTGCGTTATAACTTATAACGTTATATGGTATTACATTATAACGTATAACGTTATATTGTAATACGTTATGACGTGTAACGTTATATACTAGCACCTTATAACGTATAACGTTATATAGTATTACCTTATAACTTATAACATTATGTACTACCACCTTATAACGTACAACGTTATATAGTATTACGTTATAACGTATAACGTTATATGGTACTATGTTATAACGTATAACGTTATATGGTAATACGATATAACGTATTACCTTATATACTACTACCCTATAACGTATAACGTTATATTGTATTACGTTATAACGTATAACGTTATATACTATTTCCTTGTAACATACAACTTTATATGGTAGGACGTTATAACGTATAACGTTATATACTATTTCCATGTAACGTATAACATTATGTAAGATTTCCATTTAACGTAGAACGTTATATGGCATTACGTTATAACGTATAACGTTATATGGTAGAACGTTATAACTTATAACGTTATATAGTATTGCCTTATAACGTATAACGTTATATAGTATTACGGTATAACGTATAACGTTAAATAGCCTTTCCATGTAACGTATAACGTTATATGGTACGACGTTATAACGTATAACGAAATATGGTATTACGTTATAACGAATAACGTTATATGGTATTACGTCATAACGTATAGCGTTATATAGCATTGCGTTATAACGTATAACGTTATATACTACCACCTTATAACGTATAACGTTATATACTACCACCTTATAACGTATAACGTTATATGGTAGGACCTTATGACGTATAACGTTATATCGTATTGCGTTATAACGTATAACGTTATATACTATTTCCATGTAAGGTATAACGTTATATGGTAGGAGGTTATAACGTATAACGTTATATGGTATTGCGTTATAACTAATATCGTTATATAGTATTACGTTATAACGTATAACGTTATATGGTATTATGTTATGACGTATAACGTTATATGGTATTATGTCATAACGTATAACGTTCTATCGTACTACGTTATAACGTATAACGTCATATGGTATTATGTTATAACGTATAAGGTTATATGGTATTACGTTATAACGTGTGAAGATATATACTGCCACCTTCTAACGTATAACGATGTATAGTATTACCTTATAACATATAACGTAATATACTATTTCCATCCAACGTATAACGTTATATGGTATTACGTTATAACGTATATAGATATATGGTCTTAGGATATAACGTATAACGTTATATGGTAGAACGTTATAACTTATAACGTTATATAGTATTGCCTTATAACGTATAACGTTATATAGTATTACGGTATAACGTATAACGTTAAATACCCTTTCCATGTAACGTATAACGTTATATGGTACGACGTTATAACGTATAACGAAATATGGTATTACGGTATAACGTATAACGTTATATACTATTTCCATGTAACGTATAACGTTATATGGTATTAAGTTATAACGTATAACGTTATATGGTATTACGTTATAACGTATGACGTTATATAGTATTACGTTATAACGTATAACGTTATATACTATTTCCTTGTAACGTACAACGTTATATGGTAGGACGTTATAACGTATAATGTTATATGGTATTACGTTATAACATATAACGTTGTATAGTATTACGTTATAACGTAGAACGTTATATACTATTTCCATGCAACGTATAATGTTATATGGTATTACGGTATAACGTATAACGTTATATACTATTTCCATGTAACGTATAATGTTATATGGTATGAAGTTATAACGTATAACGTTATATGGTATGAAGTTATAACGTATAACGTTATATGGTATTACGTTATAACGTATAACGTTATATGGTATTATGTTATAACGTATAAGGTTATATGGTATTACGTTATAACGTGTAACGTTATTCACTGCCACCTTCTAACGTATAACGTTGTATAGTGTTACCTTATAACGTATAACGTAATATAATATTTCCATGCAACGTATAACGTTATATGATATTACGTTATAACGTATATAGTTATATGGTCTTACGTTATAACGTATAACGTTATATGGTAGTACGTTATAACTTATAACGTTATATAGTATTACCTGATAACGTATAACGTTATATACTACCACCTTATAACGTATAACGTTATATAGTATTACGTTATAACGTATAACGTTATATGGTATTATGTTATAACGTGTGTAGATATATACTGCCACCTTCTAACGTATACCGATGTATAGTTTTACCTTATAACATATAACGTAATATACCATTTCCATCCAACGTATAACGTTATATGGTATTACGTTATAACGTATATAGTTATATGGTCTTAGGATATAACGTATAACGTTATATGGTAGTACGATATAACTTATAAAGTTATATAGTATTACATTGTAACGTATAACGTTATATACCACCACCTTATAACGTATAACCTTATATACTACCACCTTATTACGTATAACGTTATATGGTATTACGTTATAACGAATAACGTAATATACTACCACCTTATAACGTAGGACGTTATATAGTATTACGTTGTAACGTAGAACTTTGTATGGTATTATGTTATAGCCTATAACGTTATATTGTATTACGTTATGACGTGTAACGTTATATACTACCACCTTATAACATATAACGTTATATGGTATTACGTATTAACGAATAACGTTATATACCACCACCTTATAACGTATGACGTTATATAGTATTACGTTATAACGTACAACTTTATATACTACTACCATATAACGTATAACGTTATATGGTATTACGTTATAATGTATAACGTTATATACTACTACCTAATAACGTATAACGTTGTATACTGCTACCTTATAACGTATAACGTTATATACTATTACGGTATAACGTATAACGTTATATACTATTTCCATGTAACGTACAACATTATGTAAGATTTCCATTTAACGTATAACGTTATATAGTATTGCGTTATAAGGTATAACGTTATATACTACCACCTTATAACGTATAACGTTATATGGTATTACGTATTAACGAATAACGTTATATACCACCACCTTATAACGTATGACGTTATATAGTATTACGTTATAACGTACAACTTTATATACTACTACCATATAACGTATAACGTTATATGGTATTACGTTATAATGTATAACGTTATATACTACTACCTAATAACGTATAACGTTGTATACTGCTACCTTATAACGTATAACGTTATATACTATTACGGTATAACGTATAACGTTATATACTATTTCCATGTAACGTATAACATTATGTAAGATTTCCATTTAACGTAGAACGTTATATGGTATTACGTTATAATGTATAACGTTATATACTACTACCTAATAACGTATAACGTTGTATACTGCTACCTTATAACGTATAACGTTATATAGTATTACGGTATAACGTATAACGTTAAATACCCTTTCCATGTAACGTATAACGTTATATGGTACGACGTTATAACGTATAACGAAATATGGTATTACGTTATAACGAATAACGTTATATGGTATTACGTTATAACGTATAGCGTTATATAGCATTGCGTTATAACGTATAACGTTATATACTACCACCTTATAACGTATAACGTTATATGGTAGGACCTTATGACGTATAACGTTATATCGTATTGCGTTATAACGTATAACGTTATATACTATTTCCATGTAAGGTATAACGTTATATGGTAGGAGGTTATAACGTATAACGTTATATGGTATTGCGTTATAACTAATAACGTTATATAGTATTACGTTATAACGTATAACGTTATATGGTATTATGTTATGACGTATAACGTTATATGGTATTATGTCATAACGTATAACGTTATATACTATTTCCATGTAACGTATAACGTTATATGGTATTACGATATAACGTATATCGTTATATGGTATTACGTTATAGCGTATAACGTTATATGGTAGTACGTTATAACTTATAACGTTATATAGTATTACCTGATAACGTATAACGTTATATACTACCACCTTATAACGTATAACGTTATATAGTATTACGTTATAACGTATAACGTTATATGGTATTATGTTATAACGTGTGAAGATATATACTGCCACATTCTAACGTATACCGATGTATAGTTTTACCTTATAACATATAACGTAATATACCATTTCCATCCAACGTATAACGTTATATGGTATTACGTTATAACGTATATAGTTATATGGTCTTAGGATATAACGTATAACGTTATATGGTAGTACGATATAACTTATAAAGTTATATAGTATTACATTGTAACGTATAACGTGATATACCACCACCTTATAACGTATAACCTTATATACTACCACCTTTTAACGTATAACGTTATATGGTATTACGTTATAACGAATAACGTAATATACTACCACCTTATAACGTATAACGTTATATAGTATTACGTTATAACGTATATCGTTATATGGGCTTACCTTATAACGTATAACGTTATATGGTAGTACGTTATAACTTATAACGTTATATAGTGTTACATTGTAACGCATAACGTTATATACCACCACCTTATAACGTATAACGTTACATACTACCACCTAATATCGTGTAACGTTATATAGTATTACGTTATGACGTACAACGTTATATACTATTTCCATGTAACGTACAGCATTATATGGTAGGACGTTATAACGTATAACGTTATATGGTATTACGTTATAACGTATAACGTTATATAGTATTACGTTATAACGTATAACGTTAAATACTATTTCCATGTAACGTATAACGTTATATGGTATTATGTTATAACGTATAATGTTATATAGTATTACGTTATGACGTATAACGTTATATGGTATTATGTTATAACGTATAATGTTATATGGTAGGACGTTATGACGTGTAACGTTATATAGTATTACGTTATGACGTAAAACGTTATATGGTATTATGTTATAACGTATAATGTTATATGGTAGGACGTTATAACGTGTAACGTTATATAGTATTACGTTATGACGTATAACGTTATATGGTATTAGGTTATGAAGTATAACGTTATATGATATTATATTATGACGTATAACGTTATATGGCATTAAGTTATAACGTATAACGTTATATGGTATTACGTTATAACGTATAACGTTATATACTACCACCTTATAACGTATAACGTTATATTGTATTCCGCTATAACGTATAACCTTATATGGTATTATGTTATAACGTATAACGTAATATGGTATTACGTGATAACGTATAACGTTATATGGTATTATGTTATAACGTATAACGTTATATGGTATTACGTGATAACGTATAACGTTATATGGTATTACGTTATAACGTACAACGTTATGTTATATTACGTTATAGCGTAGAACGTGAAATACTACCACCTTATAACGTATAACGTTATATAGTATTACCTTATAACGTATAACGTTATATACTATTTCCATGTAACGTATATAGTTATATGATCGTACGTTATGACGTATAACGTTATGTGGTATTATGTTAGAACGTATAACGGTATATGGTATTACGTTATAACGTGTAACGTTATATACTGCCACCTTATAACGTATGACGTTATATAGTATTACGTTATAACGTATAACGTTATATGGTATTATGTTGTGACGTATAACGTTATATGGCATTATGTTATAACGTACAACGTTATATGGTATTATGTTAGAACGTATAACGTTATATGGTATTACGTTATAACGTGTAACGGTATATACTGCCACCTTACAACATATAACATTGCATAGTACTACGTTATAACGTATAACGTTATATACTATTTCCATGTAACGTATAACGTTATATGGTATTACGTAATAACGTATATCGTTATATGGTATTACGTTATGACGTATAACGTTATATGGTATTATGTTATGACGTATAACGTTATATGGTATTATGTTATAACGTACAACGTTATATGGTATTACGTTCTAACGTGTAACGTTATATACTGCCACCTTATAACGTATAACGTTGTATAGTATTACGTTATAACGTATAACGTTATATACTACTTCCATGTAACGTATAACGTTATATGGTATTACGTCATAACGTAAACGTTATATACTACTACCTTATAACGTATAACGTTGTATACTGCTACCTCATAACGTATAACGTTATAGGGTATTACGGTATCACGTATAACGTTATATACTATTTCCATGTAACGTGTAACGTTATATACTATTTCCATGTAACGTATACCGTTATATGGTATTACGTTATAACGCATAACGTTATATGGTAGGACATTATACCGTATAACGTTATATGGTAGTGCGTTATAACGTGTAACGTTATATGTTATTACGGTATAACGTATAACGTTAAATACTATTTCCATGTAACGTATAACGTTATATGGTAGGACGTTATACCGTATAACGTTATATGGTAATGCGTTATAACGTATAACGTTATATGTTATTACGGTATAACGTATAACGTTAAATACTATTTCCATGTAACGTATAACGTTATATGGTAGGACGATATAACGTATAACGTTATATGGTAGGACGATATAACGTATAACGTTATATGGTATTGCGTGATAACGTATAACGTTATAAACTATTTCCGTGTAACGTATAACGTTATAGGGTATTACGGTTTCACGTGTAACGTTATATACTATTTCCATGTAACGTGTAACGTTATATTGCATTACGTTATAACGTATAACGTTATATACTATTTCCATGTAACGTCTAACGTTATATGGTATTACGTTATAATGTATTACGTTATATGGTATTACGTTATAACGAATAACGTTATATGGTATTACGTTATAACGTAGAACGTTATATAGTATTACGTTATAACGTATAACGTTATATATGATTGCGTTATAACGTATAACGTTATATAATAACTCCTTATAACGTATAACGTTATATAGTATTACGTTAGAACTTATAACGTTGTATGGTATTATGTTATAACCTATAACGTTATATTGTATTACGTTATAACGTGTAACGTTATATGGTATTACGTTATAACGTACAACGTTATGTTGTATTACGTTATAGCGTAGAACGTGAAATACTACCACCTTATAACGTATAACGTTATATAGTATTACCTTATAACGTATAACGTTATATACTATTTCCATGTAACGTATATAGTTATATGGTAGGACGTTATAACGTATAACGTTATATGGTCGTACGTTATAACTTATAACGTTATATAGTATTACCTTATAACGTATAACGTTATATATGATTGCGTTATAACGTATAACGTTATATAATAACTCCTTATAACGCATGACGTTATATAGTATTGCGTTATAACTTATAACGTTGTATGGTATTATGTTATAACCTATAACGTTATATTGTATTACGTTATAACGTGTAACGTTATATACTACCACTTTATAACGTATAACGTTATATTGTATTCCGCTATAACGTATAACGTTATATGGTATTATGTTATAACGTATAACGTAATATGGTATTACGTGATAACGTATAACGTTATATGGTATTACGTTATAACGTGTAACGTTACATACTGCCACCTTAGAACGTATAACGTTATATAGTATTACGTTATAACGTATAACGTTATATGGTATTATGTTGTGACGTACAACGTTATATGATATTATGTTATAACGTACAACGTTATATGGTATTATGTTAGAACGTATAATGTTATATGGTATATCGTTATAACGTGTAACGTTATATACTGCCACCTTATAACGTATAACGTTGCATAGTATTACGTTATAACGTATAACGTTATATACTATTTCCATGTAACGTATAACGTTATATGGTATTACGTCATAACGTATATCGTTATATTGTATTACGTTATGACGTATAACGTTATATGGTATTATGTTATGACGTATAACGTTATATGGTATTATGTTATAACGTACAACGTTATATGGTATTACGTTATAACGTGTAACGTTATATACTGCCACCTTATAACGTATAACGTTGTATAGTATTACGTTATAACTTATAACGTTATATACTACTTCCATGTAACGTATAACGTTATATGGTATTACGTCATAACGTAAACGTTATATACTACTACCTTATAACGTATAACGTTGTATACTGCTACCTCATAACGTATAACGTTATAGGGTATTACGGTATCACGTATAACGTTATATACTACTTCCATGTAACGTGTAACGTTATATACTATTTCCATGTAACGTATACCGTTATATGGTATTACGTTATAACGTATAACGTTACATGGTAGTACGTTATACCGTATAACGTTATATGGTAGTGCGTTATAACGTATAACGTTATATGTTATTACGGTATAACGTATAACGTTAAATACTATTTCCATGTAGCGTATAACGTTATATGGTAGGACGTTATACCGTATAACGTTATATGGTAGTGCGTTATAACGTATAACGTTATATGTTATAACGGTATAACGTATAACGTTAAATACTATTTCCGTGTAACGTATAACGTTATATGGTAGGACGATATAACGTATAACGTTATATGGTATTGCGTGATAACGTATAACGTTATAAACTAATTCCATGTAATGTATAACGTTATAGGGTATTACGGTTTCACGTATAACGTTATATACTATTTCCATGTAACGTGTAACGTTATATGGCATTACGTTATAACGTATAACGTTATATACTATTTCCATGTAACGTCTAACGTTATATGGTATTACGTTATAATGTATAACGTTATATGGTATTACGTTATAACGAATAACGTTATATGGTATTACGTTATAACGTAGAACGTTATATAGTATTACATTATAACGTATAACGTTATATATGATTGCGTTATAACGTATAACGTTATATAATAACTCCTTATAACGTATAACGTTATATAGTATTACGTTAGAACTTATAACGTTGTATGGTATTATGTTATAACCTATAACGTTATATTGTATTACGTTATAACGTGTAACGTTATATACTACCACTTTATAACGTATAACGTTATATTGTATTCCGCTATAAGGTATAACGTTATATGGTATTATGTTATAACGTATAACGTAATATGGTATTACGTGATAACGTATAACGTTATGTGGTATTACGTTATAACGTAGAACGTTTTGTTGTATTACGTTATAGCGTAGAACGTGAAATACTACCACCTTATAACGTATAACGTTATATAGTATTACCTTATAACGTATAACGTTATATACTATTTCCATGTAACGTATAACGTTATATGGTACTACGTTATAGTGTATAACGATAGATGGTATTATGTTATAACGAATAACGTTATATGGTATTACGTTATAACGTAGAACGTTATATAGTATTACGTTATAACGAATAACGTTATGTGGTATTACGTTATAACGTAGAAAGTTATATAGTATTACGCTATAACGTATAACGTTATATGGTATTATGTTATAACGTATAACTTAATATGGTATTACGTGATAACGTATAACGTTATATGGTATTACGTTATAACGTGTAACGTTATATACTGCCACCTTATAACGGAGAACGTTGTATAGTATTACGTTATAACTTATAACGTTATATACTACTTCCATGTAACGTATAACGTTATATGGTATTACGTCATAACGTAAACGTTATATACTACTACCTTATAACGTATAACGTTGTATACTGCTACCTCATAACGTATAACGTTATAGGGTATTACGGTATCACGTATAACGTTATATACTACTTCCATGTAACGTGTAACGTTATATACTATTTCCATGTAACGTATACCGTTATATGGTATTACGTTATAACGTATAACGTTACATGGTAGTACGTTATACCGTATAACGTTATATGGTAGTGCGTTATAACGTATAACGTTATATGTTATTACGGTATAACGTATAACGTTAAATACTATTTCCATGTAGCGTATAACGTTATATGGTAGGACGTTATACCGTATAACGTTATATGGTAGTGCGTTATAACGTATAACGTTATATGTTATAACGGTATAACGTATAACGTTAAATACTATTTCCGTGTAACGTATAACGTTATATGGTAGGACGATATAACGTATAACGTTATATGGTATTGCGTGATAACGTATAACGTTATAAACTAATTCCATGTAATGTATAACGTTATAGGGTATTACGGTTTCACGTATAACGTTATATACTATTTCCATGTAACGTGTAACGTTATATGGCATTACGTTATAACGCATAACGTTATATACTATTTCCATGTAACGTCTAACGTTATATGGTATTACGTTATAATGTATAACGTTATATGGTATTACGTTATAACGAATAACGTTATATGGTATTACGTTATAACGTAGAACGTTATATAGTCTTACGTTATAACGTATAACGTTATATATGATTGCGTTATAACGTATAACGTTATATAATAACTCCTTATAACGTATAACGTTATATAGTATTACGTTAGAACTTATAACGTTGTATGGTATTATGTTATAACCTATAACGTTATATTGTATTACGTTATAACGTGTAACGTTATATGGTATTACGTTATAACGTACAACGTTATGTTGTATTACGTTATAGCGTAGAACGTGAAATTCTACCACCTTATAACGTATAACGTTATATAGTATTACCTTATAACGTATAACGTTATATACTATTTCCATGTAACGTATATAGTTATATGGTAGGACGTTATAACGTATAACGTTATATGGTCGTACGTTATAACTTATAACGTTATATAGTATTACCTTATAACGTATAACGTTATATATGATTGCGTTATAACGTATAACGTTATATAATAACTCCTTATAACGCATGACGTTATATAGTATTACGTTATAACTTATAACGTTGTATGGTATTATGTTATAACCTATAACGTTATATTGTATTACGTTATAACGTGTAACGTTATGTCCTACCACTTTATAACGTATAACGTTATATTGTATTCCGCTATAACGTATAACGTTATATGGTATTATGTTATAACGTATAACGTAATATGGTATTACGTGATAACGTATAACGTTATATGGTATTACGTTATAACGTGTAACGTTGCATACTGCCACCTTATAACGTATAACGTTATATAGTATTACGTTATAACGTATAACGTTATATGGTATTATGTTGTGACGTACAACGTTATAAGATATTATGTTATAACGTACAACGTTATATGGTATTATGTTAGAACGTATAATGTTATATGGTATATCGTTATAACGTGTAACGTTATATACTGCCACCTTATAACGTATAACGTTGCATAGTATTACGTTATAACGTATAACGTTATATACTATTTCCATGTAACGTATAACGTTATATGGTATTACGTCATAACGTATATCGTTATATTGTATTACGTTATGACGTATAACGTTATATGGTATTATGTTATGACGTATACCGTTATATGGTATTATGTTATAACGTACAACGTTATATGGTATTACGTTATAACGTGTAACGTTATATACTGCCACCTTATAACGTATAACGTTGTATAGTATTACGTTATAACTTATAACGTTATATACTACTTCCATGTAACGTATAACGTTATATGGTATTACGTCATAACGTAAACGTTATATACTACTACCTTATAACGTATAACGTTGTATACTGCTACCTCATAACGTATAACGTTATAGGGTATTACGGTATCACGTATAACGTTATATACTACTTCCATGTAACGTGTAACGTTATATACTATTTCCATGTAACGTATACCGTTATATGGTATTACGTTATAACGTATAACGTTACATGGCAGTACGTTATACCGTATAACGTTATATGGTAGTGCGTTATAACGTATAACGTTATATGTTATTACGGTATAACGTATAACGTTAAATACTATTTCCATGTAGCGTATAACGTTATATGGTAGGACGTTATACCGTGTAACGTTATATGGTAGTGCGTTATAACGTATAACATTATATGTTATAACGGTATAACGTATAACGTTAAATACTATTTCCGTGTAACGTATAACGTTATATGGTAGGACGATATAACGTATAACGTTATATGGTATTGCGTGATAACGTATAACGTTATAAACTAATTCCATGTAATGTATAACGTTATAGGGTATTACGGTTTCACGTATAACGTTATATACTATTTCCATGTAACGTGTAACGTTATATGGCATTACGTTATAACGTATAACGTTATATACTATTTCCATGTAACGTCTAACGTTATATGGTATTACGTTATAATGTATAACGTTATATGGTATTACGTTATAACGAATAACGTTATATGGTATTACGTTATAACGTAGAACGTTATATAGTATTACGTTATAACGTATAACGTTATATATGATTGCGTTATAACGTATAACGTTATATAATAACTCCTTATAACGTATAACGTTATATAGCATTACGTTAGAACTTATAACGTTGTATGGTATTATGTTATAACCTATAACGTTATATTGTATTACGTTATAACGTGTAACGTTATATACTACCACTTTATAACGTATAACGTTATATTGTATTCCGCTATAAGGTATAACGTTATATGGTATTATGTTATAACGTATAACGTAATATGGTATTACGTGATAACGTATAACGTTATGTGGTATTACGTTATAACGTAGAACGTTATGTTGTATTACGTTATAGCGTAGAACGTGAAATACTACCACCTTATAACGTATAACGTTATATAGTATTACCTTATAACGTATAACGTTATATACTATTTCCATGTAACGTATAACGTTATATGGTACTACGTTATAATGTATAACGATAGATGGTATTATGTTATAACGAATAACGTTATATGGTATTACGTTATAACGTAGAACGTTATATAGTATTACGTTATAACGAATAACGTTATGTGGTATTACGTTATAACGTAGAAAGTTATATAGTATTACGCTATAACGTATAACGTTATATGGTATTATGTTATAACGTATAACTTAATATGGTATTACGTGATAACGTATAACGTTATATGGTATTACGTTATAACGTGTAACGTTATATACTGCCACCTTATAACGGAGAACGTTGTATAGTATTACGTTATAACTTATAACGTTATATACTACTTCCATGTAACGTATAACGTTATATGGTATTACGTCATAACGTAAACGTTATATACTACTACCTTATAACGTATAACGTTGTATACTGCTACCTCATAACGTATAACGTTATAGGGTATTACGGTATAACGTATAACGTTATATACTACTTCCATGTAACGTGTAACGTTATATACTATTTCCATGTAACGTATACCGTTATATGGTATTACGTTATAACGTATAACGTTACATGGTAGTACGTTATACCGTATAACGTTATATGGTAGTGCGTTATAACGTATAACGTTATATGTTATTACGGTATAACGTATAACGTTAAATACTATTTCCATGTAGCGTATAACGTTATATGGTAGGACGTTATACCGTATAACGTTATATGGTAGTGCGTTATAACGTATAACGTTATATGTTATAACGGTATAACGTATAACGTTAAATACTATTTCCGTGTAACGTATAACGTTATATGGTAGGACGATATAACGTATAACGTTATATGGTATTGCGTGATAACGTATAACGTTATAAACTAATTCCATGTAATGTATAACGTTATAGGGTATTACGGTTTCACGTATAACGTTATATACTATTTCCATGTAACGTGTAACGTTATATGGCATTACGTTATAACGCATAACGTTATATACTATTTCCATGTAACGTCTAACGTTATATGGTATTACGTTATAATGTATAACGTTATATGGTATTACGTTATAACGAATAACGTTATATGGTATTACGTTATAACGTAGAACGTTATATAATAACTCCTTATAACGTATAACGTTATATAGTATTACGTTAGAACTTATAACGTTGTATGGTATTATGTTATAACCTATAACGTTATATTGTATTACGTTATAACGTGTAACGTTATATACTACCACTTTATAACGTATAACGTTATATTGTATTCCGCTATTACGTATAACGTTATATGGTATTATGTTATAACGTATATCGTAATATGGTATTACGTGATAACGTATAACGTTATATGTTATTATGTTATAACGTATAACGTTATATGGTATTATGTTATAACGTATAACGTAATATGGTATTACGTGATAACGTATAACGTTATATAGCATTGCGTTATAACGTATAACGGTATATAATATCACCTTATGACGTATAACGTTATATAGTATTACGTTATAACTTATAACGTTGTACGGTATTATGTTATAACCTATAACGTTATATTGTATTCCGCTATAACGTATAACGTTATATGGTATTATGTTATAACGTATAACGTAATATGGTATTACGTGATAACGTAGAACGTTATATAGTATTACGTTATAACGTATAACGTTATATATGATTGCGTTATAACGTATAACGTTATATAATAACTCCTTATAACGTATAACGTTATATAGTATTACGTTAGAACTTATAACGTTGTATGGTATTATGTTATAACCTATAACGTTATATTGTATTAGGTTATAACGCGTAACGTTATATACTACCACTTTATAACGTATAACGTTATATTGTATTCCGCTATAAGGTATAACGTTATATGGTATTATGTTATAACGTATAACGTAATATGGTATTACGTGATAACGTATAACGTTATATGGTATTATGTTATAACGTATAACGTTATATGGTATTACGTGATAACGTATAACGTTATATGGTATTACGTTATAACGTATAACGTTATGTTGTATTACGTTATAGCGTAGAACGTGAAATACTACCACCTTATAACGTATAACGTTATATAGTATTACCTTATAACGTATAACGTTATATACTATTTCCATGTAACGTATAACGTTATATGGTACTACGTTATAATGTATAACGATAGATGGTATTATGTTATAACGAATAACGTTATATGGTATTACGTTATAACGTAGAACGTTATATAGTATTACGTTATAACGAATAACGTTATGTGGTATTACGTTATAACGTAGAAAGTTATATAGTATTACGCTATAAAGTATAACGTTATATGGTATTATGTTATAACGTATAACTTAATATGGTATTACGTGATAACGTATAACGTTATATGGTATTACGTTATAACGTGTAACGTTATATACTGCCACCTTATAACGGAGAACGTTGTATAGTATTACGATATAACGTATAACGTTATATACTACTTCCATGTAACGTATAACGTTATATGGTATTACGTCATAACGTAAACGTTACATACTACTACCTTATAACGTATAACGTTGTATACTGCTACCTCATAACGTATAACGTTATAGGGTATTACGGTATCACGTATAACGTTATATACTATTTCCATGTAACGTGTAACGTTATATACTATTTCCATGTAACGTATACCGTTATATGGTATTACGTTATAACGTATAACGTTACATGGTAGTACGTTATAACTTATAACGTTGTATAGTATTGCCTTATAACGTATAACGTTATATAGTATTACGGTATAACGTATAACGTTAAATACTATTTCCATGTAACGTATAACGTTACATGGTATTACGTCATAACGTATATCGTTATATGGTATTACGTTATGACGTATAACGTTATATGGTATTATGTTATGACGTATAACGTTATATGGTATTATGTTATAACGTACAACGTTATATGGTATTATGTTAGAACGTATAACGTTATATGGAATTACGTTATAACGTGTAACGGTATATACTGCCACCTTATAACATATAACGTTGCATAGTACTACGTTATAACGTATAACGTTATATACTATTTCCATGTAACGTATAACGTTATATGGTATTACGTAATAACGTATATCGTTATACGGTATTACGTTATGACGTATAACGTTATATGGTATTATGTTATGACGTATAACGTTATATGGTATTATGTTATAACGTACAACGTTATATGGTATTACGTTCTAACGTGTAATGTTATATACTGCCACCTTATAACGTATAACGTTGTATAGTATTACGTTATAACGTATAACGTTATATACTACTTCCATGTAACGTATAACGTTATATGGTATTACGTCATAACGTAAACGTTATATACTACTACCTTATAACGTATAACGTTGTATACTGCTACCTCAAAACGTATAACGTTATAGGGTATTACGGTATCACGTATAACGTTATATACTATTTCCATGTAACGTGTAACGTTATATACTATTTCCATGTAACGTATACCGTTATATGGTATTACGTTATAACGCATAACGTTATATGGTAGGACATTATACCGTATAACGTTATATGGTAGTGCGTTATAACGTGTAACGTTATATGTTATTACGGTATAACGTATAACGTTAAATACTATTTCCATGTAACGTATAACGTTATATGGTAGGACGTTATACCGTATAACGTTATATGGTAATGCGTTATAACGTATAACGTTATATGTTATTACGGTATAACGTATAACGTTAAATACTATTTCCATGTAACGTATAACGTTATATGGTAGGACGATATAACGTATAACGTTATATGGTATTGCGTGATAACGTATAACGTTATAAACTATTTCATGTAACGTATAACGTTATAGGGTATTACGGTTTCACGTATAACGTTATATACTATTTCCATGTAACGTGTAACGTTATATGGCATTACGTTATAACGTATAACGTTATATACTATTTCCATGTAACGTCTAACGTTATATGGTATTACGTTATAATGTATAACGTTATATGGTATTACGTTATAACGAATAACGTTATATGGTATTACGTTATAACGTAGAACGTTATATAGTATTACGTTATAACGTATAACGTTATATATGATTGCGTTATAACGTATAACGTTATATACTAACTCCTTATAACGTATAACGTTATATAGTATTACGTTAGAACTTATAACGTTGTATGGTATTATGTTATAACCTATAACGTTATATTGTATTACGTTATAACGTGTAACGTTATATGGTATTACGTTATAACGTACAACGTTATGTTGTATTACGTTATAGCGTAGAACGTGAAATACTACCACCTTATAACGTATAACGTTATATAGTATTACCTTATAACGTATAACGTTATATACTATTTCCATGTAACGTATATAGTTATATGGTAGGACGTTATAACGTATAACGTTATATGGTCGTACGTTATAACTTATAACGTTATATAGTATTACCTTATAACGTATAACGTTATATATGATTGCGTTATAACGTATAACGTTATATAATAACTCCTTATAACGCATGACGTTATATAGTATTACGTTATAACTTATAACGTTAAATACTATTTCCATGTAACGTATAACGTTATATGGTAGGACGATATAACGTATAACGTTATATGGTATTGCGTGATAACATATAACGTATAATACTGCCACCTTATAACGGAGAACGTTGTATAGTATTACGTTATAACGTATAACGTTATATACTATTTCCATGTAACGTATAACGTTACATGCTATTACGTCATAACGTATATCGTTATATGGTATTACGTTATGACGTATAACGTTATACGGTATTATGTTATGACGTATAACGTTGTATGGTATTATGTTATAACGTACAACGTTATATGGTATTACGTTATAACGTGTAACGTTATATACTGCCACCTTATAACGTATAACTTTGTATAGTATTACGTTATAACGTATAGCGTTATATACTACTTCCATGTAACGTATAACGTTATACGGTATTACGACATAACGTAAACGTTATATACTACTACCTTATAACGTATAACGTTGTATACTGCTACCTCATAATGTATAACGTTATATGGTATTACGTTATAACGTAGAACGTTATATAGTATTACGTTATAACCAATAACGTTATATGGCATTGCGTTATAACGTATAACGTTATATAATAACTCCTTATAACGTATAACGTTATATAGTATTACGTTATAACTTATAACGTTGTATGGTATTATGTTATAACCTATAACCTTATATTGTATTACGTTATAACGTGTAACGTTATATACTACCACATTATAACGTATAACGTTATATATTATTACGCTATAACGTATAACGTTATATGGTATTATGTTATAACGTATAACGTTATATGGTATTACGTGATAACATATAACGTTATATGGTATTTCGTTATAACGTACAACGTTATGTGGTATTACGTTATAGCGTAGAACGTGAAATACTACCACCTTATAACGCATAACGTTATATAGTATTACCTTATAACGTATAACGTTATATACTATTTCCATGTAACGTATATAGTTATATGGTAGTACGTTATAACGTATAACGTTATATGGTTGTACGTTATAACTTATAACGTTATATAGTATTATCTTATAACGTATAACGTTATATACTATCACCTTATAACGTATAACGTTATATACTACCACCTTATATCGTATAACGTTATATAGTATTACGTTATAACGTATAAGGTTATGTGGTATTATGTTATGACGTATAACGTTATATGGTATTATGTTAGAACGTATAACGTTATATGGTATTACGTTATAACGAGTAACGTTATATACTGACACCTTATAACGTATAACGTTATACAGTATTACGTTATAATGTATAACGTTATATGGTATTATGTTAGAACGTATAACGTTATATGGTATTACGTTATAACGTATAACGTTATATGGTATTATGTTATAACGTACAACGTTATATGGTATTACGTTATAACGTGTAACGTTATATACTGCCACCTTATAACGTATAACATTGTATAGTATTACGTTATAACGTATAGCGTTATATACTACTTCCATGTAACGTATAACGTTATACGGTATTACGACATAACGTAAACGTTATATACTACTACCTTATAACGTATAACGTTGTATACTGCTACCTCATAACGTATAACGTTATAGGGTATTACGGTATCACGTATAACGTTATATACTATTTCCATGTAACGTATAACGTTATATGGTATTTCGTTATAACGTACAACGTTATGTGGTATTACGTTATAGCGTATAACGTTATATACTACCACCTTATATCGTATAACGTTATATAGTATTACGTTATAACGTATAACGTTATGTGGTATTATGTTATGACGTATAACGTTATTTGGTATTATGTTAGAACGTATAACGTTATATGGTATTATGTTATAACGTGTAACGTTATATACTGTTACCTAATAACGTATAACTTTATATAGTATTACGTTATGACGTATAACGTTATGTGGTATTATGTTAGAACGTATAACGTTATATGGTATTACGTTATAACGTGTAACGTTATATACTGCCACCTTATAACGTATAACGTTATATAGTATTACGTTATAATGTATAACGTTATATGGTATTATGTTAGAACGTATAACGTTATATGGTATTACGTTATAACGTGTAACGTTATATACTGCCACCTTATAACGTATAACGTTATATGGTATTATTTTGTGACGTATAACGTTATATGGTATTATGTTATAACGTATAACGTTATATGGTATTACGTTATAACGTGTTACGTTATATACTGCCACCTGATAGCATATAACGTTGCATAGTATTACGTTATAACGTATAACGATATATACTATTTCCATGTAACATATAACATTATATGATATTACGTCATGACGTATATCGTTATATGGTATTACGTTATGACGTATATCGTTATATGGTATTTTGTTATGACGTATAACGTTATATGGTATTATGTTATAACGTACAACGTTATATACTACTACCTTATAACGTACAACGTTGTATACTGCTACCTCATAACGTATAATGTTATAGGGTATTACGGTATCACGTATAACGTTATATACTATTTCAATGTAACGTGTAACGTTATATACTATTTCCATGTAACGTATACCGTTATATGGTATTACGTTATATAGTATAACGTTATTTGGTATTACGTTATAACGAATAACGTTATATGGTATTACGTTATAACTTATAACGTTATATAGCATTACGTTATAACGTATAACGTTATATAGTATTGCGTTATAACGTGTAACGTTATATACCATTTCCATGTAACGTATAACGTTATATGGTAGGACGTTATACCGTATAACGTTATATGGTATTGTGTTATAGCGTATAACGTTATATACCATTTCCATGTAACGTATAACGTTATATGGTACGACGTTATAACGTATAACGTTATTTGGGTATTACGTTATAACGAATAACGTTATATGGTATTTCGTTATAACTTATAACGTTATATAGCATTACGTTATAACGTATAACGTTATATAGTATTGCGTCATAACGTGTAACGTTATATTCTACCACCTTATAACGTATAACGCTATATAGTATTACGTTATAACGTATAACGTTATATAATATTTCCATGTAACGTATAACGTTATATGGTATTACGTTATAACGCATAAGGTTATATACTAATACCTTATAACGTGTAACGTTGTATACTGCTACCTTATAACGTATAACGTTATATAGTATTTCGGTATAACGTATAACGTTATATACTATTTCCATGTAACGTATTACGTTATATACTATTTCCATGTAACGTATAACGTTATAAGGTACTACGTTATAACGTATAACGTTATATGGTATTACGTTATAACGAATAACGTTATATGGTATTACGTTATAACGTTGAACGTTATATAGTATTACTGTTACGTCGACCGACTCTCTACCTGGACGGGGCCTTGTACCGCATCTGGCAGCCACATGTCCGCACCTCTCTGTCGCGTATTCTAAACCATTTAAGGACCGACCATAAGTCTTAAACAATCGCGACAAGGTCTATCAGGTCAAACAACGGCCTTTTTACGAGAGCACTTTCTAAGACCTCTGGTTTATGTCCAGAAGACACTTAAGATTACCTCTCTTTCACACGTGCGATGCTTCCCACCACCAACTTTCCATCGAGGGCGGTAAACCCCCTTCTACTCCACCAATGGAAACAATAACTATCACCCTCACTTTCCTAGTCAAGAAACTATCATCAACAAATCAGATGATCCCGTGTGCTAGACACACCCAGTCCTAGTTCTCCTCTGAGATAGCATCGTCACTCTCATGTAGTCAGTTTCCGTGGTCCGAGCAGTCAACAAGTCTAACAGCGTTCTACCCCTAAAAGTGGTCCGCTTTCGTCGTTCAAACAATCAAATTACAAAGTCTAACTATCTCATCCGGAGATATCTTCGAATCGGATCATACTGGTGTAACGCATATGCTGTAAAGTATTGTTCAAATATATATCATATTAACCTGTTAACGCAGAGTTAATTTCAATCAACCACCCCTGTTATCCTAAACGAAACACGGGGAGCGACTATTTCGCGGCGTCGATTAACCGAATCGTAGCGAGAATTTACGCCTCTCGCTGACGCGTTTTCCTCGCGACCGCGTCTCTCCGCGAACGGTCGTAACATTTGGTCCTTCGAGCCGGATCCAGTGTGACCACACAGTGCCACGTGCAACCATTGCCATTCAAGAATACGCGTGGACGTCGGAAAGCCGCAAAGGTTCGAAGAATTTGAATCTCAACTACGTCGCTAATCATGCCGACCACGACAAAGATCAATCTCCTAAAAAAGAAACGTGAGAGAATACTCGAAAATACCCTCAGATATCTGAGGACGAGCATTGACGAATATGAGCGATCCACCACGCCACAAACCTCGCTCTTGAGCATCTATGAAGCCCAACTCCAGGACGGGTGGGAGCGATATAAGCTCATCCAAAGCGAGTTAGATGATCTCGACGATGAAGATCTCGCGCACGAAACGAAAGCACTGAAGAGTTACAGTTCCTTGCACGCGCGACTCAAGGCCCTCGCGGATAAAAATCGACTATCAACCCATCCGACACCATCAAAACACGACTCAGAAACCAATGCAGAGGGAATCACTATCAAACTGCCAGAGATCCATTTGCCCATGTTCGACGGCACTATCGAGGAGTGGAACTCTTTTTACGATACATTTGTATCCACCATAGATCGCAATGAGAAATTGACACCTGTTCAAAAATTTCACTACTTGCGATCGTCCGTGACTGGCAAAGCCGCGAGAAGTATACAATCGCTAGATGTTACCGAAGCTAATTATGCCATCGCAATCAGTACGCTTCGAGAAAAATTTGATTGTCACCGTCGGGTATGCCTGCGTCATTGGCATCTGATCCGTGACTATCCTAAGATAGCGAAGGAAACGCCAGATGCCATAGAGGATTTTATTGAAACGGTACAAATCAATCTCAAGGCTTTAGAGAAATTAGGAGAGCCAGTCACGTCAAGTGTCGTATTGGTCGATCTGCTCGCAACGAAACTACCTTCCTCCACTATACGAAATTGGCATCATACATTACCCGATAAAAGGATGCCCTCGTATAAACATTTAATCGAGTTTCTAACCACACGGGCAAACGGTGACCAACCCAATACGAAATCGGAAGAAACAAAAAAGTCGTCTAATCAACGCTTCAGACATCGATACGACTTATCCCGAGGACAAACCTTTACCACCATGAAGGGGACACGAACGTGTCATATATGCCGAGGACCTCATGACATAAAGAATTGTCAATTCTTCAAGGCAAGATCCGCAAAAACACGCATTGCGCTGATACAAGAGGCCTCATTATGCACAAATTGCTTAGGCAAGGGGCACACCATCACCCAATGCTCCGCCGGATCATGCCGCATATGTCGACGACGACACCATACACTACTCCACAGAGAGGACATACAGGTCAGTGGTAAAGTTGTAAACTCTCGATTATCTTGCAATAGCTCATCGAGCGATCGATCCTTAAGCGACCGATCATCAGGCAGATCACCTAATTCTCCGACACCGCGTTCGTCGCGTCATTCGAGACGATCCGAATCATCACCCCAATCATCTAGCCGATCATCACCTCGAAAATCTCGCCGATCACCCCCTCGAACATTTCGCCGATCGTCCTCTCCGTCTTCTCGCCGACCATCTCCCAGAACTTCTCCCAAACGCGAGTCCCACTCGATACGAACAAGGGAACCCGATTCAAATCTAGCGCCGAATCCTAAACGACAAGGGAAACAATGACTAAATCAGACGTCATTGTTATGGACCGAATCACACAAAACGGAATCAAGGACCTCGCTTCGCTCCGAACCATCGTGCCACGATCTGTTAGTGACAGCGCAGGTTAAAATGCTTGACGACAAAGCTCAACCCTTCCGTTGTAGAGCTCTGCTAGACACCGGCTCAAGCATGAACTTCATTACCGAGAAACTGGCAAAAACATTGAAACTCGGTCAACGGAAATGTTCGGTCCCAATCGGAGCCCTGAACGCATTATCGACGACATCGAAGCGTTACATTACGGCTACAATCACCTCAACCGACGGCACATACGAACGGACACTGACGTTCCTTATTATACCCGCCATATCGACTTGGGTCCCAGATCAGCCCGTAGACCGCTCAATAATACAAATCCCACGGAATCTACAACTAGCCGATCCAAGATTCCATATACCTGCCCCGATCGAAATCCTATTGAGCGCCGGACCAACATTAGCATCACTCTGTGTCGGTCAACTTGACATTAGTCACTCAAACGGGCCTGACTTGCGTCTGCAAAAAACGAGATTCGGATGGGTCATCGGGGGGAGCCCAACCTCGCGATCAGCAGCGATTTCACACGTTTCACGCCTCTACGACGGAGCTACAGGCGGACCTCGCTCGTTTTTGGGAAATCGACGAAGGACCGCTCATTTCACATATCTCAGAGGCGGAACGACAGTGCGAGGAACATTTCCGGAAGCACATTCAACGCACCGACGAGGGACGATACATTGTAGCTCTCCCATTTAATGAGACAACTCCTCCGCTTGGATCTTCCAAAGCCATGGCGATGAAGCGTCTTACATCTCTCGGTCGCCGATTTCAGCGCGACAAACAATTCGAGGCCGACTTTCAATGGCCGTAATGAAGGAGTCCAGCCAAACAACGAAACTCCGCATCGTGTTGGACGACTCAGCATCAGGCAACATAGGAATTCCTTTCCACGATACTTTCTAGGCAGAGGTATTCCACGACACTTCATGGGCAGAGGTGCTTCACGATACCTCCAGGATCAAGGCACAAAACGACACTTCCTGGGCCCAAAAACACAACCGCAAATTCCCAAAACGACGAGAACCACAGCGATCGAAACTAAAGGACTTTCAGAAAAGGACATAAACAACAAACTTGTCAAATCACTATAATTCAGTAATTTTCAGATGTAAGCCGTACTCTACGAAGGGAATCTCGTCTCAATTCAACGGATTGTGGAAGCTAGCAGCAATTCCTCAAACGACATCTCAGACGTGTCGTCAGTAACAAGCTTCATACAATTAAAACGCGAAACACACTCACCATCAGAATCAAAAACAACCCTCAACTCCAGACCGTCAACTTCGACATCTCCGGATCGAAATGATCACCTTATCCTTACTCCCAGTCACCTCCTCATCGGAGACTAACAAGTTTGCGAGATCGAGCTTTCAGGGACACTCCAGCCGTCTCCAGCTAGCATCGGGAGTATCTCAACGAATTGACCATGCGTCATAAATGGAGCAAGGGCAGCCATGACATTCGAGAAGGCTCCATCGTCCTCCTCCGAGAAGACAACGTCTCCCCAATGCAATGGCCATTGGGCAGAATAATCAATGTCCAGCCCGGCGCAGACGGCATCATACGAACGGCTACCGTTCGAACCGCAACGAGTACCCTGGATCGAAGCATCAAGCGGCTAGTACCACTGCCGATCAGATCGACCCCAGATGACTCCGACACAATCAATAGTAATATTTGATCGGGATCCTCTCAACGGGGGGAGGATGTTACGTCGACCGACTCTCTACCTGGACGGGGCCTTGTACCGCATCTGGCAGCCACATGTCCGCACCTCTCTGTCGCGTATTCTAAACCATTTAAGGACCGACCATAAGTCTTAAACAATCGCGACAAGGTCTATCAGGTCAAACAACGGCCTTTTTACGAGAGCACTTTCTAAGACCTCTGGTTTATGTCCAGAAGACACTTAAGATTAGCTCTCTTTCACACGTGCGATGCTTCCCACCACCAACTTTCCATCGAGGGCGGTAAACCCCCTCCTACTCCACCAATGGAAACAATAACTATCACCCTCACTTTCCTAGTCAAGAAACTATCATCAACAAATCAGATGATCCCGTGTGCTAGACACACCCAGTCCTAGTTCTCCTCTGAGATAGCATCGTCACTCTCATGTAGTCAGTTTCCGTGGTCCGAGCAGTCAACAAGTCTAACAGGGTTCTACCCCTAAAAGTGGTCCGCTTTCGTCGTTCAAACAATCAAATTACAAAGTCTAACTATCTCATCCGGAGATATCTTCGAATCGGATCATACTGGTGTAACGCATATGCTGTAAAGTATTGTTCAAATATATATCATATTAACCTGTTAACGCAGAGTTAATTTCAATCAACCACCCCTGTTATCCTAAACGAAACACGGGGAGCGACTATTTCGCGGCGTCGATTAACCGAATCGTAGCGAGAATTTACGCCTCTCGCTGACGCGTTTTCCTCGCGACCGCGTCTCTCCGCGAACGGTCGTAACAATTACGTTATAACGTATAACGTTAAATGGCATTGCGTTATAACGTATAACGTTATATAATACCACCTTATGTCGTATAACGTTATATAGTATTACGTTATAACGTATAACGTTATGTGGTATTATGTTATGACGTATAACGTTATATGGTATTATGTTAGAACGTATAACGTTATATGGTATTATGTAATGACGTATAACGTTATATGAAATTTCGTTATAACGTGTAACGTTATATACTGCCACCTTATAACATATAACGTTGCATAGTATTACGTTATAACGTATAACGTTATATACTATTTCCATGTAACGTATAACGTTATATGGTATTACGTCATAACGTATATCGTTATATGGTATTACGTTATGACGTATAACGTTATATGGTTTTACGTTATGACGTATAACGTTATATGGTATTATGTTATAACCTATAACGTTATATTGTATTACGTTATAACGTGTAACGTTATATACTACCACATTATAACGTATAACGTTATATAGTATTACGCTATAACGTATAACGTTATATGGTATTATGTTATAACCTATAACGTTATATTGTATTACGTTATAACGTGTAACGTTATATACTACCACCTTATAACGTATAACGTTATAAAGTATTACCTTATAACGTATAACGTTATATACTATTTCCATGTAACGTATAACGTTATATGGTACTACGTTATAATGTATAACGTTATATGGTATTATGTGATAACGAATAACGTTATATGGTATTACGTTATAACGTAGAACGATATATAGTATTACGTTATAACGAATAACGTTATGTGGTATTACGTTATAACGTAGAAAGTTATATAGTATTACGCTATAACGTATAACGTTATATGGTATTATGTTATAACGTATAACTTAATATGGTATTACGTGATAACGTATAACGTTATATGGTATTACGTTATAACGTGTAACGTTATATACTGCCACCTTATAACGGAGAACGTTGTATAGTATTACGTTATAACGTATAACGTTATATACTACTTCCATGTAACGTATAACGTTATATGGTATTACGTCATAACGTAAACGTTATATACTACTACCTTATAACGTATAACGTTGTATACTGCTACCTCATAACGTATAACGTTATAGGGTATTACGGTATCACGTATAACGTTATATACTATTTCCATGTAACGTGTAACGTTATATACTATTTCCATGTAACGTATACCGTTATATGGTAGGACGTTATAACGTATAACGTTATATGGTCGTACGTAATAACTTATAACGTTATATAGTATTACCTTATAACGTATAACGTTATATATGATTGCGTTATAACGTATAACGTTATATAATAACTCCTTATAACGCATAACGTTATATAGTATTACGTGATAACTTATACCGTTGTATGGTATTATGTTATAACCTATAACGTTGTATAGTATTGCCTTATAACGTATAACGTTATATAGTATAACGGTATAACGTATAACGTTAAATACTATTTCCATGTAACGTATAACGTTATATGGTATTGCGTGATAACATATAACGTATAATACTGCCACCTTATAACGGAGAACGTTGTATAGTATTACGTTATAACGTATAACGTTATATACTATTTCCATGTAACGTATAACGTTACATGGTATTACGTCATAACGTATATCGTTATATGGTATTACGTTATGACGTATAACGTTATATGGTACTATGTTATGACGTATAACGTTATATGGTATTATGTTATAACGTATAACTTAATATGGTATTACGTGATAACGTATAACGTTATATGGTATTACGTTATAACGTGTAACGTTATATACTGCCACCTTATAACGGAGAACGTTGTATAGTATTACGTTATAACGTATAACGTTATATACTACTTCCATGTAACGTATAACGTTATATGGTATTACGTCATAACGTAAACGTTATATACTACTACCTTATAACGTATAACGTTGTATACTGCTACCTCATAACGTATAACGTTATAGGGTATTACGGTATCACGTATAACGTTATATACTATTTCCATGTAACGTGTAACGTTATATACTATTTCCATGTAACGTATACCGTTATATGGTAGGACGTTATAACGTATAACGTTATATGGTCGTACGTAATAACTTATAACGTTATATAGTATTACCTTATAACGTATAACGTTATATATGATTGCGTTATAACGTATAACGTTATATAATAACTCCTTATAACGCATAACGTTATATAGTATTACGTGATAACTTATACCGTTGTATGGTATTATGTTATAACCTATAACGTTGTATAGTATTGCCTTATAACGTATAACGTTATATAGTATAACGGTATAACGTATAACGTTAAATACTATTTCCATGTAACGTATAACGTTATATGGTATTGCGTGATAACATATAACGTATAATACTGCCACCTTATAACGGAGAACGTTGTATAGTATTACGTTATAACGTATAACGTTATATACTATTTCCATGTAACGTATAACGTTACATGGTATTACGTCATAACGTATATCGTTATATGGTATTACGTTATGACGTATAACGTTATATGGTATTACGTTATAACGTGTAACGTTATATACTGCCACCTTATAACGTATAACGTTGTATAGTATTACGTTATAACGTATAGCGTTATATACTACTTCCATGTAACGTATAACGTTATACGGTATTACGACATAACGTAAACGTTATATACTACTACCTTATAACGTATAACGTTGTATACTGCTACCTCATAACGTATAACGTTATAGGGTATTACGGTATCACGTATAACGTTATATACTGTTTCCATGTAACGTATAACGTTATATGGTACTACGTTTTAATGTATAACGTTATATGGTATTACGTGATAACGAATAACGTTATATGGTATTACGTTATAACGTATAACGTTATATGGTATTACGTGATAACGTATAACGTTATATGGTATTACGTTATAACGTACAACGTTATGTTGTATTACGTTATAGCGTAGAACGTGAAATACTACCACCTTATAACGTATAATGTTATATAGTATTACCTTATAACGTATAACGTTATATACTATTTCCATGTAACGTATATAGTTATATGGTAGGACGTTATAACGTATAACGTTATATGGTCGTACGTTATAACTTATAACGTTATATAGTATTAGCTTATAACGTATAACGTTATATATGATTGCGTTATAACGTATAACGTTATATAATAACTCCTTATAACGCATAACGTTATATAGTATTACGTTATAACTTATAACGTTGTATGGTATTATGTTATAACCTATAACGTTATATTGTATTACGTTATAACGTGTAACGTTATATACTACCACATTATAACGTATAACGTTATATAGTTTTACGCTATAACGTATAACGTTATATGGTATTATGTTATAGCGTAGAACGTGAAATACTACCACCTTATAACGTATAACGTTATATAGTATTACCTTATAACGTATAACGTTATATACTATTTCCATGTAACGTATAACGTTATATGGTACTACGTTATAATGTATAACGTTATATGGTATTATGTTATAACGAATAACGTTATATGGTATTACGTTATAACGTAGAACGTTATATAGTATTACGTTATAACGAATAACGTTATGTGGTATTACGTTATAACGTAGAAAGTTATATAGTATTACGCTATAACGTATAACGTTATATGGTATTATGTTATAACGTATAACTTAATATGGTATTACGTGATAACGTATAACGTTATATGGTATTACGTTATAACGTGTAACGTTATATACTGCCACCTTATAACGGAGAACGTTGTATAGTATTACGTTATAACGTATAACGTTATATACTACTTCCATGTAACGTATAACGTTATATGGTATTACGTCATAACGTAAACGTTATATACTACTACCTTATAACGTATAACGTTGTATACTGCTACCTCATAACGTATAACGTTATAGGGTATTACGGTATCACGTATAACGTTATATACTATTTCCATGTAACGTGTAACGTTATATACTATTTCCATGTAACGTATACCGTTATATGGTATTACGTTATAACGTATAACGTTACATGGTAGTACGTTATAACTTATAACGTTGTATAGTATTGCCTTATAACGTATAACGTTATATAGTATTACGGTATAACGTATAACGTTAAATACTATTTCCATGTAACGTATAACGTTATATGGTAGGACGATATAACGTATAACGTTCTATGGTATTGCGTGATAACATATAACGTATAATACTGCCACCTTATAACGGAGAACGTTGTATAGTATTACGTTATAGCGTATAACGTTATATACTATTTCCATGTAACGTATAACGTTACATGGTATTACGTCATAACGTATATCGTTATATGGTATTACGTTATGACGTATAACGTTATATGGTATTATGTTATGACGTATAACGTTATATGGTATTATGTTATAACGTACAAAGTAATATGGTATTACGTTATAACGTGTAACGTTATATACTGCCACCTTATAACGTATAACGTTGTATAGTATTACGTTATAACGTATAGCGTTATATACTACTTCCATGTAACGTATAACGTTATACGGTATTACGACATAACGTAAACGTTATATACTACTACCTTATAACGTATAACGTTGTATACTGCTACCTCATAACGTATAACGTTATAGGGTATTACGGTATCACGTATAACGTTATATACTATTTCCATGTAACGTATAACGTTATATTGTATTACGTTATAACGTGTAACGTTATATACTACCACATTATAACGTATAGCGTTATATAGTATTACGCTATAACGTATAACGTTATATGGTATTATGTTATAGCGTAGAACGTGAAATACTACCACCTTATAACGTATAACGTTATATAGTATTACCTTATATCGTATAACGTTATATACTATTTCCATGTAACGTATAACGTTATATGGTACTACGTTATAATGTATAACGATAGATGGTATTATGTTATAACGAATAACGTTATATGGTATTACGTTATAACGTAGAACGTTATATAGTATTACGTTATAACGAATAACGTTATGTGGTATTACGCTATAACGTAGAAAGTTATATAGTATTACGCTATAACGTATAACGTTATATGGTATTATGTTATAACGTATAACTTAATATGGTATTACGTGATAACGTATAACGTTATATGGTATTACGTTATAACGTGTAACGTTATATACTGCCACCTTATAACGGAGAACGTTGTATAGTATTACGATATAACGTATAACGTTATATACTACTTCCATGTAACGTATAACGTTATATGGTATTACGTCATAACGTAAACGTTACATACTACTACCTTATAACGTATAACGTTGTATACTGCTACCTCATAACGTATAACGTTATAGGGTATTACGGTATCACGTATAACGTTATATACTATTTCCATGTAACGTGTAACGTTATATACTATTTCCATGTAACGTATACCGTTATATGGTATTACGTTATAACGTATAACCTTACATGGTAGTACGTTATAACTTATAACGTTGTATAGTATTGCCTTATAACGTATAACGTTATATAGTAATACGGTATAACGTATAACGTTAAATACTATTTCCAAGTAACGTATAACGTTATATGGTAGGACGATATAACGTATAACGTTATATGGTATTGCGTGATAACATATAACGTATAATACTGCCACCTTATAACGGAGAACGTTGTATAGTATTACGTTATAACGTATAACGTTATATACTATTTCCATGTAACGTATAACATTATATGATATTACGTCATGACGTATATCGTTATATGGTATTACGTTATGACGTATAACGTTATATGGTATTATGTTATGACGTATAACGTTATATGGTATTATGTTATAACGTACAACGTTATATGGTATTACGTTATAACGTGTAACGTTATATACTGCCACCTTATAACGTATAACTTTGTATAGTATTACGTTATAACGTATAGCGTTATATGGTATTATGTTATAACGTATAACGTTATATGGTATTACGTTATAACGTGTTACGTTATATACTGCCACCTGATAGCATATAACGTTGCATAGTATTACGTTATAACGTATAACGATATATACTATTTCCATGTAACATATAACATTATATGATATTACGTCATGACGTATATCGTTATATGGTATTACGTTATGACGTATAACGTTATATGGTATTTTGGTATGACGTATAACGTTATACGGTATTATGTTATAACGTACAACGTTATATACTACTACCTTATAACGTACAACGTTGTATACTGCCACCTCATAACGTATAATGTTATAGGGTATTACGGTATCACGTATAACGTTATATGCTATTTCAATGTAACGTGTAACGTTATATACTATTTCCATGTAACGTATACCGTTATATGGTATTACGTTATATAGTATAACGTTATTTGGTATTACGTTATAACGAATAACGTTATATGGTATTACGTTATAACTTATAACGTTATATAGCATTACGTTATAACGTATAACGTTATATAGTATTGCGTTATAACGTGTAACGTTATATACCATTTCCATGTAACGTATAACGTTATATGGTAGGACGTTATACCGTATAACGTTATATGGTATTGTGTTATAACGTATAACGTTATATACCATTTCCATGTAACGTATAACGTTATATGGTACGACGTTATAACGTATAACGTTATTTGGTATTACGTTATAACGAATAACGTTATATGGTATTACGTTATAACTTATAACGTTATATAGCATTACGTTATAACGTATAACGTTATATAGTATTGCGTCATAACGTGTAACGTTATATAGTATTACATTATAACGTATAACGTTATATAGTATTGCGTCATAACGTGTAACGTTATATTCTACCACCTTATAACGTATAACGCTATATAGTATTACGTTATAACGTATAACGTTATATGGTATAATGTTATGACGTATAACGTTATATAGTATTACGTTATAATGTATACCGTTATATACTACTACCTTATAACGTATAACGCTATATAGTATTACGATATAACGTATAACGTTATATAATATTTCCATGTAACGTATAACGTTATATGGTATTACGTTATAACGCATAAGGTTATATACTAATACCTTATAACGTGTAACGTTGTATACTGCTACCTTATAACGTATAACGTTATATAGTATTTCGGTATAACGTATAACGTTATATACCATTTCCATGTAACGTATTGCGTTATATACTATTTCCATGTAACGTATAACGTTATAAAGTACTACGTTATAACGTATAACGTTATATGGTATTACGTTATAACGAATAACGTTAAATGGCATTGCGTTATAACGTATAACGTTATATAATACCACCTTATGTCGTATAACGTTATATAGTATTACGTTATAACGTATAACGTTATGTGGTATTATGTTATGACGTATAACGTCATATGGTATTATGTTAGAACGTATAACGTTATATGGTATTATGTAATGACGTATAACGTTATATGAAATTTCGTTATAACGTGTAACATTATATACTGCCACCTTATAACATATAACGTTGCATAGTATTACGTTATAACGTATAACGTTATATACTATTTCCATGTAACGTATAACGTTATATGGTATTACGTCATAACGTATATCGTTATATGGTATTACGTTATGACGTATAACGTTATATGGTTTTACGTTATGACGTATAACGTTATATGGTATTATGTTATAACGTACAACGTTATATGGTATTACGTTATATCGTGTAACGTTATATACTGCCACCTTATAACGTATAACGTTGTATAGTATCTCGTTATAACGTATAACGTTATATACTACTTCCATGTAACGTGTACCGTTATATGGTATTACGTTATAACGTATAACGTTACATGGTAGTACGTTATAACTTAAAACGTTATATAGTATTGCCTTATAACGTATAACGTTATATAGTATTACGGTATAACGTCTAACGATAAATACTATTTCCATGTAACGTATAACGTTATATGATAGGACGTTATACCGTATAACGTTATATAGTGTTACATTATAACGTATAACGTTATATAGTATTGCGCCATAACGTGTAACGTTATATTCTACCACCTTATAACGAATAACGCTATATAGTATTACGTTATAACGTATAACGTTATATGGTATAATGTTATGACGTATAACGTTATATAGTATTACGTTATAATGTATACCGTTATATACTACTACCTTATAACGTATAACACTATATAGTATTACGATATAACGTATAACGTTATATAATATTTCCATGTAACGTATAACGTTATATGGTATTACGTTATAACGCATAACGTTATATGCTAATACCTTATAACGTGTGACGTTGTATACTGCTACCTTATAACGTATAACGTTATATAGTATTACGGTATAACGTATAACGTTATATACTATTTCCATGTAACGTATTACGTCATATACTATTTCCATGTAACGTATAACGTTATAAGGTACTACGTTATAACGTATAACGTTATATGGTATTACGTTATAACGCATAACGTTATATACTAATACCTTATAACGTATAACGTTGTATAGTATTATGTTAGAACGTATAACGTTATATGGTGTTATGTTATGACGTATAACGTTATATGGTATTATGTTATGACGTATAACGTTATATGGTGTTATGTTAGAACGTATAACGTTATATGGTATTATGTTGTGACGTATAACGTTATATGGTATTATGTTATAACGTACAACGTTATATGGTATTATGTTAGAACGTATGACGTTATATGGCATTTCGTTATAACGTGTAACGTTATATACTGCTACCGTATAACATATAACGTTGCATAGTATTACGTTATAACGTATAACGTTATATACTATTTCCGTGTAACGTATAACGTTATATGGTATTACGTCATAACGTATATCGTTATATGGTATTACGTTATGACGTATAACGTTATATGGTATCATGTTATGACGTATAACGTTATAAGGTATTATGTTATAACGTACAACGTTATATGGTATTACGTTATAACGTGTAACGTTATATACTGCCACCTTATAACGTATAACGTTGTATAGTATTACGTTATAACGTATAACGTTATATACTACTTCCATGTAACGTAGAACGTTATATGGTATTACGTCATAACGTAAACGTTATATACTACTACCTTATAACGTATAACGTTGTATACTGCTACCTCATAACGTATAACGTTATAGGGTATTACGGTATCACGTATAACGTTACATACTATTTCCATGTAACGTGTAACGTTATATACTATTTCCATGTAACGTATACCGTTATATGGTATTACGTTATAACGTATAACGTTACATGGTAGTACGTTATAACTTAAAACGTTATATAGTATTGCCTTCTAACGTATAACGTTATATAGTATTACGGTATAACGTCTATCGATAAATACTATTTCCATGTAACGTATAACGTTATATGGTAGGGCGTTATACCGTATAACGTTATATGGTATTGCGTTATAACGTATAACATTATATGGTATTACGGTATGACGTATAACGTTAAATACTATTTCCATGTAACGTATAACGTTATATGGTATGACGATATAAAGTATAACGTTATATGGTATTGCGTGATAACGTATAACGTTATAAACTATTTCCATGTAACGTATAACGTTATAGGGTATTACGGTATCACGTATAACGTTATATACTATTTCCATGTAACGTATAACGTTATATGGCATTACGTTACAACGTATAACGTTATATGGTAGTACGTTATAACGTGTAACGTTACATACTGCCACCTTATAACATACAACGTTGCATAGTATGACGTTATAACGTATAACGTTATATACTATTTCCATGTAACGTATAACGTTATATGGTATTACGTCATAACGTATATCGTTATATGGTATTGCGTTATAACGTATAACGTTATATGGTATTGCGTTATAACGTATATCGTTATATACTACTACCTTATAACGTATAACGTTGTATAGTATTACGCTATAACGTATAACGTTATATACTATTTCAATGTAACGTATAACGTTATATGGTATTACGTTATAACGCATAACGTTATATACTACTACCTTATAACGTATAACGTTGTTTACCGATACCTTATAACGTATAACGTTATATAGTATTACGGTATAACGTATAACGTTATATACTATTTCCATGTAACGTATAACGTTATATGGTACTACGTTATAATGTATAACGTTATATGGTATTACGTTATAACGAATAACGTTATATGGTATTACGTTATAACGTAGAACGTTATATACTATTACGTTATAACGTATAACGTTATATATGATTGCCTTATAACGTATAACGTTATATAATAACTCCTTATATATAGTATTACGTTATAACTTATAACGTTGTATGGTATTATGTTATAACCTATAACGTTATATTGTATTACGTTATAACGTGTAACGTTATATACTACCACATTATAACGTATAACGTTATATAGTATTACGGTATAAGGTATAACGTTATATAGTATTACCTTATGACGTATAACGATATATACTACCAGCTTATATCGTATAACGTTATATAGTATTACGTTATAACGTATAACGTTGTATAACATTTCCATGTAACGTATAACGTTATATGGCATTACGTCATAACGTATAACGTTGTATAGTATTACGTTATAACGTATAACGTTATATACTACTTCCATGTTACGTATAACGTTATATGGTATTACGTTATAACGTGTTACGTTATATACTGCCACCTGATAGCATATAACGTTGCATAGTATTACGTTATAACGTATAACGATATATACTATTTCCATGTAACATATAACAGTATATGATATTACGTCATGACGTATATCGTTATATGCTATTACTTATAATGTATAACGTTATATGGTATTATGTTATGACGTATAACGTTATATGGTGTTATGTTAGAACGTATAACGTTATATGGTATTATGTTGTGACGTATAACGTTATATGGTATTGTGTTATAACGTACAACGTTATATAGTATTATGTTAGAACGTATAACGTTATATGGTATTTCGTTATAACGTGTAACGTTATATACTGCCACCTTATAACATACAACGTTGCATAGTATTACGTTATAACGTATAACGTTATATACTATTTCCATGTAACGTATAACGTTATATGGTATTACGTCATAACGTATAACGTTGTATAGTATTACGTTATAACGTATAACGTTATATACTACTTCCATGTTACGTATAACGTTATATGGTATTACGTCATAACGTAAACGTTATATACTACTACCTTATAACGTATAACGTTGTATACTGCTACCTCATAACGTATAACGTTATAGGGTATTACGGTATCACGTATAACGTTATATACTATTTCCATGTAACGTGTAACGTTATATACTACTTCCATGTAACGTATACCGTTATATGGTATTACGTTATAACGTATAACGTTACATGGTAGTACGTTATAACTTATAACGTTATAATATTGCCTTCTAACGTATAACGTTATATAGTATTACGGTATAACGTCTATCGATAAATACTATTTCCATGTAACGTATAACGTTATATGGTAGGAGGATATAAAGTATAACGTTATATGGTATTGCGTGATAACGTATAACGTTATAAACTATTTCCATGTAACGTATAACGTTATAGGGTATTACGGTATCACGTATAACGTTATATACTATTTCCATGTAACGTATAACGTTATATAGTATTACGTTATAACGTATAACGTTATGTGGTATTATGTTATGACGTATAACGTTATATGGTATTATGTTATGACGTATAACGTTATATGTGTTATGTTAGAACGTATAACGTTATATGGTATTATGTTGTGACGTATAACGTTATATCGTATTATGTTATAACGTACAACGTTATATGGTATTATGTTAGAACGTATAACGTTATATGGTATTTCGTTATAACGTGTACCGTTATATACTGCCACCTTATAACGTATAACGTTGTATAGTATTACGTTATAACGTATAACGTTATATACTACTTCCATGTAACGTATAACGTTATATGGTATTAGGTCATAACGTATATCGTTATATGGTATTACGTTATGACGTATAACGTTATATGGTATTATGTTATGACGTATAACGTTATATGGTATTATGTTATAACGTACAACGTTATATGGTATTACGTTATAACGTGTAACGTTATATACTGCCACCTTATAACGTATAACGTTGTATAGTATTACGTTATAACGTATAACGTTATATACTACTTCCATGTAACGTATAACGTTATATGGTATTACGTCATAACGTAAACGTTATATACTACTACCTTATAACGTATAACGTTATAGGGTATTACGGTATCACGTATAACGTTATATACTATTTCCATGTAACGTGTAACGTTATATACTATTTCCATGTAACGTATACCGTTATATGGTATTACGTTATAACGTATAACGTTACATGGTAGTACGTTATAACTTATAACGTTATATAGTATTGCCTTCTAACGTATAACGTTATATAGTATTACGGTATAACGTCTATCGATAAATACTATTTCCATGTAACGTATAACGTTATATGGTAGGGCGTTATACCGTATAACGTTATATGGTATTGTGTTATAACGTATAACGTTATATGGTATTACGGTATAACGTATAACGTTAAATACTATTTCCATGTAACGTATAACGTTATATGGTAGGACGATATAAAGTATAACGTTATATGGTATTGCGTGATAACATATAACGTATAATACTGCCACCTTATAACGGAGAACGTTGTATAGTATTACGTTATAACGTATAACGTTAAATACTATTTCCATGTAACGTATAACGTTATATGGTAGGACGATATAACGTATAACGTTATGTGGTATTGCGTGATAACATATAACGTTATATACTGCCACCTTATAACGTATAACGTTGTATAGTATTACGTTATAACGTATAGCGTTATATACTACTTCCATGTAACGTATAACGTTATACGGTATTACGACATAACGTAAACGTTATATACTACTACCTTATAACGTATAACGTTGTATACTGCTACCTCATAACGTATAACGTTATAGGGTATTACGGTATCACGTATAACGTTATATACTATTTCCATGTAACATATAACGTTATATGCTATTTCTATGTAACGTATAACGTTATATGGTACTACGTTATAATGTATAACGTTATATGGTATTACGTGATAACGAATAACGTTATATGGTATTACGTTATAACGTAGAACGTTATATAGTATTACGACATAACGTATAACGTTATGTGGTATTATGTTATGACGTATAACGTTATATGGTATTATGTTAGATCGTATAACGTTATATGGTATTATGTTATAACGTATAACGTTATATGGTATTACGGTATAACGTATAACGTTAAATACTATTTCCATGTAACGTATAACGTTATATGGTAGGACGATATAAAGTATAACGTTATATGGTATTGCGTGATAACATATAACGTATAATACTGCCACCTTATAACGGAGAACGTTGTATAGTATTACGTTATAACGTATAGCGTTATATACTATTTCCATGTAACGTATAACGTTATATGGTACTACGTTATAATGTATAACGTTATGTGGTATTACGTGATAACGAATAACGTTATATGGTATTACGTTATAACGTAGAACGTTATATAGTATTACGTTATAACGTATAACGTTATATGGCATTGCGTTATAACGTATAACGTTATATAATAACTCCTTATAACGTATAACGTTATATAGTATTACGTTATAACTTATAACGTTGTATGGTATTATGTTATAACCTATAACCTTATATTGTATTACGTTATAACGTGTAACGTTATATACTACCACATTATAACGTATAACGTTATATATTATTACGCTATAACGTATAACGTTATATGGTATTATGTTATAACGTATAACGTTATATGGTATTACGTGATAACATATAACGTTATATGGTATTTCGTTATAACGTACAACGCTATGTGGTATTACGTTATAGCGTAGAACGTGAAATACTACCACCTTATAACGCATAACGTTATATAGTATTAGCTTATAACGTATAACGTTATATACTATTTCCATGTAACGTATATAGTTATATGGTAGTACGTTATAACGTATAACGTTATATGGTTGTACGTTATAACATATAACGTTATATAGTATTATCTTATAACGTATAACGTTATATACAATCACCTTATAACGTATAACGTTATATACTACCACCTTATATCGTATAACGTTATATAGTATTACGTTATAACGTATAACCTTATGTGGTATTATGTTATGACGTATAACGTTATATGGTGTTATGTTAGAACGTATAACGTTATATGGTATTATGTTGTGACGTATAACGTTATATGGTATCATGTTATAACGTACAACGTTATATGGTATTATGTTAGAACGTATAACGTTATATGGTATTTCGTTATAACGTGTAACGTTATATACTGCCACCTTATAACGTATAACGTTGTATAGTATTACGTTATAACGTATAACGTTATATACTACTTCCATGTTACGTATAACGTTATATGGTATTACGTCATAACGTAAACGTTATATACTACTACCTTATAACGTATAACGTTGTATACTGCTACCTCATAACGTATAACGTTATAGGGTATTACGGTATAACGTCTATCGATAAATACTATTTCCATGTAACGTATAACGTCATATGGTATTACGGTATAACGTGTAACGTTATATACTACTACCTAAAAACGTATAACGTTGTATACTGCTACCTTATAACGTATAACGTTATATAGTATTATGGTATAACGTATAACGTTATATACTATTTTCATCTAACGCATAACGTTATATGGCAATACGTTATAACGTATAACGTTATACAGTATTACGTTATAACGTACAACGTTATATACTACTACCTTATAGCGTATGACGTTATATAGTATTACGTTATAACGTACAACTTTATATACTACTACCATATAACGTATAACGTTATATATAATTACGTTATGACGTATAACGTTATATAGTATTGCGTTATATCGTATAACGCTATATACTACCACCTTATAACTTATAACGTTGTATGGTATTACGTTATAACGAATAACGTTATGTACTACCACCTTATAACCTATTACGTTATATAGTATTACGTTATAACGTATAACTTTGTATGGTATTATGTTATAGCCTATAACGTTATATTGTATTACGTTATGAAATGCAACGTTATATACAAGCACCTTATAACGTATAACGTTATATAGTATTACCTTATAACTTATAACGTTATGTACTACCACCTTATAACGTACAACGTTATATAGTATTACGTTATAACGTATAACGTTATATGGTATTATGTTACAACGTATAACGTTATATGGTAATACGATATAACGTATTACTTTATAGACTACTACCCTATAACGTATAACGTTATATAGTATTACGTTATAACGTATAACGTTATATACTATTTCCATGCAACGTATAACGTTATATGGTATTACGTTATAACGTATATAGTTATATGGAGTTACGTTATAACGTATAACGTTATATGGAAATACGATATAACGTATTACTTTATATACTACTACCCTATAACGTATAACGTTATGTAGTATTACGTTATAACGTATAACGTTATATACTACTGCCTTATAACGTATAACATTATATAGTATTACGTTATAACGTATTAAGTTATATACTATTTCCATGTAACGTATAACGTTATATACTATTTCTATGTAACGTATAACGTTATATAGCATTACGTTATAACGAATAACGTTATGTACTATTTCCATGTAACGTACAACGTTATATGTCAGGACGTTATAACGTGTAACGTTATATGGTACTACGTCATAACGTATAACGTTATATGGTAGTACGTTATAACTTATAACGTTATATAGTATTACATTATAGCGTATAACGTTATATGGTAGTACGTTATAACTTATAACGTTATATAGTATTACATTATAACGTATAACGTTATATACCACTACCTTATAACGTATAGCGTTACATACTACCACCTTATAACGTGTAACTTTATATAGTATTACGTTATGACGTATAACGTTATATGGTATTATGTTATGACGTATAACGTTATATGGTATTACGTTATAACGTATAACGTTATATACTATTTCCATGTAACGTATAACGTTATATGGTATTAAGTTATAACGTATAACGTTATATGGTATTACGTTATAACGTATGACGTTATATAGTATTACGTTATAACGTATAACGTTATATACTATTTCCTTGTAACGTACAACGTTATATGGTAGGACGTTATAACGTATAATGTTATATGGTATTACGTTATAACATATAACGTTGTATAGTATTACGTTATAACGTAGAACGTTATATACTATTTCCATGCAACGTATAACGTTATATGGTATTACGGTATAACGTATAACGTTATATACTATTTCCATGTAACGTATAATGTTATATGGTATTAAGTTATAACGTATAAGGTTATATGGTATTACATTATAACGTATAACGTTGTATACTGCTACCTCATAACGTATAACGTTATAGGGTATTACGGTATCACGTATAACGTTATATACTATTTCCATGTAACGTGTAACGTTATATACTACTTCCATGTAACGTATACCGTTATATGGTATTACGTTATAACGTATAACGTTACATGGTAGTACGTTATAACTTATAACGTTATAATATTGCCTTCTAACGTATAACGTTATATAGTATTACGGTATAACGTCTATCGATAAATACTATTTCCATGTAACGTATAACGTTATATGGTAGGAGGATATAAAGTATAACGTTATATGGTATTGCGTGATAACGTATAACGTTATAAACTATTTCCATGTAACGTATAACGTTATAGGGTATTACGGTATCACGTATAACGTTATATACTATTTCCATGTAACGTATAACGTTATATAGTATTACGTTATAACGTATAACGTTATGTGGTATTATGTTATGACGTATAACGTTATATGGTATTATGTTATGACGTATAACGTTATATGTGTTATGTTAGAACGTATAACGTTATATGGTATTATGTTGTGACGTATAACGTTATATCGTATTATGTTATAACGTACAACGTTATATGGTATTATGTTAGAACGTATAACGTTATATGGTATTTCGTTATAACGTGTACCGTTATATACTGCCACCTTATAACGTATAACGTTGTATAGTATTACGTTATAACGTATAACGTTATATACTACTTCCATGTAACGTATAACGTTATATGGTATTAGGTCATAACGTATATCGTTATATGGTATTACGTTATGACGTATAACGTTATATGGTATTATGTTATGACGTATAACGTTATATGGTATTATGTTATAACGTACAACGTTATATGGTATTACGTTATAACGTGTAACGTTATATACTGCCACCTTATAACGTATAACGTTGTATAGTATTACGTTATAACGTATAACGTTATATACTACTTCCATGTAACGTATAACGTTATATGGTATTACGTCATAACGTAAACGTTATATACTACTACCTTATAACGTATAACGTTATAGGGTATTACGGTATCACGTATAACGTTATATACTATTTCCATGTAACGTGTAACGTTATATACTATTTCCATGTAACGTATACCGTTATATGGTATTACGTTATAACGTATAACGTTACATGGTAGTACGTTATAACTTATAACGTTATATAGTATTGCCTTCTAACGTATAACGTTATATAGTATTACGGTATAACGTCTATCGATAAATACTATTTCCATGTAACGTATAACGTTATATGGTAGGGCGTTATACCGTATAACGTTATATGGTATTGTGTTATAACGTATAACGTTATATGGTATTACGGTATAACGTATAACGTTAAATACTATTTCCATGTAACGTATAACGTTATATGGTAGGACGATATAAAGTATAACGTTATATGGTATTGCGTGATAACATATAACGTATAATACTGCCACCTTATAACGGAGAACGTTGTATAGTATTACGTTATAACGTATAACGTTAAATACTATTTCCATGTAACGTATAACGTTATATGGTAGGACGATATAACGTATAACGTTATGTGGTATTGCGTGATAACATATAACGTTATATACTGCCACCTTATAACGTATAACGTTGTATAGTATTACGTTATAACGTATAGCGTTATATACTACTTCCATGTAACGTATAACGTTATACGGTATTACGACATAACGTAAACGTTATATACTACTACCTTATAACGTATAACGTTGTATACTGCTACCTCATAACGTATAACGTTATAGGGTATTACGGTATCACGTATAACGTTATATACTATTTCCATGTAACATATAACGTTATATGCTATTTCTATGTAACGTATAACGTTATATGGTACTACGTTATAATGTATAACGTTATATGGTATTACGTGATAACGAATAACGTTATATGGTATTACGTTATAACGTAGAACGTTATATAGTATTACGACATAACGTATAACGTTATGTGGTATTATGTTATGACGTATAACGTTATATGGTATTATGTTAGATCGTATAACGTTATATGGTATTATGTTATAACGTATAACGTTATATGGTATTACGGTATAACGTATAACGTTAAATACTATTTCCATGTAACGTATAACGTTATATGGTAGGACGATATAAAGTATAACGTTATATGGTATTGCGTGATAACATATAACGTATAATACTGCCACCTTATAACGGAGAACGTTGTATAGTATTACGTTATAACGTATAGCGTTATATACTATTTCCATGTAACGTATAACGTTATATGGTACTACGTTATAATGTATAACGTTATGTGGTATTACGTGATAACGAATAACGTTATATGGTATTACGTTATAACGTAGAACGTTATATAGTATTACGTTATAACGTATAACGTTATATGGCATTGCGTTATAACGTATAACGTTATATAATAACTCCTTATAACGTATAACGTTATATAGTATTACGTTATAACTTATAACGTTGTATGGTATTATGTTATAACCTATAACCTTATATTGTATTACGTTATAACGTGTAACGTTATATACTACCACATTATAACGTATAACGTTATATATTATTACGCTATAACGTATAACGTTATATGGTATTATGTTATAACGTATAACGTTATATGGTATTACGTGATAACATATAACGTTATATGGTATTTCGTTATAACGTACAACGCTATGTGGTATTACGTTATAGCGTAGAACGTGAAATACTACCACCTTATAACGCATAACGTTATATAGTATTAGCTTATAACGTATAACGTTATATACTATTTCCATGTAACGTATATAGTTATATGGTAGTACGTTATAACGTATAACGTTATATGGTTGTACGTTATAACATATAACGTTATATAGTATTATCTTATAACGTATAACGTTATATACAATCACCTTATAACGTATAACGTTATATACTACCACCTTATATCGTATAACGTTATATAGTATTACGTTATAACGTATAACCTTATGTGGTATTATGTTATGACGTATAACGTTATATGGTGTTATGTTAGAACGTATAACGTTATATGGTATTATGTTGTGACGTATAACGTTATATGGTATCATGTTATAACGTACAACGTTATATGGTATTATGTTAGAACGTATAACGTTATATGGTATTTCGTTATAACGTGTAACGTTATATACTGCCACCTTATAACGTATAACGTTGTATAGTATTACGTTATAACGTATAACGTTATATACTACTTCCATGTTACGTATAACGTTATATGGTATTACGTCATAACGTAAACGTTATATACTACTACCTTATAACGTATAACGTTGTATACTGCTACCTCATAACGTATAACGTTATAGGGTATTACGGTATAACGTCTATCGATAAATACTATTTCCATGTAACGTATAACGTCATATGGTATTACGGTATAACGTGTAACGTTATATACTACTACCTAAAAACGTATAACGTTGTATACTGCTACCTTATAACGTATAACGTTATATAGTATTATGGTATAACGTATAACGTTATATACTATTTTCATCTAACGCATAACGTTATATGGCAATACGTTATAACGTATAACGTTATACAGTATTACGTTATAACGTACAACGTTATATACTACTACCTTATAGCGTATGACGTTATATAGTATTACGTTATAACGTACAACTTTATATACTACTACCATATAACGTATAACGTTATATATAATTACGTTATGACGTATAACGTTATATAGTATTGCGTTATATCGTATAACGCTATATACTACCACCTTATAACTTATAACGTTGTATGGTATTACGTTATAACGAATAACGTTATGTACTACCACCTTATAACCTATTACGTTATATAGTATTACGTTATAACGTATAACTTTGTATGGTATTATGTTATAGCCTATAACGTTATATTGTATTACGTTATGAAATGCAACGTTATATACAAGCACCTTATAACGTATAACGTTATATAGTATTACCTTATAACTTATAACGTTATGTACTACCACCTTATAACGTACAACGTTATATAGTATTACGTTATAACGTATAACGTTATATGGTATTATGTTACAACGTATAACGTTATATGGTAATACGATATAACGTATTACTTTATAGACTACTACCCTATAACGTATAACGTTATATAGTATTACGTTATAACGTATAACGTTATATACTATTTCCATGCAACGTATAACGTTATATGGTATTACGTTATAACGTATATAGTTATATGGAGTTACGTTATAACGTATAACGTTATATGGAAATACGATATAACGTATTACTTTATATACTACTACCCTATAACGTATAACGTTATGTAGTATTACGTTATAACGTATAACGTTATATACTACTGCCTTATAACGTATAACATTATATAGTATTACGTTATAACGTATTAAGTTATATACTATTTCCATGTAACGTATAACGTTATATACTATTTCTATGTAACGTATAACGTTATATAGCATTACGTTATAACGAATAACGTTATGTACTATTTCCATGTAACGTACAACGTTATATGTCAGGACGTTATAACGTGTAACGTTATATGGTACTACGTCATAACGTATAACGTTATATGGTAGTACGTTATAACTTATAACGTTATATAGTATTACATTATAGCGTATAACGTTATATGGTAGTACGTTATAACTTATAACGTTATATAGTATTACATTATAACGTATAACGTTATATACCACTACCTTATAACGTATAGCGTTACATACTACCACCTTATAACGTGTAACTTTATATAGTATTACGTTATGACGTATAACGTTATATGGTATTATGTTATGACGTATAACGTTATATGGTATTACGTTATAACGTATAACGTTATATACTATTTCCATGTAACGTATAACGTTATATGGTATTAAGTTATAACGTATAACGTTATATGGTATTACGTTATAACGTATGACGTTATATAGTATTACGTTATAACGTATAACGTTATATACTATTTCCTTGTAACGTACAACGTTATATGGTAGGACGTTATAACGTATAATGTTATATGGTATTACGTTATAACATATAACGTTGTATAGTATTACGTTATAACGTAGAACGTTATATACTATTTCCATGCAACGTATAACGTTATATGGTATTACGGTATAACGTATAACGTTATATACTATTTCCATGTAACGTATAATGTTATATGGTATTAAGTTATAACGTATAAGGTTATATGGTATTACATTATAACGTATAACGTTATATGGTATTACGTTATAACGTGTAACGTTATTCACTGCCACCTTCTAACGTATAACGTTGTATAGTATTACCTTATAACGTATAACGTAATATAATATTTCCATGCAACGTATAACGTTATATGGTATTACGTTATAACGTATATAGTTATATGGTCTTACGTTATAACGTATAACGTTATATGGTAGTACGTTATAACTTATAACGTTATATGGTATTACATTATAACGTATAACGTTATATTGTAATACGTTATGACGTGTAACGTTATATACTAGCACCTTATAACGTATAACGTTATATAGTATTACCTTATAACTTATAACATTATGTACTACCACCTTATAACGTACAACGTTATATAGTATTACGTTATAACGTATAACGTTATATGGTACTATGTTATAACGTATAACGTTATATGGTAATACGATATAACGTATTACTTTATATACTACTACCCTATAACGTATAACGTTATATTGTATTACGTTATAACGTATAACGTTATATACTATTTCCTTGTAACATACAACTTTATATGGTAGGACGTTATAACGTATAACGTTATATACTATTTCCATGTAACGTATAACATTATGTAAGATTTCCATTTAACGTAGAACGTTATATGGCATTACGTTATAACGTATAACGTTATATGGTAGAACGTTATAACTTATAACGTTATATAGTATTGCCTTATAACGTATAACGTTATATAGTATTACGGTATAACGTATAACGTTAAATAGCCTTTCCATGTAACGTATAACGTTATATGGTACGACGTTATAACGTATAACGAAATATGGTATTACGTTATAACGAATAACGTTTTATGGTATTACGTCATAACGTATAGCGTTATATAGCATTGCGTTATAACGTATAACGTTATATACTACCACCTTATAACGTATAACGTTATATGGTAGGACCTTATGATGTATAACGTTATATCGTATTGCGTTATAACGTATAACGTTATATACTATTTCCATGTAAGGTATAACGTTATATGGTAGGAGGTTATAACGTACAACGTTATATGGTATTGCGTTATAACTAATAACGTTATATAGTATTACGTTATAACGTATAACGTTATATGGTATTATATTATGACGTATAACGTTATATGGTATTATGTCATAACGTATAACGTTACATACTACCACCTTATAACGTATAACGTTATATGGTAGGACCTTATGACGTATAACGTTATATCGTATTTCGTTATAACGTATAACGTTATATGGTATTACGTTATAACTAATAACGTTATATAGCATTACGTTATAAAGTATAACGTTATATGGAATTATGTTATGACGTATAACGTTACATGGTATTATGTCATAACGTATAACGTTATATGGTATTACGTTAGAACGTGTAACGATATATATACTGCCATCTTATAACGTATAACGTTATATGCTATTTCCATGTTACGTATAACGTTATATGGTATTACGTTATAACGTATATCGTTATATGGTATTACGTTATAGCGTATAACGTTATATGGTAGTACGTTATATCTTATAACGTTATATAGTATTACCTTATAACGTATAACGTTATATGGTATTACGTATTAACGAATAACGTTATATACTACCACCTTATTACTACCACGTTATTACAACCACCATATAACGTTATGACGTTATATAGGATTACGTTATAAAGTACAACTTTATATACTAATACCATATAACGTATAACGTTATATGGTATTACGTTATAATGTATAACGTTATATACTACTACCTAATAACGTATAACGTTGTATACTGCTACCTTATAACGTATAACGTTATATACTATTACGGAAATACGTATAACGTTATATACTATTTCCATGTAGCGTATAACGTTATATCATATTGCGTTATAACGAATAACGTTATATGGTATTACGTTATAACGTGTAACGTTATATGGTAGTAAGTTATAACATATAACGTTATATAGTATTACGTTATAACGTATAACATTATATACCACCACCTTATAACGTACAACGTTACATACTACCACCTAATAACGTGTAACGTTATATAGTATTACGTTATGACGTATAACATTATATAGTATTGCGTTATAACGTATAACGCTATATACTGCCACCTTATAACTTATAACGTTATATGGTAATACGTTATAACGAATAACGTTATGTACTACCACCTTATAACCTATTACGTTATATAGTATTACGTTATAACGTATAACGTTGTATGGTATTATGTTATAGCCTATAACGTTATATTGTATTACGTTATAACGTGTAACGTTATATACTACCACCTTATAACATATAACGTCATATACTATTTCCATGTAACGTACAACGTTATATGGTAGGACGTTATAACGTGTAACGTTATATGGTACTACGTTATAACGTATAACGTTGTATAGTATTACGTTATAACGTATAACGTTATATACTATTTCCATGTAAGGTATAACGTTATATGGTATTATGTTATAACGTATATCGTTATATGGTATTACGTTATAACGTATAACGTTATATGGTATTATGTTATAACGTATAAGGTTGTATGGTATTACGTTATAACGTGTAACGTTATACAATTCCACCTGTTAACTTATAACGTTGTATAGTATTACCTTATAACGTATAACGTTATATACTATTTCTATGTAACGTATAACGTTATATGGCATTACGTTATAACGTATAACGTTATATGGTACTACGTTATTACTTATAACGTTATATAGTTTTGTCTGATAACGTATAACGTTATATAGTATTGCGTTATAACGTATAACGCTATGTACTACCACCTTATAACTTATAACGTTATATGGTATTACGTTATAACGAATAACGTTATGTACTACCACCTTATAACCTATTACGTTATATAGTATTACGTTATAACGTATAACTTTGTATGGTATTATGTTATAGCCTATAACGTTATATTGTATTACGTTATGACGTGTAACGTTATATACTAGCACCTTATAACGTATAACGTTATATAGTATTACCTTATAACTTATAACATTATGTACTACCACCTTATAACGTACAACGTTATATAGTATTACGTTATAACGTATAACGTTATATGGTACTATGTTATAACGTATAACGTTATATGGTAATACGATATAACGTATTACTTTATGTACTACTACCCTATAACGAATAACGTTATATAGTATTACGTTATAACGTATAACGTTATATACTATTTCCTTGTAACATACAACTTTATATGGTAGGACGTTATAACGTATAACGTTATATACTATTTCCATGTAACGTACAACGTTATATGGTAGGACGTTAAAACGTATAACGTTATATTGTATTACGTGATAACGTATAACGTTATATAGTATGGCGTTATAAGGTATAACGTTATATACTACCACCTTATAACGTATAACGTTATATGGTATTACGTATTAACGAATAACGTTATATACCACCACCGTATAACGTAGGACGTTATATAGTATTACGTTGTAACGTACAACTTTATATACTACTACCATATAACGTATAACATTATATGGTATTACGTTATAACGTATAACGTTATATACTACTACCTTATAACGTATAACGTTATATAGTATTACGTTATAACGTATATCGTTATATGAGCTTACCTTATAACGTATAACGTTATATGGTAGTACGTTATAACTTATAACGTTATATAGTATTACATTGTAACGTATAACGTTATATACCACCACCTTATAACGTATAACGTTAAATACTACCACCTAATATCGTGCAACGTTATATAGTATTACGTTATGACGTATAACGTTATATACTATTTCCATGTAACGTACAGCATTATATGGTAGGACGTTATAACGTATAACGTTATATGGTATTACGTTATAACGTATAACGTTATATAGTATTACGTTATAACGTATAACGTTAAATACTATTTCCATGTAACGTATAACGTTATATGGTATTATGTTATAACGTATAATGTTATATAGTATTACGTTATGACGTATAACGTTATATGGTATTATGTTATAACGTATAATGTTATATGGTAGGATGTTATAACGTGTAACGTTATATAGTGTTACGTTATGACGTATAACGTTATATGGTATTATGTTATAACGTATAATGTTATATGGTAGGACGTTATAACGTCTAACGTTATATAGTATTACGTTATGACGTATAACGTTATATGGTATTATGTTATGAAGTATAACGTTATATGGTATTATGTTATGACGTATAACGTTATATGGCATTAAGTTATAACGTATAACGTTATATGGTATTACGTTATAACTAATAACGTTATATAGTATTACGTTATAAAGTATAACGTTTTATGGAATTATGTTATGACGTATAACGTTATATGGTATTATGTCATAACGTATAACGTTATATGGTATTACGTTAGAACGTGTAACGATATATATACTGCCATCTTATAACGTATAACGTTATATGCTATTTCCATGTAACGTATAACGTTATATGGTATTACGTTATAACGTATATCGATATATGGTATTACGTTATAGCGTATAACGTTATATGGTAGTACGTTATATCTTATATCGTTATATAGTATTACCTTACAACGTATAACGTTATATGGTATTACGTTATGACGTATAACGTTATATAGTATTGCGTTATAACGTATAACGCTATATACTACCACCTTATAACTTATAACGTTATATGGTATTACGTTATAACGAATAACGTTATGTACTACCACCTTATAACCTATTACGTTATATAGTATTGCGTTATAACGTATAACGTTGTATGGTATTATGTTATAGCCTATAACGTTATATTGTATTACGTTATAACGTGTAACGTTATATACTACCACCTTATAACATATAACGTTATATACTATTTCCATGTAACGTACAACGTTATATGGTAGGACGTTATAACGTGTAACGTTATATGGTACTACATTATAACGTATAACGTTGTATAGTATTACGTTATAACGTATAACGTTATATACTATTTCCATGTAAGGTATAACGTTATATGGCATTATTTTATAACGTATAACATTATATGGTATTACGTTATAACGTATAACGTTATATGGTATTATGTTATAACGTATAAGGTTATATCGTATTACGTTATAACGTGTAACGTTATACAATTCCACCTGTTAACGTATAACGTTGTATAGTATTACCTTATAACGTATAACGTTATATACTATTTCTATGTAACGTATAACGTTATATGGCATTACGTTATAACGTATAACGTTATATGGTAGTACGTTATTACCTATAACGTTATATAGCTTTGTCTGATAACGTATAACGTTATATAGTATTGCGTTATAACGTATAACGCTATGTACTACCACCTTATAACTTATAACGTTATATGGTATTACGTTATAACGAATAACGTTATGTACTACCACCTTATAACCTATTACGTTATATAGTATTACGTTATAACGTATAACTTTGTATGGTATTATGTTATAGCCTATAACGTTATATTGTATTACGTTATGACGTGTAACGTTATATACTAGCACCTTATAACGTATAACGTTATATAGTATTACCTTATAATTTATAACATTATGTACTACCACCTTATAACGTACAACGTTATATAGTATTACGTGATAACGTACAACTTTATATACTACTACCATATAACGTATAACGTTATATGGTAATACGTTATAATGTATAACGTTATGTACTACTACCTAATAACCTATTACGTTATATAGTATTACGTTATAACGTATGACTTTGCATGGTATTATGTTATAGCCTATAACGTTATATTGTATTACGTTATGACGTGTAACGTTATATACTAGCACCTTATAACGTATAACGTTATATACTATTACCTTATAACTTATAACATTATGTACTACCACCTTATAACGTACAACGTTATATAGTATTACGTTATAACGTATAACGTTATATACTATTTCCTTGTAACATACAACTTTATATGGTAGGACGTTATAACGTATAACGTTATATACTATTTCCATGTAACGTACAACGTTATATGGTAGGACGTTAAAACGTATAACGTTATATGGTACTATATTATAACGTATAACGTTATATGGTAATACGATATAACGTATTACTTTATATACTACTACCCTATAACGTATAACGTTATATAGTATTACGTTATAACGTATAACGTTATATACTATTTCCTTGTAACATACAACTTTATATGGTAGGACGTTATAACGTATAACGTTATATACTATTTCCATGTAACGTACAACGTTATACGGTAGGACGTTAAAACGTATAACGTTATATTGTATTACGTGATAACGTATAACGTTATATAGTATTGCGTTATAAGGTATAACGTTATATACTACCACCTTATAACGTATAACGTTATATGGTATTACGTATTAACGAATAACGTTATATACCACCACCGTATAACGTAGGACGTTATATAGTATTACGTTGTAACGTACAACTTTATATACTACTACCATATAACGTATAACATTATATGGTATTACGTTATAACGTATAACGTTATATACTACTACCTTATAACGTATAACGTTATATAGTATTACGTTATAACGTATATCGTTATATGAGCTTACCTTATAACGTATAACGTTATATGGTAGTACGTTATAACTTATAACGTTATATAGTATTACATTGTAACGTATAACGTTATATACCACCACCTTATAACGTATAACGTTAGATACTACCACCTAATATCGTGCAACGTTATATAGTATTACGTTATGACGTATAACGTTATATACTATTTCCATGTAACGTACAGCATTATATGGTAGGACGTTATAACGTATAACGTTATATGGTATTACGTTATAACGTATAACGTTATATAGTATTACGTTATAACGTATAACGTTAAATACTATTTCCATGTAACGTATAACGTTATATGGTATTATGTTATAACGTATAATGTTATATAGTATTACGTTATGACGTATAACGTTATATGGTATTATGTTATAACGTATAATGTTATATGGTAGGATGTTATAACGTGTAACGTTATATAGTGTTACGTTATGACGTATAACGTTATATGGTATTATGTTATAACGTATAATGTTATATGGTAGGACGTTATAACGTGTAACGTTATATAGTATTACGTTATGACGTATAACGTTATATGGTATTATGTTATGAAGTATAACGTTATATGGTATTATGTTATGACGTATAACGTTATATGGCATTAAGTTATAACGTATAACGTTATATGGTATTACGTTATAACGTATAACGTTATATACTACCACCTTATAACGTATAACGTTATATGGTAGGACCTTATGACGTATAACGTTATATCGTATTGCGTTATAACGTATAACGTTAAATACTATTTCCATGTAACGTATAACGTTATATAGCATTACGCTATAACATATAACGTTATATGGTAGTACGTTATTACTTATAACGTTATATAGTTTTGTCTGATAACGTATATCGTTATATAGTATTACGGTATAACGTATAACGTTATATACTACCACCTTTTAACGTATAACGTTATATGGTATTACGTTATAACGAATAACGTTACATACTACCACCGAATAACGTGTAACGTTATATAGTATTACGTTATGACGTATAACGATATATACTATTTCCATGTAACGTACAACGTTATATGGTAGGACGTTATAACGTATAACGTTATATGGTATTACGTTATAACTAATAACGTTATATAGTATTACGTTATAAAGTATAACGTTTTATGGAATTATGTTATGACGTATAACGTTATATGGTATTATGTCATAACGTATAACGTTATATGGTATTACGTTAGAACGTGTAACGATATATATATTGCCATCTTATAACGTATAACGTTATATGCTATTTCCATGTAACGTATAACGTTATATGGTATTACGTTATAACGTATATCGTTATATGGTATTACGTTATAGCGTATAACGTTATATGGTAGTACGTTATATCTTATATCGTTATATAGTATTACCTTACAACGTATAACGTTATATGGTATTACGTTATGACGTATAACGTTATATAGTATTGCGTTATAACGTATAACGCTATATACTACCACCTTATAACTTATAACGTTATATGGTATTACGTTATAACGAATAACGTTATGTACTACCACCTTATAACCTATTACGTTATATAGTATTGCGTTATAACGTATAACGTTGTATGGTATTATGTTATAGCCTATAACGTTATATTGTATTACGTTATAACGTGTAACGTTATATACTACCACCTTATAACATATAACGTTATATACTATTTCCATGTAACGTACAACGTTATATGGTAGGACGTTATAACGTGTAACGTTATATGGTACTACGTTATAACGTATAACGTTGTATAGTATTACGTTATAACGTATAACGTTATATACTATTTCCATGTAAGGTATAACGTTATATGGCATTATTTTATAACGTATAACATTATATGGTATTACGTTATAACGTATAACGTTATATGGTATTATGTTATAACGTATAAGGTTATATCGTATTACGTTATAACGTGTAACGTTATATACTACCACCTTATAACATATAACGTTATATACTATTTCCATGTAACGTACAACGTTATATGGTAGGACGTTATAACGTGTAACGTTATATGGTACTACGTTATAACGTACAACGTTATATGGTAGTACGTTATTACTTATAACGTTATATAGCTTTGTCTGATAACGTATAACGTTATATAGTATTGCGTTATAACGTATAACGCTATGTACTACCACCTTATAACTTATAACGTTATATGGTATTACGTTATAACGAATAACGTTATGTACTACCACCTTATAACCTATTACGTTATATAGTATTACGTTATAACGTATAACTTTGTATGGTATTATGTTATAGCCTATAACGTTATATTGTATTACGTTATGACGTGTAACGTTATATACTAGCACCTTATAACGTATAACGTTATATAGTATTACCTTATAATTTATAACATTATGTACTACCACCTTATAACGTACAACGTTATATAGTATTACGTGATAACGTACAACTTTATATACTACTACCATATAACGTATAACGTTATATGGTAATACGTTATAATGTATAACGTTATGTACTACTACCTAATAACCTATTACGTTATATAGTATTACGTTATAACGTATGACTTTGCATGGTATTATGTTATAGCCTATAACGTTATATTGTATTACGTTATGACGTGTAACGTTATATACTAGCACCTTATAACGTATAACGTTATATACTATTAACTTATAACTTATAACATTATGTACTACCACCTTATAACGTACAACGTTATATAGTATTACGTTATAACGTATAACGTTATATGGTACTATATTATAACGTATTACTTTATATACTACTACCCTATAACGTATAACGTTATATAGTATTACGTTATAACGTATAACGTTATATACTATTTCCTTGTAACATACAACTTTATATGGTAGGACGTTATAACGTATAACGTTATATACTATTTCCATGTAACGTACAACGTTATATGGTAGGACGTTAAAACGTATAACGTTATATGGCATTACGTGATAACGTATAACGTTATATAGTATTGCGTTATAAGGTATAACGTTATATACTATTTCCTTGTAACATACAACTTTATATGGTAGGACGTTATAACGTATAACGTTATATACTATTTCCATGTAACGTACAACGTTATATGGTAGGACGTTAAAACGTATAACGTTATATGGCATTACGTGATAACGTATAACGTTATATAGTATTGCGTTATAAGGTATAACGTTATATGCTACCACCTTATAACGTATAACGTTATATGGTATTACGTTATAATGTATAACGTTATATACTACTACCTAATAACGTATAACGTTGTATACTGCTACCTTATAACGTATAACGTTATATACTATTACGGTATAACGTATAACGTTATATACTATTTCCATGTAACGTATAAGATTATGTAAGATTTCCATTTAACGTAGAACGTTATATGGCATTACGTTATAACGTATAACGTTATATGGTAGTACGTTATAACTCATAACGTTATATAGTATTGCCTTATAACGTATAACGTTATATAGTATTACGGTATAACGTATAACGTTAAATACCCTTTCCATGTAACGTATAACGTTATATGGTACGACGTTATAACGTATAACGAAATATGGTATTACGTTATAACGAATAACGTTATATGGTATTACGTTATAACGTAGAGCGTTATATAGCATTGCGTTATAACGTATAACGTTATATACTACCACCTTATAACGTATAACGTTATATGGTAGGACCTTATGACGTATAACGTTATAT